>JAOBAS010000080.1:39230063-39260775 GCA_025311575.1 Elanoides forficatus
GGAGGGGGGGTCTAATTTTATAAACAGTGATGCTCACTAATGCTCACTTGTGCTCGTTAGTCCACGTCCAGAGCCATAAGCACTATTTCCTAAATTGTTTTATATACAGGAAGCCAGCTAAACAGACAAAAGTATTATTAAAATGAAGACGAAGGGGTTTGAGCTTGCTTGTCTGCCTTTACAATATAATTTATATACGGACAATGTTACCAGCATAAATGAACTCAGAGAAAGGACACGACATTTTCAATGTTGCTCTAGGTGATTAGATGGCATTAAAAGTTACCTTTCCATATGAACCTTGTCCTAGTACTTTCAGCAGCTCAAATTGAGAAGGATCTGCTTTTTCAAAACCTTCCTTCACATGATGACTGATGTCTATTTCCTTCACGATACCTTCTTCCTGCAAAGGGAACAACAAAACCCAAAATCCCCAAATCAGAGCTGTTATCCTAAGGAAACGTATTGTTTATTAAAATCTCATCTTCTGTGCTGCTAAAATCATGTATGAAATTTTGAAAAGAGAAACAAATGCTTGTCCAAATATTCCACGTGCCTGTTACTGGCTGGGGAGGGTAATGGCAGGACATCCAGGCCTGCTGCTTCTGTTTATTGACCCTCAAAGATATGACTGGTTGAAGATAGAATATGCAAGCTGAAACACAAAAATACACTGTAGAACTTGGTGTGCCCATCACAGACCTTGCTAGCAGAGTGGCATGTACTCAAATCTGTACTACAGAAGCTCCAGCACACTTCTCTCCACATCCTTTCTCATTCTTCCTCAAAACATCATTTAAATCCACCTCAAAAAGCTCCCTTAGTCTTAAGCAGCAACTCTTATGAGTAGGCAATAAAGAACAAGCATTGCTAAAAGCAGCTCTCCCTAGTTACCTCAAAGAATGGCAAGTTACTACTGGTAACCTTCTAAATAGAAAACAAATTAATGATTTAGGTGTGAAAATGGGGGGGGTGGTGAGAGGAAGAATGACACGTACTTTCTTGCTTGCAGGAACTAGCTTTAAAGGCTTTGCATTTTCCAGGTTCTTTTGTTAAAGTATTTCCACTGTCAATAGACGCACATGCCTCAAAGACACCCGTTGAACTAGGACTTTTATCTTGCAAGCTGTGACATATAGCATTTGTTTTAGCTTTTTTTTTATGATGTTATTATGGCACGTTCCTCTAAAAAGAGAGCGACTGGGTCATGTGAGACCCAGAGGGACTACACAGAGTTTGCAGCAACCCAGAAAGTCATTGAGCTGAAAAGAAACCTCAAGACAAGACCTGCTCTTCAAGGACACAGCAGTGAGGAAGGATAATGTTTACACACCTTTTTATTTCTGTAGTGTTTTGTACACCTACATTTGAGCTTTTTTTCTGTTCAAACTCCTTGTTCTAACTTCTCTACACTAAAACGTGGATTTTAAGTACAAAACCTTTTTGTTTCATCTCCCAGGTCAAAGGGATTTACTCATTTAGGAATAGGTTTGAATATTTCTGCACCCAGCAGAAATAATTAGAATCTCATAAACATTATTTTTTATATGGGATTTCCCCACAATTGTCCTTTTTCCCCAAGAAAATATCCTGGTAAAACCTGGGAATATAACATTTGTTTCACATTCTTAAAAAATTAATGTGGAGAAAACAGAAATAACATCCTAAAATGAAAATGCATTCACAAAAACATTTGGCCAAACCACGTTCATTTACTAAATGAGAATAAATTTGATTCCCCTCTCCTCTGGAAAAATCACTATCACTTTCTACCAGCTGTAATTCATCTGATGCATGGCTAACATTACCCAGATCACTCTCTATAGTGTAGCTTCATCCTTCCTCTTCCCTACCCTGCTTTTTCATACTCATGTGCTTTGGAACAGGGACTATATCCTTTTCTTGGTTTGGAAAGCTTCCTTCCTCTACTTTGTGCATGGTAGCAGAATCATGGAAAATAATAATCATCTGACAGCAACTCATTTTTCTGATCCCAATTCCTCTAGTTTAAGGTTTGCCTGAAAGGAAACGCTTGAAACCAATGACCAGTTTTCCCAAGAGAGATTTGAAAGTTTTATAAGTACATAACTGCGAGCATCTCTCCTCTTGTTTTTCTGGCTTTAATTGCTGTGGAAGATAGAATATCTTTCTGATATTAAAAATATACTTTTTTTCAAATTTTTTCTAGGTGAGAAAAACCACAGTAAACTGATACAAACTTAAAACACTGTATTAGCCGTTTCCTAAGGAAACCAGGAATTATCTACAAGCCTTTATCAAAGGCTCCACCAAGTTCTGAAGCGATGGCCTTTCATACTGAGGGACATTTATCTTCAGGTAAACTGCCTGCAGCTGAGAGACTTCCGCGCTGGTAAGAACATTCTTTCGAGCTTAGCCCACCCTGGCACATGACAGCTGAGGTACCGCACCTGGAGCGCAGGGCTCATCACCCACCTCGTTCAGCGGTTACTCGCTAAGGCTAAAACTGCCTGCCCGTGGAGTCAGGCTCCTGAGCCACCTCTACACCAGACCCCGTTCGCTTGGCAGCATGCTCCGCACCGAGGGCTTGGGAGGATCGGCTTCTGCACCCAGTCTCTGCGTGGGGACACCCCCCTGACAGCTACCGTATGATGAAAAAACTGCATGACGTTCTCCCAGGTCAGTGCAGCTTGAGGGCAGCTAGTCACCATTCCCCGCTTTTGCCCATCTCTGTTTTGCACAGAAGCCCAGCACAGCAAGGACCATCCACTGCAACCAGGGGAAGCAGGATATGGATCCGAATTTTGAAATGGATTCGGGAGATGAAGCTCTGCAAAAAAAGAAACTAAGCCCAATTTTATGTACACCCAATATCTTCCTCTGGTTATACTTCTCCTTCGAGCTAACACCTTGATCTCAAAACCTGTGGATGAGAACTGCTACAAACAGCAAACCCCTTTTGAATTCAGTTAGATTGTATTTCAGCCTGAACCATTAAGTCATTTCAGCTACATTTGCAAGTTTAAATGATGAGTTTCAATTTGCCCATTCATATTAATCATCAGAGTCACAGGCCTACAACCTTAAGTGTATTTCTCACTGTATTATTAAATTTAATATGACCTCTTTAGGTTCATGAAATGTGTTCCTGTACAGGAATGTATTGGAAGTATTAAAGTGATGATAATTCAGCTTGCTGGAAGAATGCTTAAAAAATTCTAGTGTTCCCAGAAAACAGCATAATTAATTCATAACTTGCAATAAAAATAACACTTTAATTACATGCATCTTTAATTAAAATCTCAGAAAAAATATTATTTAAAAAGAATGGGACCAAATACAAGGCCTAGCAGTGTTTATCAGAGAAGCACAGAGTTTAAAGATGGAAAAAACCTGTTAGATTATGTGACTTCACATAACTGTAAAAACGTTGGTTAGAAGGGGCTTCTGGGGGTCATCTAGTCCAACACTCCTGCCCAAAATATCACTGACGGTTGTTCAGACCAGCTGGTTTTTGTCCACTGTGGACAAACAATGAGGCTTGAGCCACTTCCTATAAAAGATTATTCTCTTTCAATTTCCCTAGCTCGGAAATGCCCACAGTCATGTCGAGCTGCCTGCTCCATGCGTCCTTAGGAGGAAGCAGGATATTTTTCTAGGAAGGTAGGATTTCCTGTGGATTTCCTGTGGTCTCCTCACTAGAAAGGGGAAGCAAAGCAGCACTGAAGGAAAGCATGCCAGACATTTCTTTTTTCACCAATTGTCACTACAGTGGTGTTACTTGTGAGCTGTCCAAGAGGCGGATAGTATTTTAGCTAGTATGACAAATCCACTTCCCACTGGAGCAGAAAGCCAAAGCGTCAGTACTTGAGACCGAAGGTGGACACAGCTCCTTAAAGGAAATATACGCCGATATGTTTGCACATGTGCATCCATTTGCCTTGCATGTATTTCTATATTCTTATTACTTATTTTGCTGCATGAATTCTGGAATGACTTCTGTTTGTTTGCTTTGCCTTACTAGAAAAAAAAACAACCAACCAACCAACAGTTTTATGGTTTCCTTTTAATATTCTTACCTATCTGGGATTTTCCCCTATCATTTATGTCTTTTGGAGTCTCCCTGTAACAACTAATAGGGAATGTGGCATAATTTTTCTCAGGTACTGATGATCAGAGTGAAACCCAAACTATCAGAGCACAAGCACTGTGGGCAGATCTCCCAACTATTTTTGCTCTGAGTTGCATCTTAGGGACTTCTCTAACATGGATTTTTTTCACTGGTCCAGCAAGTGCAGCATATCTGCAGCAGGAATTTGCATAACAACAATAAAACTGAGGCAAGAGATTCACAATACAAATGAAGCCTGCACGCTGAAGAAACTGTTTTGATGGAGAGGATTGCACTCTAGAAGAAACCACGAGCCAGCTTCCAAAATGGTTTTGATCAGTGGAGTTGGTGGAGTCAAAAATTAATGTCCCACAGTTTGGTCTTGCAACAGCTGTGCACAGCAGCCCAGGCTCTCGCTCCCTGCTGACTTGTCCCGACACTGCATTAGCAGGAATGCTTGACTTGATGAAGCTTAATCTTTTGTAAACTTCTCTAAATATTTATGTTTTCACAAACAGCATCATCCTGTGACAAAAGAGAGATGGATGCCCTTGGCAGCTTGAAGAAAGCAGACGGTCGAGCAGCACAGACTAGGGGAGGGAGGGTAATGAACTGGAATACGTGATGAAAGAGGACTGGAGAGCGCTGCTCTGTGCTAATACAAAAAAGCCCTATTCAGGGTCTGATTCTATACTGCATTATTCACTCAAAGGCTTTCCCCCAAGCCTCCCAGGATGGCAGAAGTTTTGGACACACAAGTAACACAGTATTTGAATGGAAAGGCCATTTTGATCTCCTTTCCTTTGGGATGTAGGGGAAGAGAGCCTCTGCTGTCGCCCTGTGACCATGGACGGCACAGACACATCTGTTCTGGCCCTTCCCAGTGGCAGCTGCTCCCTGTAGCACTGATCCCAGCTCACTTCCAAGATTTCCTCATGCAGACCTTGGAGGAAGAGAGGCACTAATGCTCAGTGGCTGCTGGAGAGCAACCACAGAAAACTCTTCCAACTGCCACAGTACTTCCCGACTCACTGTCCCGTGTCCGCGTAGGATCGGGCAGTGCAGGGGTATGGACCAGGGAATGGGGTACAAAAAGTCAGGCAAAAGGGCAGCCCTTCCTGGAGAGTAACTCTTTTCTCTTCAGCTTCACAGCCTCTTATCTTGCCTGCTCCACAGCCTCTCCGCAAACATTATGGAAAGAATACCTCCCAGAAAAGTGAGAGGTTTAATCCCTTTTGGAGTCTTGTCCGGCTCCTCCCCAACAGATTCCTGAAGAAGTGGAGCTGAGGTCATCCTCAAATCCAGAGACCACCTTAATTGTGCCAAATATATTTCAAACACGTGCAAAAACTTTCCTCGCCAAGACTTCCTGAAATGGCCTGAAACACCTGGGGAGGGAGTCACTCCAGAATCAGCTACTTTTAGTGATGGACAATTTTATGCAACCATATCACACGAGAAAAAGTTATGGTGCTAACCTAAGACGATTATTGTTTTGCAAAATCAGTAAGACAGGATTCTTATTTTTATTCCTTGCCTGGCCATCTCCCCAGTTGCACAGCCTCAAGACTGCCATGCAGGTATGACCATAAAAGGTAAGCTTCATTTTCCAATAAAAATATGTGCAGTTTTGATGCGCAAGTTCTCCAGTCTTCAGATCTGTTGGGCTTGCATGCTTTAGGGCCTGAGGCCAATGAAGAAATGAATGAAAATGTGGCAAGGCATAACAAGAAATAACGGTAACTCTAAACAGAATTTATTGTTGTTTGAAAGAATCGTTCTTCATTTATAGCATATGCTCAAGATACAGACTTCATTTTGTTACCGGTCTTGCCATTTGGCAGGTTACCACCCAATATAAACCCAAATCACAACTATTTAACTTCCAAGTATCACAGGCAGCACAACATTCCAAAATAACATGGCTCATTAGGAAAGCACGTTTAAAACTCTGATGTGGGAATAGTTAGGACAGGATATGTCTGATAAAGATGAGGCCAGGTTTCCACCTCTGTTTCACAGGTTCTAATCTGGCTCAATCCATAGGAGAGTAATTTTTGTCAAGACATAATAGGCTATTCAAATGCTGCCTAGTGCAGGAAATTAATTACTGGCCTGTGTTCAGCTCTTTGAGGACAAGTATCCATATTAAAAAAAATAATGTATAGGAGCATTTTCATTAGCCTCTTCCCAAGCCGGTCTCCAGCAGCTGGAGTAAAAATTGAGAAAGAAATCTTCCATTTTAAATGGTTTGTAATCCAAGTTCTGGCTTCTGTTGTGGTCTGGAAAGATGTACACTGAGCAATAATACCATAAATGTGTCTGGTTGTTTTGTCCTCTACTGTCAAATTAACATTTGCTTTAGCAACAATGAATTGAACTTACTAAGCCCTTAGAGAAGCATGTGGATCTCACAGTGAATTCACTGGATGCTCTGCCAGGCCTGTATTTGGCTTTCAAGCATAAGATCACCTACCTTCTGAAAAGGTCATACAGAGTTAAGTAATACACAGTAATTTTGAGAGAGGTTGGGATTTCTTTTCCAAACCTTTCACAAATGTGAACAGAAAATGTTATCTTGCATATGGAATTCCACCAAGCAGGTCAAAACTTAGTGGAAAACAAAAACCTTAGAGCAATTTCTGTGGAGTGCAACACTATCGGTCCCTGTTAAATTCAGCAGACCTTTTTCCAAAGAGAACACCTATTATACTTTCTTTAGCACTTCTCTCCAGCTCTAACTTTTTTTCCACATTTTTTTCTTTCTTCTCCCTAATGCATGTCTCTACAGCTGAGGTTCAGCTGAAATCAAAACAAACTAAATGTGAAGAGAGGAATCACAGAGAGCAAAGGCAGCGAATACAATCTGCTGGATAGACTGGTGAAGTTCGTGACTTGGAGGTTTGAGTATTTGGGAGATCTTTGATGAATCACTTAGGGTTGGATTCAGCTAAATAAATGCAAGTATTTGTAGTGCAGGAGACAATGTTTTGAACTAATTGTCTAGCCTTACTTTGCAGTCAATAGAGAGAAGCAGGCACTTCATGATTAAAAGAGATTAGATGAAGTCACATCCTAAAAGTGCACATTTCTCTCTGCTGAGTGTGAAGAAAGCCTAAGACGACTTGCTGAGATGGGGGCTCCTGCAGTTGTGTCAGATGAATTCATGTTTACTGTAAAATTTTGAAAAACATTTAAATAGAGTAGTATTGTGGCTGGATTTTTAATGGCATTGCAAGAGAGATGTTCACAGATACATGCCATGGAAATTTTAACAGAAATTCTATTGAACTTAAGTGTTTTTCAAAAGAACTTAGATACTTGAGACATCCAGGCACTTAAGAATTACTCTAAGGTGTTGGGAGTAATCCAGCTATCAGGATTTTGGAGCTCTGGTAAATTAGGCATTATTTCTACTTCCTCCCCCATCTGAAAAATAGGGATAGTTGCTTTTTGCTATCTTGTGGGAATACCGTGAGAATTGACATAGAAAAAAATGTGAAATTATCTCATACTGCAGTAAACCCATCTGAAATATATCCAGTAATCTGTGACATCAGGTGGCCTACAACCGGATTCTCCTTTAACTCAGATTGAGACATCTTGGTCTTGAAGATCGGTGCTCTTTATCTGATGACTATAGTGTATTTACAGACTCAGTTCCTGACTAGGAGAAATATATGCAACACAATGCCTGTGAAGATGCATGAGGAGAACCATCTTCCTACTCAAAGTGCAGGTATACATGAAGTAGAGGGAGATGCCAACTCTTGATCTAACTTTCAACTCTGGACTCAAATCATGAGCCAGGGTAACTCTAATTTTTATGTTAATTCTGGTGCAAACTGCAATGGTTTACGTGGAGTGGTGAGTAGCAAAAGCTCATAAAAAACCTGTTGAAGCAAGGGGTTAAAAAAAGCAGAACAAAAGCAGAACCATCTGGTCACAAAAAAATACAAACAGTTGGCCAGCCTTACTCATATAGCAGCACTCTACAAATACTCAAACACATTTGTGAACTTTAACAGAAACAGTCTCAAAATGAGTCACACCATTACAGGACAAAGAACTCCACTATATTGCTCTAAGCTACAATAAGTAAGAGCAGGAACATTTTCATCAACATCCTATTTGGCATGGTTTACAGATGCGCCTTCGGCCTCTACATCTCAGAAGAGCTGTACCGTCCACTACCGATTGTTTCTGCTGGTGAACAGGCAAGAGAAGAACACTTGCTGCTCATTCCCCAAGGAACTAACTGTGAGTAAGCCTGGATCCAGTACCTAGAAGAAATATTTGTTACTCCTAGAAGGGTATTCTTGTATTCTTGTTTCCTTCGGATGATGCTATGTCACCACTAAACAGGGTTAAGGAGACTACGTGCAATAGTAGGGGACGGTATACATCGCTGCATTTAAGAAAAAGAATATTCACTTCATACAGAAGCCTCTCCTATTTTACCCTCCCCTACAGCTCAAGTCCTGCTCCCAGGTCAGTAACGTGCCCTGGGCGCTCTGGTCTGAACCCCTCGCAACCTCTCCGTGAGGCTTTGGGTGGCTCCCGCTGGAGACCCTCCCGGGGGGGCCACTGCTGCCCACCGCTGCAGCCCGCTCCCAGAGCTGCCGGGCAGCTGCTGCGGAACGCCAGCACTCGCAGGGAAGCCCGAACGTGACAGTCCGAACGTGACGGCGGCCCATCGTCCGCGCACGTCTGTTACAGGGTACAGACGGCCCCCATATGCCTCTGTGTCCCAGCTTGCCATCTGTGAAATGCAAGTGAGGCTGTCTTCCTTTTTCATGGGGTTACTGGAGTATGAGGGCACTGCAAAGACTATGAAATGCTCAGATACTACGATATCAGGCTCGGATAAGGCAGCAGGCAGACAAAAATTTGGGATACTATTCAAGAAATATAAATACTTATGAAAGGGCTCCAGTTCCCTTATTGCTGTACTTAGCTGCTTCACAGACTAGGAAAAAAAAAAGTGCCTGATGTTTTACTAGTACATTTGAGTGTGAAATAAAAACTCCAGCTGCACTAGGAAGATAAACTGCTTAAGCAAAATATATTTGCAACCATTGCCTCACCATTTCTCAAGTGATCCAAATAAAACACTGCTCACCATAGCACTGTAAATGGCACCACAGCACAGTAATTAGAAAATACTGTAACAAAGCCCTGGTGCATTTTAAAGAACTGAATCATCTTTAATATGCATATTAAAGGAAAAATATCAGGTTTCATCTGGAAATGTGAGGCAGAGTGGGCAAAAGGCTGTAATAAGAGATAATCACATTACTGAAGTGTTGGATTAGTCAGTTCAGGAAAAATACCAGTCTGCTGTTTACAAATCACTTGTAGCGTTTGGTAATTATAATTTTCTCTCCGAGAGGAATACTAGCCTGCTAGCACATATTGTGTCCTCCCGTTAATTAAATTAAGCATCAGCTAAGCATTCAGCCAGCTTGTACTTCACAAACTGGAAGACGGTTGCCATTATGTTAGGAAAAAGCACGTTGTGATGAGGTTCATTATCTCGGTGGCATTTTACAGGCAGAGTATTAATAGGGAAACGGACTAATGTGAGGTCATTATGGAATCAAGGCAAACACAAATTAGTTTTAATGCTACTGTTCACAGCTTGGAGCGTCAGTGAAGGCACTGAAGGAGACAGGGTGATGGAGCCGAATCAGGCAGAGAGAAGAAGGCGAAAGGGAAATTCTACAGAGAAAATATGACAACATTCAGCAACCACACCGACAGAGGAAGAAGAGGTGGGGGGCAGAGAGAAAAGGGGGTATCAAAAAGGACACCAGACTTACGGGACAAGGGCAACTGTCATTTATGGTTATGTCAACAGAGCAGTAAACAGAAGACTGGGAGAAAATCATTTGGACTTACAAACTATCATAACTGTCATATTAAAAAACTTGAAATGCAACTTTTCTCCCTTTTATCCAGCAGCTTAATCCTGTTTAAATACCTAGCCATCTCCCTGCGCTGAGGAGAGAGAGTGCAGGCGTGCATGTACGTACTGGAGCGATCCGATGGGGAAGCTGGTAAGCAGCCCTGCTACGCTCAAAACTGCTCCCAAAAGAAAGGGTGAGAGCATGATGGGGAGCAGCTAAGGGCCCTGCGGTTCCAGTCTTACCCAGTAACTCAACTGGGCTGCCAAAACACATGTGAATGCTGTGGATCCAGGCTCTGCTTATTTATGTAGACTCAGGCTTTAATTCTTTAACTTATGCGAAAAGCACACAGATAAAATAAAATAAAGTTACACAAAGTACCAGACAATACCGCATCTCATGCTGGGCTCCAGTTTGACGGACACATATTTAACAAGGGGTACTAGAACTGCGTATTTATCTCTTCAGCTATATACTTTTATTGAATCCATGGCTAAGACGCAGGTCATTATTTGCAGAAGTACATATTTCAGTGCCTAAGGATTGTTACTATTCACAAACACCTGTCTAAACAGATTTTCTGCAGTCTACTGGAAATCTGGCCCAGGAAAAGGTCCATCACATTTTGTGATTTTGTGAACTACTAAGAAGCCTCTAGTTTAGTTCACGTCCCTCAAAGATTCACATGGTGGATCTCCAAGGAACAAACTGCTAACTGATTATCACACATTCTCTTTTCTGTGAAGGCAAAAATTGTTTACAATTACAATGTTATACAGTACTAAACAGAAGCATATATTATGCATACACATTGCACTGAAAAGATGTGTATTTTAGGAATAAGAATAAACAAAATGCAGAAAATCCATCTGGATGCAAAGAAACACCTTTGTAACATCGTTTGGAAGACTGCCTCATTTCAAAGAGGTCAAACTGCTGCACCAGTCCTGCCCTTTTGCAGCAATTTCTGGAGTATAATGTGGTTTTGTATAGCAAAAGTGAGTGTGGTAAGTTTGATGGCTCTCAGCTGACTGGGATCTTGATGAGCATATCACTAGAGCTTTACAGCTGCAAAAATCAAAACCTTTGCATATAACATTGTAATGCCAAATTCCTAAACACCACCAGACAATTTTTTTTAATTTTAATTATTATTTCCAAAACAACTATATGTAAGTGTGGAAAAGAGCCATTAAATTAATATGCTCAAATACAGGAATGGATCAACAACAGTTCAGCCAAAGCTGATCCACAGCCTACCGAAGTCTGCAAGGATTTCCAGAGCAGGATTCATCCAAACATATGTCTCTCTCTGAGGTAGCTGTCTAAACTTCTGTACAGCTGACAGAGAAATGGGTGCCTTCGGGCTTTGATCTGTATTAGACAAAAGCAGGCCTCTAAACCAGGACTTTAAATGTGTCCCTTTCTGCTGACTGTAAAGGAAAGCTATGCTGACGTGTTCAGATAGAGATTAATTCTCCCTTCCCACCTCCCTCAGTGACTTCTTTAGCATCAGATGGAGCATATGCGCTTTTCTAAAGATGTACGCTGCATTATACTGGATATTTCCAGGCCAGCCGTTGATCGACCCACCTTTTTCACTACGGATTTTCTACAATCTTCAACAGACAATGTGAGATGCTCCCATCTTTCCAGCCTGATGGATACTTGTACCAACTATTGCAACATCCTTCTGCAGGGATGTTCTTACCCTGCCTGGCTACTGCCATGATCTGCCACCAGGAATCACAGAAATCAAGGCTCTTCTCAGACATAAAACTGGAAGCAAACCCACAACGCTGTGTCAGACATCATACCAAACTTTCACACTGGGGAAAGTTTCAACAACTATGAGAAAACGTCAGTTTCTTCAGCCTCTTAATTCAAAATACATTTTACTCTTTAGCACAATCCTTGCAGTATTCGGCCCTTTAGATCCCCTGACATGAGTTAGAAGGCTGCCCAGACAACTTAAAAGCGAGCGCAATCGCAGCGCTCACCACCACGTGCCTGCAGACTGCGAGACGTGGCTGTCAGCTGCCCTGCAGCCTTTTTATTCTGTCGCAGCCGGGTAAAGGGATGTTTACATCAAGTGCTCTTGGTTCTCATCTTCAGGCGCTTTATTCACAAAAGCCCTATTGAAAGCAAAGGTACATGATGACGAAGGAAGGAAGTGGGAAAGAGCTCTTTTTGTTTAATCCATTTCTGTGCAGAAGCTTCTGCGGTTTTAAAGTATTGAGGATACCAGTTTTAGAACAAATTCACTGCTCTAGCCTCCATTCTGTAAGTTGTTTTTTTTTAATGTGTATGCAAACATGCAGAAGGTCAAACTGAGATTACTGAGTTCTTGCCAGGTATTTTTCATTGACCTGTGGCTATTTCAACATTTTCCTGTTCTGGCTGAAAACTGTTAGAACAAATCCACATGGCATCTTAACAGGTAGAGGGTTTTTTAAAAATAAAAGATGATCCAAATGGCTTTACTGAAAATTGTGATTGGCCCAGACTCATACACATTTTCCTGACAACATACAGTACATCTTCAGGGTGAAATCATGACACAGAGAGATTTACCATGAAACTCAATGGTTCTAGTCAAGCAGCAAACCCAGAGCCCTGACCTGTTCAGGCCTGCCAGTCTTGGCAGATACGTGGGACAGACTCCCGGCCCACTAAGGCAGTCCAATCCCAAAGGCTAAGTGGACTTGGCAGTCCCCTTTACTGCACACTGTAAATGGACAAGGTGGAGAGAGAAGACCAACCTGTATCTACTGTCCTACCTACCAAACAGACAGATTTGCTCATACATGATTACAGAACTACACCTACAAAAAGACCAGAGCACAGATAAAGATCATTGCTATCTTTGAGCCATCAACAGCAAGGTGCAGAGTGCAACTTCATGACCTTTCCCATAAGTGTATCCCCAAAGAGCTGGAGGAGTTAAAGGCTACTGTACAGTAAACTGTGCAAGATTGTTCCTATGCTCAGAGCAGACACAAAGCTGTTTGGGACTCCTGGAAGAGGCTAACCTTCTCTTCAGAGAAAACTGAATGGGCACAGACTAAAGGAGCTCTTCTTATTCTACTTTGAACATTCATTTCAAATATAGCTTCGCTTAGTAACCTGAACAAAGACAAATGAACAGCAAAATACAATGCATAATCCAATTTTTTAATATCAAGCTAATAAAAGAAAAATGCTTTTTGATGTTCTATATGGTGGATGCTATCACACTGATAGTCAAAATCACCAGCTGGCTCCACCGGGCTGCGATGCCAGTGAAATCCTTAATGCAGCTGGGAGACAAAATACTGAAGAAGAAACAGATGCAACAGTATAATCACTGAGCTTTTCTTTGCCACGTCAAAAAATCGGAAGCCCACTTGAATCCAGTAATCCTGTACAAAACGCAGGATACGAAGCAACAGCTACTCCTGTTCCTTTACAGATAAGGTATTTATTGTGCTCCTCAGTGAATCCTAGGCAATTATGTCTGCAGTAGATTATAGCCTTTATACTGAGTCTTACTTTATAACCCTAGCCAACTAACCATATCTGCACCACTTGTTGCTATATTAATGTTTTATAAATAACAGCATAAAGACAACTGAATGGTAAGTGAACTAATTCAATCAATCAGTAACAACAGGAAGCTAAAATTAATATTGTGGACAAAGGAAAACTAGACAATAAAATCAGAAGATGACAAGTGAAAGCCAAAGAGGAAAGCTGAAACCGCAGAAAAGTTTTACTTCAAAGAAGTGTTTAATCAAACACACAACTCCAGCACTCATTTGTTTTCCCCATTTGCCCTGTCATAAACAACGAGCGATGCCACAGTTTTTCCAAGAAGCCATGGGAGGTAAAGTTTCTGTAAGTTAAGCCAATACTGTAAGGAAAAAAAAATCTTTAATGTAAAACACAGCGAAAAGCTGGTTATGAATTTGCCACAAATTTTGCATTGTTTATATTCTTCAAGTTATTTACATTTAAAACTGTTCTTTTTCATTGCTACACAGCAGGCTCCCACTACGCCAAAGCAGAGTTCCAGTTTGCTTTGTTAAATACTCAGTTTTCTCAAAAACATTATTTTTGGACTGTGTTTTTTCTGATTGGTTTTCAATGTTCAAAATGTTTCTTTACCCACAAAGGCTGAGTAAGTTGACATCTGCTATTCTTGAACTTTATCCAGACCTTATAACTGAAACTTTTTGTACAGGGCAATATCAAAACCTTTACTTCTCATAAAACTCCTTATGCTTGTGAAGATACACGTGGACGTCATCAGTGAGTTTGCATTAAGCTATGTTACTGGATCCATCTGAAAAGTAAAGTAACATAAGAACCACAGCCCTGCACAGCTGCAATATCTGAACTTCCAGTTATGTGAAGTAGCAAGTAAAGCTGGGTGACACATAACACTGCTGTGTAAATAGTCTTCATTTGGAAATAAGAGTAAAGATAAGTAAAAATTCGCATCAGCTTCTCATTTCCGTAACTACTTTTACGCCAACGAGCTGTAACTGCATGTTTTAAGGACACTGAAGGTCGATTAGGTGCATTTATAACTAAGACTCCTGGAACTGCAGAGAGCAGAAGAGCAATCTAAGCCATTTTTCTCACATACTGAAAATGGAACCAGCCTTTTGTACACAGGCTGTGAGTTGACCCAGAGCGATGTAGACCAAACATGAGAAGTACTACAGGAAACTCATATTACTTCCAATTATTATCAAGAAAAAAATACATGATATATGTATACATGTATATACTGGGTTTCACCTGGAGGAAAATCAGAAGAAAATTATTTTTCTTTTTTATAAAAGTTCATCTAAAGACCTAAGGAATCCATCACATACCAAATGGTGCATATCAGCCAAGTCAGCTACTGAACACCTCTCACTCAGTAGTCACCCATGAAAGGCACATAATCCCTTGCACTATTTTCTTCACCAACAAACAAGCAAACCAGGTTCCTCCTCCCTGCCGTACCTGAAAACCTCCTGCCTTCCTTCCAGTCATCCCATCTCAGAAATTTGGGTGGTAAGCTGAGTCTGGGAGAGGGCCGAGAGGAGCAGCAGGTCTGGGCTGGGCGGGAGGCGGGCTGGGATGCAGCTGCAGGTCCCCAGGAGCCGCACCAGCATCAGGAAGGGCATGACGGGGAGATGAGCGGAGCAGCCGCCCCTCAGCCCCTTGGCAGCTCCCCAAGCCCGGAGAGGCATTGCCTCAAATAGGTCTCCAGCTGCTCTGCGCTCGGGAAGTTGTAACCAGCCTCTTAAATCCCGACTTGAAACCGAGCCGCAGGCGAGCGAGGTTGCAGCTCACGTAACGTACACCAGCCCAGAGAAGCAGCGTTAATGAAAGGAGCCAGGACGTGCTGTAATTGCGGTCAGCTCTGTGAGAGACATCAGGCAAAACACAAGGGGCACGTTCCAGCAGCACGGCCTCGAAGCGATGACGGAAGGGTTCGGGTTGTGAAGAGTCATGCTAAACAAAGCTGACATAATCCTCCAGCCCGCCACAGCCGCGTGACTGTTCAATGCTGCAGGGTGATCCCTGGACTATTATAAATGCCACAGAAATCCCGAGCAAAGGCAACAAACAGGTTTGTAAACCCTGTGAACGCTGCAGGCGGGTACCAGGGCAGCTCTCAAACTTGGTCTTGGAACCACCTCCCAGCCCACTCTGGGACTTGGGGAAAACCAGTTGCACTGCTGGCCTAAACTGGGGCCGTTCCCCACCTTCTAATCTGTGCATGGAAACCGCAAGCCCTAAACCAAGCCTGTTATAATGTCCACCTACGCTAATTAGCCAATTATGCAAGACTAGAGACATGCACCTAACCTAAACTATGGATAAAGTCAGGAGCAATAAACCTAATCACAGCACGAAAGATTCAGGTTAGGATCTTTCAGGAAAAATCAGGAAAATCCTTCCCTGGCAAGGGCAGAGAAACACCAGAACAGATGCCACTTACCATGTAATCAGCTTATACCCTACCTCCCTTCAACTGCCTCTTTTTTATTTTATCCTATCTGATATTGTGGGTGGGTTTCAAGTGCCCACAGTGCGTGCACATGGCTATAAATACAACCAATACTATTAACAAATGGTGGCTATTACAAGATTTATAGTAGATACTCAGGATCCATCTCACGAATATAGGAGATTCCAGGTCTAAAAAAGCCCTCACTTTATTAATAGGCATAATTCTGATTTATACTTTTAGCTCCATCACCAGCAATGTAAGTAGATGTTTGAGAAGAAACTGCTCTTGTAATAGTTTTGCAGGATCGGGCCCTAAAAACGGAGGATGCAGATGGTGAACACAAGATGCACACCGAGTGGAAACAACTCTCGCTTTCCACGGTGGCAGAATGCCAGTTAGTTAGAGCCTGCTGATGACGGTACAAGAAGAGGAGGAACTGTCATGCATACGTGCCAAATTTACTCACTTAAAAAGTGAATTGGGCATCACCGTCTGTTGCAGCTAATCAACAAAATGAGACAAGTGGGGCAACAAATTATGCCCCTTTTAATCAACTAGCACTGTCACCTCCTTTATAAACGGGGAGAGTTTCTAAATTTGTTTTCGGTAATTTTCAAGCAGTAAAAGAAGATGGAAGCATCCTGTTAACAAATTACTGGCTCAATTCAAAGACCATCAAAGGACTTTCTACAGACTTTAGGTCAGGATCAAAATGCATAAATAGCATCACTCCGTGAAGGACAGGCAAGCATGCAGAGCAGATTCATCACTTGGGTTTTTAAAAGTTATTTGAGAAAAGTATAAATTATTAGAACCTGATTGTGGATTTCCAACAGTGTGACTACACTATATTGATCAAGGCATAAATGTTTGAAGAATTATGCCTTTATTTTACTTGCTGCTTGGCTGCATCAGTCAAGACAAGTGTGGATAGTGTTGTATTATCTCACCTCTTGTTGTAAAAAGGAGTAGAAGGAAAACCCAGAATTCCACCAGCTTATCTCCCTTCAGAATGCAAGTCTTCTCTCAAAAAGATAAATGCCACTGACTTTTTCTGTATTCAGACAGTGGCACCTGGACCACGTATTCCAGATGTGAAAGTATGCAGGGGGAAAATCCCAGTGCTCCTGATACACCATCCCAGCCAGAAGAGCTCCAGCACCATAACCATTTATATTTTAGCACTCCTCAGTGCGAAAGAGCTCAGTTCCAGAATATAATGCTACACAAAGAGTAACTATAAACAAACTGGATTAAAAATAATCCCTGGAAGTGACCTAGGTATTTAAAGAAAGTTTCCCTAAAGTGATACAGGTCTGAACACATGTTCAATTAAACAAAAACCACCCAACCCCCAGATACATAGAAAATGGCTATGAAAATCTAGGTTTTCATCCAGATTTGAAAGCTCCTTACACAGGATGCCAGCAGATGTTGCAGGCTCTACAAAAATCTTTCTATAATATAGAACTTTATCAAACCCAGTAAATCAAAACTAATTCAACTGAAAGGCAAATGAGAAGCTGAATGGTTCACCTGGTTTATGAAAGACTTGGAACCTTTACTAATCCAGTTGAAACAACTTGCCAAACAAAACTACTTGACTACAGAAGGTGAATACACAACCTTTGCTTATAAATGCATTAAGGTAACTGCCTGAGGAACAGCCCAGCATTGCATTAGCCCTGCAGTGTCCCACCATTTTTGCTTTCCCTCTCTGTGAGAGGGAAATTAAATTCTCTTCAGGGTTTCCACTGCCATTGAAAAACATTTCAACAATCCAAATACAGGATTTACTCCACTGACAACTAATGCCAAAGGCCCCAAAACCACTTACTCTGAAAGAAGACGAGTTTTGCAATTTGTAGCTGCATCTATAAAGCAATGAAAAATTGATGGTTTCCTTTTGACTGCCATAGAAAGGGCTGCTTTGTACATTTCTTTCCTCAGGGAATCCACTACTATAATTTTCCATTGGAGAGTTTCTGTATTCATGCGTTGCTAAAGTGACCACAATACTGACCTATTTTGGGTCACCAAAAACCTAGGATTAATCACGTCTAAAAACAAACAAAAACATTTAATTGTTACATGAATTTACTTGCTTAATTATCTGTAACTATTTCTGTCAAACACTATGCAGCATTCTTCAAAACGCTAAAACACACTGGCTGTAACTTCTGTATTTTTTCATCTATAACAAATAAAAAAGAGTAATCCACATTTCATTCTTCTCTATTGTTATTATCAAGAGCATAGGCACTGTGAACATCATCCACTGCAGGATGTCAAAGTAACAACAGAAACATTAATGTAGTCCCAGAAAACCCTGCAAGTTGGGTAAGTATTAACCTCACACGCTGTGAGGTTAAGCTGTTTGCCTATGGTCACACAGTGAATTTGACAGGACCAGGAATAAAGCCCACATTTCCTGATTCCCCAGCCCTATCACAAGACCACATTGATGTAATTGCTAAATTTTAATTGAATGGTCTGTACAATTCGTATTTCTAAATCTTCAGAGCTTGTAACAGCAGGTATTAACGTTTTACTTCAGGTTCAAAAGTACAAAGTACACTAAAAGCTGGTTTTAGTTTAATGGAAATGAAATGGTCCATCTCAAAACACCACGCTGTTTAGAGCATGCTAATGCTTGCAGAACCATAAGGAAACGTGAGGTATGCAGCTCTTAGGTTTGATTATTCATGTCATCAGAGCCGGCAATGCAGCGCTCGGATCAGCTTGCACGGGGCTGCCTGGGCCGTTTCCATCCAGCTCCTCTTTATTTAAGGCAGGCGAAACCTCGACCGTGCCCTCGCTGGCACAGCTCCCTTGAAATGCCACGAGGAGAGGTCAGCCCCACTAGATTGTGTAGATCTTCGGCGTACGCTCCCTAGGTGGGACAAGTACCCGGTGGCGTTAGCCAGGGGGTTACCTGCCCTGCATTCAAAGGCTATTCTGGTTTCCAAAAGATTGAAGAGCAGCTCGTTAGAGGAACTGTTACAGGATTCAACTGCCTGTTCCCCAGTCCCATTTCTGCTGATACAAGTGTGTGCCCAACACACCTCTCTGGAGGAACCCCGAAGTCTCTTTTGTCAGAGGTCCCAAGAGCCCCCAAATGTGGAGAGCCAGGATGAGCTGCAGGTACCCAGCCTTTGGAAATTCATCATTTGCAAAGGTGGGAGAAGCATGCATGCTTCAGACCACGATACAGGTGGACAATCCTTTCTGTGTCAAGAAACTACCACCAGTACTCACCCAAAACCAAAGTCTACCATCTCAGAAAGTTTTGCGCATGCAAAATACAATTCAAAATTAAGTTTTCGCTTCACTGTCTTCATTGTGCCTTCATCTCTCTTGCTAACCGACTATCCCTTCCCCACCTTTTAATAAAAACTTTTCCCCTGACTTGCATGCTTTATTGGTCTTTCAGATCTTAGTGGTCCTAGCCATTTTGTGGGTTAAACAACATCTGCTCGGATAATTAGAAGAGAAGAGATTAACAAGTCAGAGAACAGTCATTACCTGCAGACATTCTGAAAATAGCCATCTCCACAAATCCAACAGATAGAGCCACCAATTACAGTAATCCTAGAGGTAGACAGTATTTGCATAGAAAGAGTATTTTAATCTTCTAAGTAGGAGCCACAGTGAAACAGGTTTCTCTGTTTCCAAAAATGTCAATTCCAGTGTTTCAGGAAACAGTGAAATTGGTGCTTGCAATGTCACTAAATGTGGATTGAGTCATACTTATAGTGATTAATAAATTCTAGAATAAGGAACTACTTAGCAGAAGGGAAAGAAAACAAAAAACATTTAGCCAGTAACCGCTTCAGCTCTCACTGACAATCACCTCTTCATGAACTTCTGGGACTACTTGCATGTACAACAGTATACATGTGTTTAATACCAAAGGCAGAGGCATCCAGTTATCCCAGCTACTTGTTTAATTCTGAAATAAAGACATGCTTTCTTGAAGAACTTCAACTCAACTGTAATGTAAGAACACTTTTGAACCTCTAATAGACTTCATCTTGTTTCATTTTTAGTTTGAAGAATCTACTTATTGGAAAGAATATTGTACTCCAGTAAGAATGTGTTGGAAATTTTATTTAACAATCTTGGATTTTGTTACAAAGTTCACTTGATATATATGCAGAAAACTAGAACCAGATTTATTTATTTTTTTTTAATCAAGCATGTTTTGAGAACAGTTTTTGAGTTGGAGTTTTATAATAGATCTTTAAAAGATGCCATAAAAACTTGTTTTCCCTCATTTTTTAAAATTCTATTTTTGTCTTAGTTTGAAGGTAAGTTTTAAAAAAAATTAAGATGTTGCTTTTCAAGAACATCCCAAGGAAAAAAATTGAAAAATTATATACAAAAAGTGTGACGCAATTTTCAAGCAAAAATTCTGGGGAAGTGTTCATAAACTTAAAGCAACTTTTGAAAGCTGTTACAAACATTATGACTTGGTGACTTAATCCCCACCCCCCAGTTAAATAAAAAAAGTCTGCATGGAAAATCATGTTGGCTAGGTAGCTGTAATTTAAATCAGGTATTGTAGCAGTATAAACAGTAACAGGAGGAGATGTGGGCACACATATCCACAAAATATTCCAGGCCTGTTGTTACCTCAACTAATATAATTTCATAGTACCTCTCTCTACATGGGGAACAGCACGGGACAGACCAATTCATTCCCAGATTAGAAAAATAAACCTGGACCGAAGCACTTGCCCTGCCAGAGACCAGAGTGGTCATGGTGCTGGAGACACCTGAGGTCTCACGGCGTCATCCGGATCGTGCCGGTGACTAAACGCTTGCCTTGGGAAAGAGGGAGCTCACTGTGCAGCCCTGTACGCAGCCACCTAGGCAGCTGAGGAAAGCCGTACCGTCAGGGAGACTGGTACCTCGGATGGACTTTAAAAAGGGAAATCTTAAAGACCTCAGTAAATTGCAAATTCTTGGAAAATTTTGTGACAGCAGCCTGGACGTGCCAATGCGCCCATTTAAAATAAATGAAATGCACTGATCACAACGTGACACGCTTCTTTGAAGAGTCACGGCCCTCATAAACTCGTATACAGGGGTTTTCCCACAGAAGCGCTGTGAGGTCGATAGCCACTGCAGAAAGTACCGGCGCTCTCCTTCCTCCCCAGGACTGAACACGAGAGCCTGGAGCAGATTCGGAGCCTCCTCATCCCCAGCTGAACGAGCCCGTCAGAGCTGTGGAATGACTGCCGGGGATGGCAGCACCATGCCCTGCTCCCTCATTTTCGGTCAAGCACCACATCCCTTTCCAACCCGTTTACTCCCTCTTGGGCAGGGACAAGCCCTGCTAGCGCAGCAGAGAGGCAGAGCGCCGATCAAGAAAAGTGAAGTGAGCTGTAAAGGGCAAATACATACAAGGGGTGCCATATGGCAACAATATAAGGAAAAAAAGCGTTAAGTGGCTTATATAAACCAGTGCCATAAAAACCCTGTGTAAAGGCAGCTAAGGACACCATCTCTCCCAGCCGGAGGTGCCGCTGGCCGAGCACTGCGAAAAGAACAAAATTAAGGTTACGCAATGCCTCGCATTAGGCCCGAAGTAAATCAAGTCAGGACTCGCATTTTGACAGCAACGTGAACCAAACAAAGCTCACGCCGCTGGGTAGAACCCCTGAGCTCCTTGCCATTGCCGTGGTGGACTGGGACGGGTGGGACACGAGCAGGGGCTGCCTCGGCCACAGGAGCCCCAGGAGGCACAGGCTGTGCTGGGACGCACAGGGACCTCCCAGCCCGGTCCCCTCAAGAAGCAGGTCCTCCACGGTCCAGCTTACAGCGTGGGCTCACCACAGGAAGCAAGGCCCAGCACTGCCAAGGAATTAAGGCCTGGACTGAAGCCAGTCAACGACTTCAATGCATTTTCAGTCAGAGCATTGCAGCACTCTCTGCGGGGGTTAAAATCTCTGTCCCTCTGATCACCACCACCACCTTCTTCTGGCTTCTTGGCTGGAGGTAAACCTGCAACCGTCCCCGACTTTTAAGGACTGCAGAAACCAAAGATGAACACGTTCATTCACTTCACACACCCAGTGTTTTCCAAATAATCCTGAAGGTTGAGGAGCTGGCAAGTGGATGTTCTGCTGCTTATGTTCACCACAAAATCCAGTGACTTCAGTCCTGTTCACTTTGCAACACAGAGATGCTCAGCCTTAGTAACAGGGCCACCGACTGCCCCGAGGGCTGTGTGCTACCGGCCTCCGGCCATGGAGGAAAGTACCAAAGAAGCTCACTGGTGTGGAGGTGCTTTGAAAAAAAGGTTTATGCAAAAAGTAACTCACAGAATTCACCCACCCTTGAAACCCACTGAACCAAATTACTTCTAAACATACTTCTTTCATCTTTTTTTGCTTCTTCTTGTTTAATTTTCCCATTCAAGTAAGACGGTTGGCCATGTGCAGCCTCTGTTACTGTTACGGCAGTCGGTGCTGGGGAGCCTGTGGTCCAGCCTGGTTTAGTGGGTGCTGATGCTTTGGTACTACAGCACCTTCCACACCAGCAACCAAACCTCCCTCCTCTTACAATTTGTCATGAAGAAGAGCTTTCAAATCCCAAAGAACTGTCATTCCCCCTCTCCCTCGACCCAGGATAACTCCAGTTCCAGATAATTAAACTGTCAATCAGCAGAGCTGTAGGAATACTGCCATTTTCAGAAGTGCTCACAATGGCTTTCTCAGGGAAAACTCCATCTTCCAAAACTGATGTCAAGGCCAGCACCAAACATACTTATGGTACATTCACTGGTGGAAGTCTTCAACTCTCAGTCACAATCAACATGTGGTTCAGATTCCCCTAAGAAAAGGGGCAAGTCAGGCAACTTTGTTATAGGAAGGAATCTGGCATAACACTGGTTTCCATGAGTATTAATTGAGCTTTTGATTTTTTCCGATGAGTAATATAATGTGCAGAAAATAATATACAAGCAGATAGCAAGGCATAACACACATCTGACAAATATGATTTTCTACATTTTGCTACAAGTATAGTTATAAAAAGTGCACAATGCCATAATACTTTGGTTTTACCTGTTGTAGTCAGTCACTAGCAAACTGACCCATCTTTACTCCTAGCAGAATTAAAGATTTTGGTAAACTTCAGTAAATTAACATTTAAATAAGACACAAATGCCAATTTCATATTAGCTTTCTCTATAAGGAAATGAATATAAGACCAAAAGAAAAAAAAAAAGGCTAATTAAAAAACTACTGAGTTTTAAAAGTTCTATGCAGTTACTTCACATGATTGCTCATGAATTCAATAAAGCCCTAAAGATTACTCACATCTAGCAGCATTATCATCAAGGGCAAAGTAACTTTCTTTTTCCTCTTACAGAGAAAATGGACTTTTATTATGCTGCTAATCACACCTACACATTGAGTACCCATCAGTGTTAGAAGCTGAAAGCTATGAGTAAGTTTTATTCCTCATTTTTAGAAGACGATAATCTTTTCAGATCACTCCCTCAGACTTTAGAACCGGGGCAATGATTTTCCTAACGGTATCTATTAGTTCAGTATCAAGTGCCCTTAGAATCTTGTAAAGTATCTTTTTATTTAAAATTACACCCAATCTCAAATATACATTCAATAAAACTTTCTAATTGCAACCAAAATTTTAAAAATGGAGTCTGACATATAAAATCCACAGTGTTATATTTGAGGATTATTCATATGGGCCACTATCATTTCTAACATGAAATTAAATTCACCACTGAAAATTTCTACTCCAATTCCAGAAATCTATTAAAGAAGTTAGAAGATCTGTTAGATTCCTCATAGCATAAGAATAACATTTTTAACATTTGAATCTGTAATTTTCGTCATGGATAAAACTAAAAGGAAGGGAACTCTTTGCTTTTTAGACCTGTATGATGCCTTTTAACCATTTACAATCCTTGGCCCCATTTTTCACCCACCAATGTTGGCATAAAACATTCCATAGCAGGCAGCTACCTTTCCCAGAGGAAATTCCTCAAATATCCCCCAAATTTGTTCTTAATATTTACTATCAACATTCCTTACATGCTGTCATAAATGCTGAGTGACTTTCAAAAGCTGCCAGACTGAAAGAACATCACTTGCAAAGCAGAACAGTCCTCAAGCTCTTCTGCAACCGTGGCAGCCCTCGACAGCATCATGCACAGCCTTAACATATCAAGCAATATTCAAGCAAGCCGCTGATGAGAACAGTGTTAGGATGCAGAGGGTGCAAATGAAAAACATTTGTTTCCCTATTCTTAACCATCTACCCTTTCCTGAGAATACTATCTAAACATGCCAGATGTCCTTTTTTACTGATGTTTTAATCTTCTTATTCATTCTCTTAAGGTCAAGTATGCAAGTATTCCCCACATCCGGTCTAATATTTTCATTTTTGTGTCATGTACATTATGTTCTGGAAAAGTGTCAAGATTTAGTTAGTAGCAACTGATGTAGAGGAGGAATTGCTGACAGAATTAGCATTTCACTAGTAAAAAATAAGGAGTATATCAAACACCTACTTTATGGAAAAAAAAAGAAAACAAAATAAAACTGTCCATCATTAGGGTTACCGGCTGCTGAGCACGTTGCTTTTTAGTTTGCTCAGTTTTATCTTACTGTTTCCTTGTACTCCCTTGTCTGCCATTGGGCCTGTCTGCCTTGTTTTCCACCGACTTGCGTGTGCCTGGCAAGATCCCTGGGCAGGGTCATCTTCTGTCCCCTGTGGAGTGCCAGAGCAGAGGACCACGGCTCCTGGCCAGGGATGCTGTTCGTTTCGGCAATACGTACAATAAGCAATAACAATGCTGGAAAATTCCACTCGCATTTGATGTAACTAGTGACTATTAGTTTTCTGTGTTTATATTTGTCTTCTGTCCCTAGGCAAAATCCTGTCCAAACTCCACAGTGCTACCCATCAACGCGCAGCTGAGGGGAGCGGGAAGGGAGAAGGTCCCTACAAGGAACCTGGGAGGATGGAGAACTTCTTGCTTAGCCCAATCAAACATCCTGGGCAACCTGTTGGCGTTTTGCCAGGCCCCCGACCATAGGAATTTGACCCCATCATTGTGCTGAATGAGTTAGCTTGCTTAGGACTTCACTGGGAGCTGATAATCTGCCTATCATGACTGATCTAAAACTGGAAAATGGTCATGCACATTTTAAAAATAGTCTGTTTATCACACCGTATATATTGATTATCTTTTGGAAGCACTTCAAGAGACATCATTCTAGAAGTCAATCTAAAATAACTATGACCTGAATTTATCCAGAACAGGTTGGATGAAGCCCTGTTACTAGGCTCCTAGCTTTTTTTTTCTATACCAAATTGCACACACTTAAACAATATATAACTATCTATATATTAATATCAAAGCCTCCTGGCACTTATGAATCATTAAATGGAATTTTAATGTGGCTTATTTCACATGTGTGCATTGATATTTGGAAAAGTTCAGTTCCCATTCTCTGAGTACTGAAACGCCTTTCAAAATCCTAAAGTTGTATCGCTGAAGTGGCCCGGTATATGCACTGAACTAACCCCAGCCATCTACCTGTGACCTGCCAGAAAGACAAACAAATGCTGTCGGGCAGTAATAAACAGACTGCAGAAAGTTGAAGCATCAACAGAAGTATGATTGAAAACACCGTGAAAGAGAAGATGCAGATCTGCAGTCCTACCGCTAATAATGATCTGTTGCTCAACCTCAGTGTCTGGCGGCAAACCCGCTACAGCAAATTTTACCTGACTGAAGCTGGGGCACGGAAGACACAGTCGGCTTTGGAACCAAGTTTCAGATCATTCAGTGTGTGAGAAAGGCTGTCAACCTTTGATTTCCATATAAAGGCAACCAATTGCTAATTATTGTGGAAATGAATTTCTTCTTAGGGTTGATTGCTGCCGCCCTTTACTGCTACAACCTGAAGAAGTCAGGTTCTTCTGTTGAATATTTGAACCTATTTACAGCTTCCAGAAGCAGAGAGAACAGGTTTCATTTTCAGCAGTCTACCTCAATGCCTCTTCCTCACTCGAATGAACTATGGATTCTATAGTCAGGTCTTTCTTGTGCGAATAGAATTACATTATACACCGGCTTCACTAATGCAGCTCATCAATAAGGATGAAATGTCAGGCAGAGAAGGCTGGATGCTCTCTGAAAGGGGAAGGGACTATAACTCTAGAATAACAGATTTCTGCAATAAATAATTTATAACAAATTATTATAGGACATACCTTTTATGGAACATAAAATTAGTAGCATGAAGTATGGTTACCTTATGGCAACTTACGATGAAAAAGCTGTTCTCAATTCCCTCTTTCCTGCCCGGAGCTCAGACTCCATGCATAACCCAGCTCTTTGGACCTCCCTAAAGGACATCTGAAGTGTGGGGCATCGTGCGGAGAAAGAGCCATGGATCGCTCTCTCAGTTCTGCTTTGACTTCCCTCTTGCCCACAAAAGTGACAGAGAGACGAGTGTCATCTGTTTTATGCACTAGCTCCAGGTAGCAATACTACACTGCTGGGAGAGTGGGAGGACACTGCTGTGATGCGAGAAGCCCTAATGCAGCTGTGTTGGCAGGTGCCGCTCCATCATCTCTGCATGCCGCCTTACCACTAGAAAACATTCAACCCTTTTAAAACATCTTGTAGGTAACAACGCACTCAGTTCCAGTTTGCTCACGCTGTACTCTGACACAGCTAGCAGCAGACTCAGAAGCAGAAAGGTTTGTTTGCGGCTTCCTGAGCTATAAGCGCCATTCTTAGCAAAAATGAGAACAGCACCAGCAATTGCACCAGAGGAGCAATATCCTCCCCTTCCACCACATGTTCTGCCTCATCTCTTCTATTCCAGGAGAGGGAAAGAAGGGGATATTCTGTAGAGGAGACCACTACGTAGATGGAAATGACCCTAATAAGGAAGAGTTTTCCATGAGGATTTCCACTTGTCTTGCACATTCACTACACACCATGTTGTATCAAGCAAAGAAACCTGCTGGAGTGGGTTATCCAGCCCACTATATTTAAAAATGTTGGTAAATTGAAAACGGATCATGCCACTTCGCTCTGCTCCTTCCTCCTCCTGTCCCCCCACACACCATGAATGTATTTTGGAAGAAAAGAATACACCCGCTACTTGAGCAGATTCTAAGTATTTCACAGATTATGCATGTAAGGAGGAAATAATAATATATCATTTCAGCAAATCTGCAGTGCTCCATGCCTACAGGAAAACTGCAGGAATTTTAGCAATACGAACACTTGGACAGGAGGTAACCTTCCCCTTTGAAGCAGGGAGGAAAGTGCAGCAATGGCTGAGACCTGCTGTGAATAATTAATGACATTTTTTCAGGCAGTGACTTATGCCTGAATTCCTAAAGGAAATAGTCTACTTAAACTGGTTTATTAAAGCTGTATCCCAAGGAAAATCCAAACTATGTTTAATGAAGCAATCTGACCAATTTGTGATGCATTTTCTGTCTCTAGTTCTTCATGTGCCATTCAAACCCATACAGCACATAATTAAATCAAGGACGGCTAAAATATCTCATTTGCTAAATTACTATACATTTGCCTAATTAGCAATTACAATCCACTGTTGCCACAGACATTTGCTGAGTAATACCTGTTCCACTGTAGGCTTGAGCGCAACTACAGAAAGTAATAACACACAAAACCCACCATAGTTAGATGCTTAACAAGCACTATAGATAAATAAAAAAGGGGGTCACAACTTCAAAGGAACCAGAGCTTTAATTTATAGTGCAGAGACGAGCAGTATAATTAATGAGAATTATAACAAAACAAAGGAGAGAAATCACTGAAATCTTCTAACCGTGCAGCTTTGGGAAAAGCAAACAAATAATCCCCAAACCAAAGCTGAAGGTTGTCTAAAACACTTTACTGGTGCACCGTGCTTCTGATCTGTGATCCACCCCCTTCCCTCCCTGCCAGACTCCTGTTAAAAAGAAAGAAAGATTTCACACCAATTCCACACTTCGCAACAAGATTTCAGGGAGCTTTTCTTTTCCTACCATGTAGGGAACAAGCAATGATAGGATCAGATAAAAGCACATAATGAGATTAACTCTCATTAAAAAACCCCTCTTGCGCTTCAAAGGCACTTAACTCTATTAGAGGTAAGACTGAGAACGGTACATACACCTACGAACACAACAGAGTCACGTGTGCAGAAGAGATGCTACGCTGCAGAAACTGCATTTCTTGCCGTAAAGCGGTCACATCGAATGGCAAAACACTTTTCTGAAACGCATGGATTTTATGTGATGAGACAATATTCCCCAAGGTACTTGATGTGCCTTGCGTTGAAAGGGTTTCTAAACAGCTACTTTTGAAACACCTCCACGTGCAAAGGATGCAGAGTATGGGTACCTGCTCTTTTGCAATGAGCACCTGGTACGGCAGCAGCTCAGGGCACTCACTTGCCCCAAAGCGCTTCTCTAGGACCTCGTCTCCCAGCGCAGCCACCTGCTACCGACACCGGATTGCAGTCTCGACGGATCCACCTGACTCTGTGGCGGACAAGTCTCAAGCGTTTCATAGGGACGGGAGTTTCTGGGTTTTACACGCAGAAACTAAAGAAATGAAAGGCCTGACTTTTGAGAGAAGACAGAGAGAACAGCTGCAAAACTTTTTGCAGGAAAATCGAATTCAATTCTATCAAATTTGACCTTTAAAAAGAAGAGAAATTTAAATATAAATTCAGATTATTACAGGAATTACTGAGAATTCAAAGATTAAATAATCACATTGAAATAAATCACGTAACTATTATTGAAAGCTAGCTGCAAGCATGAATAAAATTATATTAATATAGCTTTAACAGTAGCACTGAGAATTAAGAAACAAATTCAACCAATTCAGCGATGTATAGCATGCCCAAATGAATTACATACACCTTTTTTCAACAAAAAAGTTCTTATTGATTTGCTAAATCTATTGTATTAGTCATAACCTTTTTAAATATTGACAGATACGTATGCAAAGCTATAAAAATAATCATACTTCCTATCAGTTTGTCAGTAATGAATCTTTTTTCTTTGTGAATATAATTGCTGTTTTTACCAGCAAAATTCTTAAATTTCTGTAGAAAGATATGATGCATAAAAAAATACTTTAATTTTTGTTTCAAAGTTTTCATTACAAAATTCCTTAGCTAAAATAATAAATTAATCCTCTAATGGACAACGTTCATCCTGATTCTGTGAAGATGACTGATAAAATTGTTTATTAGCAATGAATTCTTACATGTTCAGTGCCATCCAGGTCAAATTTAGCTAGAGACTGACCCTAATCCTAAATCAGATTTTCTAGCTAGCCTCTACTCTGCCAGCACAGAAAAGCTACAGATAGCAGAACAGAGGAATGCCAACAGTACCAAACAGGAACATTCATTTTTAAAGACAACTTAAAAATAAATTTCTCATACGGATTTATAACTAAATTTGCTGTTAGGCAGAAGAAATATAAAATAAGACAAAACAAAAAGCTGCCTGCTGTGGAATACTGCTGAAAATTCAGTGTTTCCACTGAAGCCAGCTCTGAGGCCAGACAGGGTCGCAGACTGGAACGGAGATGATGTTGAGGGCAGGGCTGTAGGCAAGGGGACTTTTTTCATAAATTCTGCTCTCCCTTTCCCACTGTTAGCTTCTCAACTCTTCTACTACATTCAATGCCTTTTTTGATGGTACATTGGTGGTTTTTTTCTTGCTGACCTGAGTACAAATAAAAAACAATGTCTACAAGGATGTTTATTTCACAGTTAATACTATTCCATTGTTTCCTTCATGTCACTCTGGAAATGTAAAAAGGCCTTGTAGGAGGAATATATTACATATATTCTCAGTATGGGTCCCTTCAAACTGTAACAGCACAAAAGGCAGGAGTCAAGACCCACCGTCTAAACTACACCAATTTCCATACAATAACCTCTTACCTATTGGTAAGAGCATTTTGTTCTCAACATCCATCTTCCCAATTTCATACCGTATGTACAGAGTGTAGGAGCAACGCATAGAAACCCATCACCTCTCATCCTAAAATTAACACGAGAGACAATGTTGAGCAACCAGCAAAACTAGCAGACTAACATGAGCCACTGTGTCATGAGGACCGGCAGCTTAGGTGCAGGGTCCCAGCATCCAGCAGCAAAATAGAGAAAAACTAAACCTGGGATGGCTGTGGAGCCTCAAGAATTGAACCACCTGTTCCAGGGTGACCACTGGCCCACCAGATAAGCTTCTCTGAGGTGGACAATGAACAGGGAGCAGAGCAAACACAAAGAGAAGCAAACCTCTGAGGCTTCTACCTTCTGTCTTGTATGATTTTGGTGGGTGCCTTTGGCACTTGGGCTTTTTACAGCCTCACAGCAGGAGGCAAGAGTTTTCTTCTGAAAGGGGGAGCCCAGAATGGAGGTGGCCTCGAGAGAGTCCACAGTGGGCTCAGGTCTGACATACAGGGCACCAGCAGTGGCCACCAAAAAGACAGTAGCAGCAGCAAAGCAGCAGAGGGGTAGGATGGGTGTAGGACCCTGGGGACCTAGAGGTGAGGTTGGAGAGGAATGCCAAGAGGAAGCTCGGCATTGGGAAGATGGTGCAAGTGGGCAGGGATTTGGGACCGGGACGAAAATAGGGAGTAGAAATACCTGGGAGGGATCTACAACAGATGAGGTTGGT
>JAOBAS010000080.1:39269325-39298834 GCA_025311575.1 Elanoides forficatus
CCTGGGCTGCAGGGGGACAGCCTGCCTCACCATGGTCTTCCCCACGGGCTGCAGGGGAATCTCTGCTCCAGTGCCTGAAGCATCTCCTCCCTTTCCTTTTTCACTGACCTTGGCATCTGCATAGTATTTTCTTACGTGTATTTTCACTCTCTCCAGGTGCTATTGTGAAGTGATTTTTACCCCTTCTTAAATACGTTATCACATAGGCACTACCAATGTTGCTGATGGGCTCAGCTTTGGCGAGCGGTGTGTTCATCCTGGAGCTTGCTAGAACTGGCTCTGTCTGACACGGGGGCAAATTGAACATTTTGAAGCAATCTGCAATAATTTGAAGTTCCAGAGGACAACTCAACTGCATAAAGTTTCTTGTGCGTCTGAAGTATTTGCAAGTATTGAGGGCTTGCAATTTAGAAGTCAGAAAGTACATGCTCTATATGGTTCTTACTTGAAACGCATCTGAATTCTGGCTTTGATTTGACCAAAATTATTTCACTGGATAATTCTGATATCTGCACTACTTATTTAGAACTATACAATGTCCATTGCTCTATTCTAGTTCCCTGGCTACAGTGATAAATCTGAACAGACTTTTCACGCTACTAGATTTTTCAAGAAGCTATAAAGAAAAGGTATTAACATTTTGTAATACGTGAAGTGACTTGACAAAAGGCAACAATTTAAAATTTCCTCCCTTTAAAAATAGAAACCTAAGCACTATTCATGTAAACATTTATGCATATGATTAAATACAAGCATGCCTACTCATCTGCTACATCTGCATAAGTGTCTGCAGGATATGGGCCTAATTCCCAGTTTCCTTTCAATTCACTCATCTTTCCAATCCATACTTTGGAACAAAAATAAATAACTCCAGTCACTCACAGCACACCACACTACACTTTCAAATCACTCTATAAACAATTATATGACAATTAGGGACGTAAGTATGTCACATAACATGGAGCTAAACAGAGACTCCAGCTTGGGACCTGAAAAGCATGAACCACATTATTGCAAATGCTTTGCCAGAGTCATTAATCCTGTCTCTATACAGGATTGTGCAGCCCTGTGCTGATGATTTATAGTGTTCTTGAGACTCCAGCTAGTATAGGAACATGGCAACACACTGTGCTTTCTTCTATACATGCCTGAAAATATTTATGACAGTCTTGCAATAAAATCCCTAACTCCCAACTGCTCATCCACAGCCTTAACAAGAGAGCAAAAAACCTGTAAAATTTGCATCTTTGTTGCAACAAAACAAAGCCCTTGGATTTAGTAAAAGATGTTCAGAGGTACCCTATGTTGTTTCACCAAAAGCCTTTTTTCTCTTCCACTGAAGCAAAACTGTGTTGTCTTTTAAACGTTACTTTCATGTGTATCCAAGTTAATTTTCCAGCCTCACTGAAGAAAGCAATAAATTGCAAGTCAAATGGTGGAGAAGAGTATGACAGTATATTGTCCCATAAAAGGAAATAGTAGGTACAGTCTTGAAGCAAGATTTTAAAATACAAATGTGATAAATGGAAAGAAAATGTACTGGAGAAACAGTTCCACAATTCTGCCTAATTTGGTACATTTGAGAACCAGAAATGTTCAGCACATCAGAATCTCATGAGGACCGAGTGGGCGAGGCACAGCTCAGCAATTCTGACAAAGAATATCCCTAGTCCCTGCATGCTTTAAGTTAACTGCTAAAAATCACTACTAAACCCAACATTTTAAAAAATTAAGTAAATACAATGAGTCAAATTCTGTCATCAGTTCTGAGGGGGCACCTCCCATTCAACCTTCTCATTTATGGAACAAACCAGCAGAGATACTTTTTTTCCATGACCTTTTACTATTTTGCAGTGCCGTGAAGCAGATAAAGAATTCCAGTGACGCAAGAGGAAACTGAAGGCACTTCTCTCTCCAGTTTTACGAATATGCTTGTCCAATGGTTCACAGTTGGCTTTTGTTTCATCTTATTGCTCTTGCCCACATGAAGGAACTGTATTTCCACTTTTTTTTATTTTTTTGGTAATTTGGATCCTGATGCTACAGATAACAATCTTATTATTCATCATCTGGATTCTCTCTTGACCATTTCATTAAAGAGCCACGAACAAAGGATGAAAAACAAGTCCAAATTTTGCACTCTGACTACTGTTGCTCTGAGGTTGTGAGCAATTCCTGCCACCTCAAATGCACTGCTAGCAATGCAGTACAAACCTTCAAAGGCCTTATTTCATTTGCAAGCCCAGACAGCAGTCACAAAGAACAAAAGTGTTATGACAGAGGTCACCATCAGCATATGACATACCTTCAAAAGAGGACTGTTAATGAGCTGCTATCTATTCGGGACCCTCTGAAATAAAATTGCAATACCTTCAAGCTCTCGGGAAGGTTGAAAAAAAAAAAAAAAAAGAAAAAGAGAAAAGAAACCCCCCAGATGTTTACGGGCAGCTGCCTCGAGGTGTGAAGTGTTCTGTTGGTAGTTTGCACACGGCTTACCATAAGCAGCTCTTTTTCCACCAGACCATGGAGTTGGGGGGGACAGTAAAAACATATGAGAAGGGAAACAGAAGAAAATGAGAAATTGAGAAAACAGCACTGAAACAGTTTTAATGCTTGCAAGAGAATTTTTGCTGCTGCAGCTGCAGCATATTTGTGAGGCTCAAAACAAGCCCCTCCCTTTCTGTATACAGAAATGGTGGCATTTAGGGGGAAAAGCAAGACTGCAACCTGAAGAGTTCAAGGCTACAAAATTGACTGGTGAGATATTAATTTTATGATTCGCTAAAATGCTGCCTGGTTGTAGTTATCAGAAGCAAACTAAGTTGTGTAAATGACTTTTATGCTCTGCAATTAATTCCTCATAAATGTGTGTGTTAAACACTACTACTACATGCCAAATGATCGGCAGGAATATGACTGGGTACAAAAACCGAATTACTATCTTGTCTTGTTTCTATTAAGATATGAAGTGCATTGGTAAAGTAGCAAAGGGATGCTTGATTCTGCTGTTCATAAACAAAAAGACTTGTTGGTTTCCAAGGCTGTGAACCCATCGGTTTTCCTCCCCACATTAAATTCCTACAAGAATTGAAGGAAACGGTCGCTGTTGATAAGGCTTGGGTAAACCTCTGGGAACAGCTGATGTGAGCTAAGGCAGCTTGTGGCAGTTGAACATCCTCCTCATCCTCTGCTGGACACTTAGGTCAATTCAAAATGTCCTGACGTTTGTTCATCGCTTCCAGAAACGTAGGACAGCTCAAATGGCAGTTGCCCCTCACTGCTGTAGCCGGCTCAGTTCTTCAGTGCCCTTTGCATGCCAGACATTTTGCAAGGCAGAGAAAAAGCCCCCAGCACAAAAAGCTTGTGTTCTAAACTGCACGTATACCTGTGTGTTTGAACAGCTCCTGTGCAAGTAATCCATTGACTTGCATGAGCTTTAACAGGCGAGACGCAGGCTGCCTCCTCTCCATTTTTCCTTTGGCCATGCCAGTTTTTCGGTTAGCACACAAGATTCAGCCTGCTGACCTGCGCACATGCAAGGCAGTTTGTGCCTTTGTACTAGGTCTCCTGTGTCCTGGATTCACTGAAGATGCTGCTTTTGTACATCCAATATCTCACACACAGCAATCGTTTATCTGAGGTCACTGGGGTTTTTTGGTTTTTTTGTTTTGTTTTTTTTAAACAGATAGATGGCAGCTCCAGCTGTAAAAAGCATTACAAAGATGGGAGCGAGAGAATACACCAAGAAAGGGATGAAGAATGGAAAGGAAACTGTAAGACTAGGAATCTCCTGCACTTTCCAATATATTCTAATAGCTACATTCCCACCCCACTCCTTCCAAGAACAATAGGCATGGCTGCCTAAAGGTTATTCTTTCTTTGAAAACCAAAGTTCTTTGATTGTCTGCTCCACAGACTGCTGCCCTTTTCACATTTCCCAAATGATGTATTAAAAGATGTCATTCTGTCATGGCAGTTTTGGACTGTGCTACTACTCATATGTCAGTTGGAACCAAGATGCTGGGAGGCAGTCAGGTGTGACATGTCACTCAGAAAATTGAATGAAAAAATGTTTCTTCTTGCTTGCTGTTCTTCAAAAAGGGACAAGAGGAAAAAAGAAAAAACACACATAGCAAAAAACAATAGGCCTTATTATTGATGAAAAGACTATAAATGCATATTTGCCAAGCAAATCCCTGTATTCAATGACTCATGACAATTATTACTGAGGAAAGATCTGTTTCTAGTAAGACAGGGAAGAAAGTAGAGGTTTGCAGATAGTATCTGACCATTTCAGAACTCAGATGTTCCCAAACATACTTTTAAAGTTAGTTCATCTGATTTTTAATACTTGCAGTCAAGCATATAACTTCAAGCTAAGTGAAGAATCATTATATCTACCAAAGTAATCTGTCAATAGGAATTACTATCACTGTTTTCATCACAATTTTGCCACTTGATCTAGGAATTGATTACTTTTCCTTAAGGTGGAAGGCATAAAGTAGCCCATGACTTGCATTCCTTCCTCATGATCACCTAGGGGAACTCCACCATTGCACGTCGATGCAGAGACCACAGCAAAGCACATGAGAGCCAGAGGTAAGTATTCCTGGAAGAAAGGCCTGAGCTGTAAAAGGCATTGCCAGAGGTGATGAGGTCAAGTGGAATCAAACCATCTCTAAGGCACACTATAAGACCCTCTCAGGCAGTTTTTCCATCACAATTTGCACCTGCTCCCCAGAAATGCCTCTCTACCTAAGGACAGCAAAAGAGTGGAAGGCTCCAGGCACACTTCATCACAAAAGCATAATTCACCAGCCAAGTGATTAGAGGCACACTTTTGACATATGCCACAGGAAACCTCTTGAACAACTAGACAAGGAGGAGAGAAAGAACACTGGATCCAACATTGAGATGTAAATCCCTTCTGTCAATCTCCCTTCTTTTAGCTGCTTCCAAAATTCAATGTCATTTACATTCAGATTACTGTTTTATTGCCAAAATAAACTCTTAAGCTCTAGTTTTCTACTATCCTGCCTGATACGAAATCTCAGGAGGTTTAAGGTCAGCCTATATGCCTACTGGAACCTGGGATGCATTGGTCAAGGAGGGTTCCTGAAACTGCCTGTCATCTGTAGTCCCTCAGTTGTGTGACATGACATCAAGTCATGCACAGTCACGGCTAGAGATAGGCTTTGGGGCAGAGGGAGACACACAGTGCACTCTAACTCTTCAGCTTCATGACATAAATGAATTTGGGAGTAGAACTGATGAGGGGAGGCTGCTGGCTTGCATCTGCTTGAGTCCCTACAACAACTTCTCAAACATCTTTCATCCTCCCTTGCCTGACCTTGCTGGCAGTCATAGGTATGGATGGTAAGAAGCTTGCATGCCACCTAGGCAGTCTCCCTGGCTTAACACTGCGTGCCTCCATGTAAAAGGGACAATGTTTTTGACCTACTAGAAATAGAGAAATCAATAGTGGTGAATGCACAGGGAACCAGGCAGAAGGTAACAGAGGAAGGAGACAAAGCTGAGAAGACAGCCTGAGGTCAACAAAAACCAAAACACCTGGGACAAAGTAGTGGGTGGTGGCAAGAAGAGCTACAGGATGTGCAGACCAACAGTCTTTTTCCTTCTGAGTGCCAACAAGCGTTATTTAAGAGGAAGCTCATTCACTTTCCTGAAATAGTAAAAATTTTTGCAAAGAACCAGTCACAACTAAACCACGTAGTGCTCTATTATTCATAAGCATTTTAGCAGTCTTTGTCTGGACTTGCCTAGTGATTATGATTTGTATGACAAATGCAGTGGTATAACATCTGCATTCTTTCCCTAGTATGCAAAAGGCTATGCCATTAATAATAAGCATGGAAATAACACTACAAGGTCACATATTGCTTTTCATAGTAAAACATATTTCCTATCTCCCACCCACCCACCAAAGAGCATAAATACAGTTCAGATGATACATTCCAACATAGGTTATATCAAATTTTATAATATGAAGGGGAAAGAAACTGGTTTGTCTTTCTCATAAACTGCTCAATATGAGTTGCATTAGGCCCATGGCCACAGATCCATACCTTCACTGCCCTGCCTGGACTCCTCAAATCCTTCCAGCAGGTCTAGGGGGAACTGAGCTTCAGCCTCCACATGCCCCCCCAGAGCAAACAGTTTCCCTTGTACACTCCTTAATAATGGCCTGTCGTAACACACCCATGGACCTGCAGTGGTGGGAAAGGCCAAAGACCCCAGTAGTAGCTCTTGTTAGGGACATGGGCATAGAGGTTGTGAGCCTTAACCACGCTCAGTGTAAGGAGTAAAACTACAAGTGGAACGAGCATAAACTGCTTCAACAGAGCGCGGTACAGGAAACGTATTTAAGAAAGCAGAATCTCACTCTCTGCCTTGAGGTGAGTAGAGATATTCATCTCCACCTCACTCCATTTTAGAAGATGAACTAGGACCAACTCACCTATTTCCAAGATAAACTTATTCATACCCATTAAGATTTACAGCCTTTTAATCAGGCACCGTAACTAGAAACAGCCATATTGGTCCCACGCATAACATGAAATTCCATTAATTTCTGCATGCTGCAGCTTAGTTATCCTTTGGGTTTGCTAGATAAATTTCTGAGCTGTGTGCAGATTACCATGGGAATTTAAAACAAACTGCTGCACTCCTCAAGGGGAAAGTGTATTTCTACCCTCTCTCAACTACTCTCTGAAACCAAAATGAGGAAGAAATTATATTCTAACAGCAGGAGAGATTTTTACTAAGCTAAATCTACTGAAACTAGTTTTGCCTCCTGTTGCTGCTTAGAGTTAATAAATAGTTTGGGGGCAACACTCCCCCTCCCAAAGTTGTATCGGCAGTTTTATTGTTTAGGTATCTATAGGCTGGAGGTTATTTTTACTACATCCTGTCAACAGTCGAGGGGACAAAACTGCCAGGAAGAGGATGCATTAGGCTTTTACATTAACTGGTGGTAAAACTAGTGCCCAAGATAGCCTAAGAGCTGGACATTCACTCGCTGACACAAGTGTGCTGTGTATTACTGATTTGTTTTTCCACATTAATGCTTAGTTCACATGATGCTATAGATCCCATGATCTTACAGACTTAGAGCTCAAAGGAAGAGAATCACGGTTTGCCAAAAGTGCTGGGGAAGGTTGAGAAAAAAACCAGCCCACGCTGCTTACAGCTTCGCCAGCAGCCCTGGATCACTCACCTGGGCAGCCCAGTGAACAACTGCACTGTCACATGTAATCCCAACAGAAAACGGATCATTTGCGTACACCTCGTGCTCACAGAAAATAACTCATTCTTCTGACTTGTAGTTGGAAATGTTACTCAGTACCACGGTCCAATTTACTATCAGCTGCTTACTGACTTGCATCCAACTGGAAACACACACTCATTGTAAGCACAGGACTGGGAGCATGCATTTGTAGGCTGCTATTGTTGTTTTATACAGGTTGCAGTACTACACAGTCACAACATCAAGAAAAAAGTTCCCTTCAGATGAAAACTTGATCTAAGAGGCCATCACATCAGTCCAAGCCTCAGTCAAGCCTCAGAGTGAATTTATAATAGCTAAGCCTTAAGCTTTAGCTTTCATTGCACTCTAAAGTATTACTTTTATATTCCATGTCAAATAGAGTCTTGTCTCAGCAAGAAACGTTGTCTTAGGTCCTGAAAATGTATGTTGTAATTTTAAATTCAAGACCTAAATTTTATGTTGAAGGCCTTGCTTAAACATATCATCAAGTGAAGTGATATTAAAATATATTTTTAAAGTCAGTAGAACTGGTTTTGAAAGGAATAACGTTACTTTTCAGAGCTATGGTGGTAATTTTAGTAAATGAAATAATTATTGAAGCATTAAATAAGGGACTTTTTTCGTACATGTCTTTAACACTTTGTAGCGAGAGCTATACAAATGTTTTTCTCTCTAGTCTCATATACTCTACAGAAATTAACACAGCATTTTTTGAAAAACTGGTATGGGGCATATATTCTTAATAGCTAGTGACCTTGACAAATGAACATTTAAGTCTCTGGGCCCATTTTTTCAAAAAAAAATGAACACAGTGGACTCTGACTGTAAAGAAAAAAACCCAAAATCTGTTGGCTTAGATTCATTGCCCAAGCTTAGGGGAATGCAAAGCACATGAACCATGTAAAAAATAAAGTACAAGTGAAATTTTAAGAATTATTATGGGTTTTGTATTACAGAATAATAAAAACATGATCTAGAAAAAACATACCAATAATAACCAAGTAACATCATGCTAGCGATATTTTCCAGATCATGACTGTAGCCCCATGCACATGCAGTGGATGTTGTAAAGGGCAGGTTCTTCTTTTAGTAAAGCACTTAAAATCTTAAATGGCAGATTGCCAGTAACACTCTACTGACTGCGCTACAAACCAGCAAAATGTAACTTGGAAAAGATGTTATTGGAAATGGGAAATGAAGTTTGCTGGGCTTATGTCACTGCTGTTTTAGGTTTGACCTACAATATCAAGCTTTTGATGTCCTAGCTTTGCCATTTGTGAACATGAAAAAAAAAAAAAAAATTGCCTGGTACACAGATGTAACTTTGACCAGCCATTGGGTTTGCTTCCATCTTCCAGGGAGATGTTTTATTGCACTCCCACCATAATACTGCGGGGTGCAAGCTGCATGTTCTTTGCTGGACTTATGTTATGCTAGAAAAAGTGGGAGCCTGTGGATTATCTATCACTCACAGGATTTCCAGACAAAAAGTGGAAACACCAGAGGATATTAGCTTTCCTCAGCTCAAACTCTGCAGCTCCAGCAGCAGGAGTTACCAGCTGTGATTCACCACAGTGCACTGCAGGGTGGGGGGCAGGATTTGCAGAGTACAAAACCAGCTGGCAGGAACAGCTGCTGAAACAGTCAAAACAGGGTTTTTTCCCAGACATCCAGCACCCTCTATGCTTCTGACAAGAGCTTCTCAGCCTTGTGCTGATTGCTTGCTCACCCCAACCCTCTCCACACCCTTGTTTCTCTGCATTTGATGTGACTGTGCCTCCTTTCCTCCTCTTTGCCATGTTCCTCTCTCCCTCCCTCCTCCTCTCATTTTAGATTTAGTTCTAAGTGAGCCTTCCTCCCTTCCAGAAGTACCACGTCTTCATCAGTCCCAAGTTTTGCTGAAGTTCCTCTCCCTGCTATAGCCCCTCATTGCCAGCCCCCCCAGCACATCCCCTACTTCAAAAGTCCTCAGGGCATTTTCTGTCTTCACAAGCAAAGCACCTAGCACAGCCACGTCCTGTTCTTACTTAGCTGGTGGGTACCAACGCAGAATAGCCACAGTCAGAGTAACGGCTCCTCAACTAAATCAAAAGCTCACCGTTCCTCTTACATCTCCAGTGTGGCAAAACATCTTAAAAAGCATTTGTAATCCCCGCAGCGAGACTGCTGATGGTGTCAGGAGCCAGAACCGGGGAAGCAGGCAGGGGCCATGGAAAATTTGCCATGCCCTGTGTGTGTATGTTGGGTAAAGAGACCAAAGGCTTCAACTCATCACTACCCCACTGTCTGTTTGAATTGCAATCTCACATAAATATATAAAATTTAAAGTCACATAAGATATTATATACTTTTGGAATAAGAGCTAATATGTAGAGCTCCAAGAACAAAGAGCTCCATTAGCAATACATAACAATAAGCTTTATTTGACGCATAGAAACCAGATCTTGACCTTTACCTTCTTAGTAATTCATGGTTACTTGTCTAACATAGATTAGATATATGTAACAAGCACCGCCGTTAAAGACTTTCAACATCAGAAATAATGCCAATTAATACCACGTTAGAAAATAATCCAAATTCTATCTTAGATAACCTCCTTGGTAAAAAAAAAGTCATGGAACAATTTGGAGCCTGCAGTAGGCCCCCCAGCATATTTCTATTCAACGCTGGATGGGTACAGCACTCTGCAGCCTTCCCTGCGCTGGTTCTCCTGCCAGGGGCACTTTGGTGTTACTGGGAACAGAAGGGGTAAGATCTGTGGTCTTTCATTACTGTGCTCTAATCAGTCAAATCTTTTCAAACAGTAATCTATCAGCTCTGACAGTCTGAAATCAAGAAATAAAACCAAAACATTGCAAGTACGCCCATAGATTTTACCACTGAGGAGAATATGGAGTGGAGCCAGTCTGCAGTATTTTGAAGACTGTTGAACAAATGGTGTATATTGCTTCTACTCTCCATAATCTTCTGCTGTAATATAAATGCAGTTACTGGTTCTTCCTCCACAGTAAGCAGTATTTCTGGACAATCAGCTCAAAAAAAGTAAACTCAATCCAAAATATCTGACTACACATATCTTTGATTTTAAAGCTTGGGTAATTACAAACTCAAGAGAATATTTCAGACTTCAGGCTATATTAACAGCAATCTTTACAAATGTTTCTGCCATCAGAGAATTTAATTTTACCAACTTCTGTGTCCTTCTGTATGGATTGAGGCAATGTTAAAATATTCTAAGACTGAAAACTCACAAAATATCAAAATTCATAAGCTCCTTATGATCACTTCCGGAAAAAAACTGAAGCTTGAGGTACTCGAGTGAAACCCTTGCTTCAACCCTGCAAAGACTTGTGCATCTAAGATATAGTCTCATCAAAGATGACGCACCTTTCCACAACCAGATGAATATCAGACTTAGCTCTCTGGCACTTTAAATCCAACAATACTCGTACAGATATGTTAGGTTTGTAAAAAATAAATTAACTGTAAAATAATATTCTTCTAAACTAGTGATTTTAAAAAAAAAAAAAAAAAACAAAAATAACAACTGAATTATTCCTCATTTTAGAACATTATAAAATGCTATTACCTGTGCTGCTTGCCAGAAACCTATGTCTCTTAAAGCTTTTCTATAATGATCATATTTTTCCTCATGCTTGCCCAAATGAGAAAAATTTCCCTCAAATGAGCATGTCTCACTTCAAGAATAAAAGACAGGATGAAAAATGTTTCTAAACATTAAATGGGACATAGAATGTCTATTTTCTGCCACTATATTTTTTTTTCCAAATGTGTTTCTAAACAAGAAATATGAGTAATTGCAGACTTAAACATAGAACAGAAAGCAAAACAGTTTAAAATTGCTCGGCAATATAAAAAGCCCCATGTAATCATCACAGCTCCAAAAAGAGGTCATCAGCAACTAAGAGTTTAGCCTGTGCAGATCTGTTGGAAGGATGCTGGGGAAGAGAAAGACAGGCAGCACGCACCTGTAGAGAAGCCACTTGAGCACAGAAGGAAGCAGCAGAAGGTTTTGAATCCGGCCCTAATTTAGACAGAACCTTAGGTGTCCTTCCATGAATGACCTGAGGATCCAACCATCGGAGTTTGGCAGATTTAGCAACGGCAATCGAAGACGATTTTGCTTCCCACCCTCTGCTCCGTCCCCCTTGGAGATTACTGCCCCTGTGTCGGAGGCAGCAGAACAGACAGCGCATCTGCCCATCACTGCCCTGCTCCGCAGAGCCAGCCCCGCTGCGTCCATGACTTGAGACGGCACACCGAGCGGTCGTCTGCAGGCTGCCGAAGCGCGGCCACCCGTCCCCTCCTGCTGCCAGTGCTGCCAGGCACATAACCCACCGCGGGAGCACTTCATCTTCCCAATTTACAGAGGCGCTCGTAGCAAGACACGCCTGCTGGAAGTTGCAGCGGGTGGTAATCGGGAATCCAGCTGGGTCCTGGTGTGTGCTGTAAGCCCAGAGCACTGTGCCGCGGTCACAGCCTACGCGGCTTGGGCAGGAAGGGTAAGAGCTGGGTAAGGGCTGCGGCAAGGAGAAGGAGAGATGCAAGGGTCATTTCTGCTCTAAGCCAGTCTGTTGACTGGAGTCTGTTAGGCTGCTCCAGGTCAGCAACTTGTGTTCGTACAGAAGAGAGCTACAACCAGTAAGAGACCAAGGCAGGAAGATTTCTGAAATAGCGCCTCACTAAATTTCTCACCATTTGCCGTTTCATTAAAGAAGGTTTACGTTCTGTTTAATACAAAGACTAACCTCCCCTGCCCTCTGCTCCGCCAAAGCTCACTGCCCAGGAGGAGGTGGCTGCAGTACCTGGGACTGTTCTGCTGACCAGCTTGTGATCAAGGTGGCAGATACTCGCAAAGTATACATGGTTTCAAGTCTGGTTTGGCCCCTGTTCTCTGGTCATGCTAACCCAGTTCATTACAGGCTGCTCCAGGGAAGAGAGGCATGTTCTGTCTGCCTCCTTTCTCCCACAGACCAGTTATGCTGCAGGAAAATGTCTCTCTCTCTCTTTTTTTTTTTTTAAAATCTTTGTTGTTCATTCTCAAGCCTCTTTTTCTCTCTCCCTCCAGATTTCCTCTAGGCCCTACACATCTGGCCAAGCACTCCTTCTCTTTATGCATACTGTTGCATTCTATTCCTTTGCTGTTTGCGATCTATATTTAGCTGTTTTCCTGTTTATACACCCCTCCAGAGAGGGGTATTGTTGAATGTGACTAGTCAGGAAGAGAAACAATGCGGTTAGAGCACAAATCCTTTCAGAAGAGTAATTGGGATGAGAAGCTGTAGAGGGTTGGGTAGGACAGAAAACTTTTTCCTAAGATTAATCAGAAACAGAGATCTGAATATAAATCCATAAAACCTCTTAGAGCAGCCTGATCAAAGCCAAAGAACACCTAAGTAGGAGAAGAAACAAAGGCAAGAAAACACATGCAAACTTCTTTCTTTTTTTGACATTGCTTTGCTCCCCTCCCCGCCCCCCCAAGTTAGATAAAACAATTTGGGTTTGGAAACCTTACAATATCTGTCTCTTAAACTACCAGGAGCCCCTGAATGTGAATCCAGAGCGTGTACACGATGAAAACTCTGGGAAAAGTGTACTTAAAAACTACTGGGTAGTTCAGTCTTGGTTGGTCCAGAGACACTTTAAGTGTCTTTAGCATAGGAGTAGTAAGTATAAAGCTGGTTCTCAAGAAGTTGGCTGCAGCACGACTCAGCACGACTCATGCCTGGGCCCACCATGGTGGGACAGTGAAGAAGAGCAATCCAGTGTCCACACCACGGGGAGGGTCTGTCTAGTCTGAGGGACACTTGCACAGCAATAAACAGAGCATTTCCCATCTTCAGGTTGGTTACAACAATAAGTAGCTTGTGAATGAGGCGGGGGTGGGGGTAGGGATTGGTTGTGAAATACAAGACACAAGCAGTAACACTGGGGAAACTCGATAGCATGGGTATCCTCCATAAGTAAGAGCTATTTATCACCAGGAAATGGAGCCCTTTGGTGCAGAACATGGAAATCTACGATTTGGATCAAAAGAAATGTCTGGAATTCTGCTTTGGAGTTTTACCATTATAACGGTGCAAGCAATTTTGATTATCATACAGAATCAATAACTCTATTAGTCTTCAACATTATGCTAGCAAATGCATTGGCAGCTAAGGGGGGAGCACTGGGTGCAAGTCATTTGTTTCCCTGGTATCACTCACTATGAAAACAAAAGCTGGAAGACTTTGTAAAACATCAGATACTTGAAAAACTCCAAAAAGGTGATTTCACATTTAATTTTGCCGGGTGAAAACCTGTGTGTGTGACTAGTAGATGGTGCACAGTGTGGATTACAAAAATGCCTGTGCAATGGTACGAACACTTCTCAGTACTTAAGACTTAAATATGAATGTGGATCTGCCCTCAATGACTAGCAGACATTCCCTGGACAAAGGGGCTCCACAGCCTTTCCTACCAGAAGGGAGGACGAGGGGAAAGGCTACGAGTGGAAACCAAGGCAACAGAAGGATCACGGGAATTTCAAGGAAAGGACACTTGCAGCATGACACGCTCTATTGAGCTTGTTTGCTTCAGTTAGTGGCAAGACTGGGTGTTTATAAGATATTTAAACAAGGGCAGGGAAGTGGCTTAGTCTACAGGACAGGCTTCAGCAATGGAACAGAAGATACATCTGAAGCAACTGGGAAAAAGATTATTTCTTTAGCAGCACTTTTCAGTGGCAGGAAAAGCCTCTTAAAGACCAAAAGGGAAAAGCCTACACCTGTGGAGACAGGAGATGATCTAGAAAAACAGCTTGATCATGAGAATAAAAGACAAGGAACAAGGTCAGAAATTGTTCAGTCATGTCCTGAAAATCACTTTAAGAGGAGTGAAGATCCTGAAAGGGAGAAACAATTTTTAAAATAAGTTACACAATACTGTTTTGGGGGAGGGATTTCCATTAATTTAAAAAAAAAAAAAGTGAACTTTGTAGTAATTTTCAGTCCAAAAGGAATGTCGGCAGCAAAAACCTGAGCCGCTAATCTGTTTGGTGTCCAGCAGAATTAAACAAACCTTCACTCCGAGTCAATGAGAGGTTGTGTATGGCCTTATAAGATCAAACTCTAATCCTCTTAGTAGCATTTCCCATGGAAAACCTGCCATACCATATGTATTTACACTGTTACATGTCTTATTCAAATAAATGCTATATACATACACACACAAAATATGGCTGTAATTACAACATATTCCTTATATGTTGTATAATCTGAATCCTGTTCAGAAACTGTCTTAGAAAGGAGCAAAACACCACTAGGCATTATTTATGTTCCCTTTATTGCAAACGACAGAACAGACTGTCTGACAAAAAGATGCATATAATCTGGTTATAGTGTAAAACATCTGTTATACATGCCCACGTAAGTCCCCTTCTCTCCTGTATGCATTAATGTCTTGTTTGTAATTCAGAGGCAAAGTGTAAAGAGGCTGCACAAAACAGGTCAGTTTTAATTCCAGGTTGTGAGGCACAGGTATATAGCCAGGGCTTGGCTAAGAAATTTAGCAGCTCTGCAGTGTCACCATACAGAAATCTTGTTTTGTTATTTACACATCCTGCAACCATCAGAAAAAGTAAAAATTTTGTATATTGACCCACTCGACCATTCAGCATGCAAATATGAGACCTCAAACTAAGTAATTTGATATTGTATATAGTCCTATCCAACAGAATTTTGTAGTAATTATTATAATGGGTTATTTCAGGGAGAGGACAAGTAAAAAACTATATTCTTCCCAGACTTGCTTGCTCCAAAGATTCCTGCCTGAGGACTCATCATTGCACACTCCAAAGCCTCTCTTGCTAGACAGTCTAAATATCCACTTTTATCCAGAGACATTAATTATTCATGTCAGCAAAGCCAATATCAGCTAGCAAGACAGGATGTTTCAAGCAAACACTGACACTCTATTATAATTCTGTAACAAGCATTCTAAAACCTTGGGAGTTATTGTACTATGATATCTTTTCTGATGAATTCTTACTTTGGCAGCCTACGCTTTCTATTAACATCTATAGGATTGCTAAAATAATTCTAGTGATAAGTCAGTCAGTTGATGTTAAGTTCTGTGAGTTTTTTCTCCATAAGTTATAGTACAATGTTTCTTTTTCCCCCTCAGTATACCATAGTATATGTAGCTCCAAATAAACATCTTTAATATATTTCGACACAAAGATGATCACTGGATTCCAAAGAGAAAAACACCAAGCATCACACTATGTTGCCTCCCCCTTTTATCAAAAGCATCTCACTAACCTTGACAAAATACTGCTACTAGTTACTTCTTCTGCCTCACCCATTAGATTAGAAGTAGGAATTGCTGAAACAAATGACCTAGCTTATTTCTAAATATGGGAAAACTATTAGCAAAAGAGCACACTATTATGATAACTAATCTCATTATTGGGGACTACAGTATTTCAAAGCCCAAATATTTATACAGGTAAATAGACTGATCCACTTGTTTCCACAGCAAATCCAAATACACTCCTCACAAAAAAATCCTAGCTTGCTTCCTGACATTTCTATACTAGAAACTGCTCTGTACACAGTGCAATGATGAATCCCAGTTTCTTACCAAGCTGCCATCTCCCTCTGCTTGGCTTCTTGAGTGGCTAAGAAGTACGCTTCTGCTCTCATTCCCTGTTCCCTCATTTTGTGGTAGTAGTGGTGTCTCTTTCTGTAGCCCCCTATTTTCATGAATCTTACATGAACATTATATCTGTAAGAACACTATTCTTCTGTCTGTCTCTCTTGAATTTCACAATACTTTCAAAGCAAATGGCCAGAAAGTGTGCGCAGGTGACTGCACTACAGACACACGTCCCACTGACAGATCACCGTTTCAGAGAAGTAAATGAGACCCAATGTAAGACCCCGACATTTGGGGTTGCAAACAAGGGAACCAGCCTCTGCTGGGGTAACAGAACACCTCATCTGTCTGCTGCTGGTTGGGAACCTCAGCAGCTCAAAATTTGCTTAGTTGGGTTTTATTTAATGAAAATAGATAGATAGGTAGGTAGATAGGTAAAAATTTTCCATGAATACAACACTCTTGGTGCATACATATATATCAAAGTGCCTGCCACCTACAACTTGACTTCTCTTCCTCCTATGCCTTGAAGATTTTTCAGTTTAGGAGGAAAGAAGACGCTAAGATCCAGTTAGGCAACAGTTAGAATTACACTGAGAAAAAGGGAGATTCCAGATTTAACAAATTCGATATAATTTTAGAGACCAAATATATAGAGCATTGTGATTGCAGATCCAGATGTGTTGCCATCCTACACTTTAACCTCCTGCTCAAGCAAATGTAGCCTGCCAGGTTCACAGACTTGGCCAGGGGATAGCTCTCCTTTATCTGTCCCGTTATGAGGACACCAGTTTTGTGCTAGCCCAGAAGTTGGTAATAATTTAAGATGCACTTAAACAGAAGGCAACATTTGTTTGGTGTAGTCCTTGTTGGCAACTTGAGGTGACCAACCAGGAGACCAACAGAAGCCAAGGAGGTTTAACCTAGAGTAGGTTGTTAATCCATTCTGTTACATCTTGTGTTTTGGCAGGGAGGAAGAAATACTGCTGTATCAACAACAACAATGCCAGTCTGGTAATGTGTTAAGTGTCACAACAAAAGCAGTACAAGTTTTCTTCTGATTCAGATCCAATTACAATTCGGGAGGGAGAGCAATTTGATTTGCTTTTCCTTTTGCTTTGAATTGCATAGGTTTGCACTGGTTTAGGCTTCATAGCATTGTAAATTTAAAAGGAGAAGTGGCCCTTAACTACCAGGGTAAGGTGCTTTGAATGGAAGAGCTTTCTCATAAACGCCTAAATTAATGCAGACTAGTTTGAAAATTGTCATGAAAATCCCAAGATGAACAACTACACAAGTTTACTCCTTTCAGCAAGTTGAAACAGATGATGACCGAGCGGAAACCATGCAAAGCCAGGAGGCTTTGTGTGACTTCACATCTCAGAAATGACAATGGACCAAAGTTGGCAGCTGATTTTCACTTTGAGGTTTTTTGTTCAAAGTTCAAAAGAAAACCCAGAGGGTGAAAACACACAGGCAAAGCAGGAACAAAAGTTGTCATGCAAAGCAAAACGGTAACATCTTTATTTCACTATTTTCTGAGATATCATAGATGCCATAGTAACCGTGCTTTAAGAACACAGCACGGTGCTGTGAAAATGGTACTATATGGAGCTAAAATCCCAGACAGACGTTCCTGCTCCGTTGGAAGCAGACTTGAGTCATAGGTATGAAACCCTCAACAATACGTTTGGGAGCCTGTGATGCAAGGGGACTCTAGGAGTTTTTGCTGCTGCTCTCCCTGAAAGAGGAACAATCACAACACATTTGAACTATGGAAAGCTAGAATGCAGAGCCATTTGAAGATAAATAGGTAAGGACTATGGTATATGAGAGGGAGACCTTTCTGTCATATGTAGCAAGTACTGTATTTGGGATTTGCTTTGGAGCTATCTGACCATTGCCCAGCCTCGGAGCTGAGTGTCTCCGCTGAATCAGCACCTCCTCAAACAAAGCTTTGTTCTTACTGATGACACCAAAGTTACTGCAGTAGACTGAGGGTGAAAAGTACCAAAACAGAGGCAGTACAAGAAAAGCAAAAACATGTGATTCCCATTGTCTGAGTCTAAAGCATAAATTAAAAAAGCTGAATCAGATGAATGATAGGGTGAGGGAGAAGGAAAAAGCAGAACTGTTACCTTACAAGGGAAACATCCAAGAAGGCAAAGTGAGAGTTTCAGCAGACACCAGGAGCCAAGAGCCTGGTCACAAAGGCACAGTTTCCGTGAGCGCAGAGCTCAGCATTTCCGTGGTCCAGCTGTGGGACTCTACATGCCAGTGCACAGCACGTCCAAATCCTCAACCTTTATTTACGAGAGGGAAGAAAAGCCTGAAGTCAAGAGTAAAGAATCATATCCCAGGAGGGCAGAACAACTTAATTTCTTTCCTTAGTAACTGGAAAATGGGGAGTTGATGTGCCTCCCTGAAGAGATGGCACAAAATCCCAGATGGCAACAGCTTCCTGATCACCAGAAAGATAAATGAGTGCTTGTGGACCATAGTGGTACTCCATGGAGAGAGCGCTATTCTTATTTCTGTCTCAGTCCCATGAATGTCACATCAGCAAAAGGATTTAAAAAGCAAGTGGAAAAGGGCAAAGTTTCTCTTGGCTATGGTGTGCACAGTATTTTAAATGTTTTGTAAGTCCCCACTTCCCCAGCGATGGGTTATAATTGCCATGGTTGTGCATGTGGAAAACAACAGGGAGGAACAGACCAGCACAAAAGAAGAGGCAGAGAAAAAAACCTAAATCAATCAATAAAAGAACAAGTGGTCGGGNNNGGGGGGCAAAGAACTGATCTATTTTTCATAAATAAGGCTCTTCAAAAAGCTCTGGTTTTGAAATGACCCAGATTGTCTGCCTTAGAAAAGATTAATTTTTTAATCCACTCATTTGACATGCATTATGAGAAAGATGGAAATATTAAATGAGAAACTTAAGACTTTCCTTACAACTCCAGGGGAAAACTTCCATACAAAGATGTCCAAGAAAACTCCTCCCGTAACATCACAAATGTCTGCCTGTTACAGCATTTCTTTCAATACAAACATTGCTCAAATGAATTTTATGGCTTCTTTTATCAGCCTCTTACAGAAGGAGAAAACACTTTTAAACCAAGCAGGGGAAGAACAGGTAGTTGGCACCATTCACATAATTATCTTTTCCTAAGCAAACAATATGATTATAAGGAACTTAGACCCTTTCATAGAGGAATACCAATTTTCAAAAGTAGATTGGCATGTAAACTTTATCCTGATGTTTGGAGAGAATATTTTTAAAAAGGCAATTGGGATAAAATGAGTATGTTTTAGTAGATAATCACTATAGGTAGTGTATGCTTTGGAAGTGACAGTCCTCAGAACCATAATTGGTATTCCTTCTAATGTCCCATATGGGTTTTCCTGTCTGGGAAAAATGAGAAATTTGTTTGCTAGATTACAAAATCCCTGTTGTTGAGAAGGTTTTTAGAAATTCATTTCATACCAGCAGGCAAAAGATGCCATTAGACTCTTTTTTTTCAGCACATGACCTTTCAGAGAAAAGTAAATACAGACTGAATTTCTCTGCTGTGCAAGAAGGGATGCTATAGCATCGATGGCATTAACAGCCCATAGGAAGGGAAAGCAGAACATCTGGATGCTGCCATATTTGCACTGGTGGAACAGAGAGAAGTAGGTGAGTAAATATTATCTACGTTTACTCTGCAGGCATAGTAAGTTCTGCTGCCCACTATCCTTGCCAGCATTGCCGCTCGAGATACTGTGATGTGGCATTAACTTTTTCACAAAAATGTGGGGAAAAAAAAAATTCTGGTGTATTTGAAGTACGCTTTTAAGTAAGGATTCTTCAATTCTGCAAATGAAAAAAAACCCAACACCTGAAATCACAGGGAAAAGAAATTCTGAGTTACAGATCACGGGAAACTCTGGTTTCTCTCCAGCTCTGTTAAGACTGTTGATTATTTTTTTCTTGTATCAGTTTGCAGTTAACATGGTACCTGCAACTGTCTTTTTTTTCAGACCTGAGCTAATACCCCCGAAGTGCTCGTCCTTATGACATAAAGGCTTCAGTTAGCCACCAAACAATAATGTACACTGAAAGTTTTTAAAGGAGAAAACAAAGTCTCTCCTCACTCCCCCTCAGCTTAGTTTGACTCAACTTCAGCTTTAGTAGCTTTACATATTTTCTGCTTCACAATTGCTAAAACTTCTCCATGGACAAAGGAGGCTTCAGTAATGAAAATGAAGCAGTTTCATTACCTCAGACTGGCAGGCATCATAAACCCAGACAACTTTGCAGCGCTGGAGAGGGGTTAGCTGGTGCCAGCTTCGCTGGGGGCTTTCCTGCCTTCCTACCGCGCAGCGCTGCTTCTGGGCGGATTCACGTAACACCCTTCCACCCGCTTCTCCAGCGAGCCTAAACACGTGGTCCTCCTTTGGAAGGAGAAGTTGAGGAGAAGTTGACAGAATGCCGAAGGAAGAGCTAAGATTAACAGAGTAACCTGCCTTTCCTCCTTTTGTGCCTATTTCACTGGTTGCCCCGTACAAAGGAGAAGGTTACTCTCAAGGGTACGAGACTCTGAGAAACAAGGACAGATACATCGTCTTCTCCAGAGAGGCATATATTCTTTCAAATTAAGGCACTGCGACGTGTTTGAAATCAGCCGTAAAATGCCAACGCTTTAAAATTCCTTTGTATTGCCATCACATGAAAACCATTTGCATTTTGCAAATGTCTTGGTTTAGCTATCTTGATAGTACTGATATAATGAAACGTTAAGGAGTTCATTTCGGAAGAAAAGTCAGTGATTTTACTTGCCAAGAAAAAGCTTCAAGTCTTTTCAACACTATGAAATGTTATTAAAATACTTTTGAAGTATGTACTATTTAACATCTGCACACATTTAGTAATCAAAAATTCAAATTCGGTGATATGAAATGGTCTTGAACTGTGTCATGGAAATAATCCAATATAAAGCCTTGCTTTCATATTATAGTTTAGTAATAATTGCAACGCATAATCATGCAGGAATAAAGTAGCTACTGTGCAGACTAGCAGCAGATCCAGCAGGGTTTAAGATATTTAGACAGATGACTTTAAAATGAATGCAATTACAACATTTATTTGCCGTCCCAGGCATTTTCTAGTCACAGACAGAGATTGTCTCATACAGGAAATGCTGGTGTGGAGATGTGCTGATGCAGAAGTTAAAGGCAAAGATATCTGCCAGAGTCACAGGACCTGTCCACTAGTTGCCCTCAATGTGGAAGCGGAGAAGACAAAGTTGAACTGCTGCAGGATTTTCTTTGTTATTCACTAGCAAAACAACAGACATTTCCACTAAAAGAAAAAACTCTCTCTGCCTGACCAAAAACCAAATAACCGCCCAAGCCTTTTACTTATTTGTCAGGAAAATTGCTTGTATAAGCGTATATTATGGAGTTTTTCTTTCGTACCATTTATCAGTGCTGGCCACTTCACATAGAAATTACATAGCAGAGTTAGTCTTCCATCCGAACACGGGACCAAAGTACTGACTTCTGGGATGGTCAGGCTTGACAAATGCCAAGAATACACCCAATTTCTCCAGAGCATTGCCACCCCAAAAAAGGCCTAATCCCAAAGCATGTTCTACAATACACACATCTTTCAAAGCAATGGGCTTGAACTTTTTCAAACATTTTTGAGCATTTTTCAACAGTTCTCACCACCACCTAGTTCCTTCACTTTTTATGGCAATCAGTAGCCTGTGCCATTCTGCTAGCTGAAACAATTATTGGATTCCTTCTCTCCTAGGGACATGGTAAAGCTTTGAGTCTGGTATACATCTCCGCATTAATTTGTATATGGAGATGTCTAAGGCTCGGTCTTGTAAATAATAATAGAAAAGACTCACAAATTCAGCATGGAGTTAAGTTTTTGTTGTAGTTTTTAAGGCCAACCTCTAATATTCCTCTGGAACAGAAGTGTCTTTTTTATTATTATTATTATTATCCTTAAATATTATTTCATTATTTGTAGTAGAAACAGCAGCCTGTATTAAATTCTGTAATTTTTAAACTAAATTTCCATACAAACTTTTAAAAAGTCTAATCATACCAGTTTTCTCCTTGTTGAGTTCTACAAAACTTAAAAAAAAAAAAAAGCATAACATCAAATCCCAGACCCTGAACATATATACATGTGCATAAAAACATATTCCACATGTTTACATGAAACAAGAAAAAAACCTCTTTTCCTGCTTACCATAACTCTCAGCTAACCACTGCTTTTTATTCATAATGTGTAGCAGGAACAGACACCACCCAGGACTCAGATGTCCCTAAAGAAGCCCCATGAGCTGACATTATCCTGTTGGGCATCACAAATGGGTACCACAAACTGGCCTGGAGGGTGATGCTTCTGAGAACAAGCAGGACTGGGTAGCCTCTGTTATTTAACAACAGGTAAAGGTCTATTTTATAAATAAAACCCACACACTCAGAACCATTTACTGCCTTCAGCCAGTCATGAACAGGTCCAAAGTTGGCCCTGCAGGAAAGAGGCATGACACCCTTTAATTACACCTGGAGTTTATATGAGCTTATTTATTTAGCTTTCATAAGATATCTGGCATTTAGCCGATTACTATCGTTACTTATCATTCGAAAGCACGCTGCAGCCTGTATCTCCCTTCTTGCCCGCACGCTGCTACGCAATGCCTAATAATATCACTGCAATCTGAGAAAAAGGTTTTCCTCATTGGAAACCTCACAGTTTTGTCTTCTGCGCTCTCAATGGTTTGCACTTCCAGCATTCCTTGTACCCCCGGCGCTCAGCTAGAAGAGAGCTCTAGGCTTTCCTGCACCCCGCAGTAAAAGCGGCTCTGCTGAAATACTGACACTGGCAGCACATTTCCAAGTAGCGGGAGAGACTTCACAGCTAAAGGATGGCTGCTCCCTTCGAAGGCGTGCTGTGCCTGCCCCATCGCCCCGCACGCACCCACGGAGGGAACCTGCCGCCCAAACTGCAGCCCGGAAGGGATCGCCCTGTGCGCGAATGGTAGCTGTGCTGCGAGGACCTCGAATACGTGTATTGCTTGCTTCCTTACGCATCCTCGGCCAGGAAGCTATTTTCGAGGCAGATTCAGCGGTCCGCTCATTCTTTTCCATTTCCTGAGAGTTCGTTCTCCAGGAAGCCAAACTGTGCCTTGTGCGAGGGCTGACGGCATCACACACGCAGAGAGAGCGAGAGAGCGTGCCCTGAGCGCGGAACTAACTGCTGCTTCTCTGCAGTACTTCGAGTCTTTCTTAACAGCAAACACTTCAACAGAATCATTGCAGAACTGGGACTGTAAGTCTTGTTAAATGAACAAAAGGAACTAACTAGAAAGTAGATGAAAATTATTTCTACTTGAATAACTGGTAAATAAACATAAGGAGGTTTTTTTTCTGATTTTTGTCTTACTTTAGAAACATTTCCAGTTACCTGTGAGGACACAAATGCAAAAAGCACACACAAAAGGAGTCCTCTCCTGAGATCAGCAGAAAAACAGATGAATCAGATGCTACTGATAATAAAAACAGGTGCAGGAGAGAGCTCCGCCCTCTGAGAAGAGACTTTTTCTGCCACAGGGTCAGACAGGCCATAACATTGCAAGCTAACATCTAGATTAAAATTGTGCATTTTCCACTTGCATGAAACCAAATTACTGCTAGGCAGGGGCTCGGCTGCCCACAGGTCCCAACCAGCCCACCAGGTTCAGCTCTTGCCCTCCCGACCACCCGTACGCAGATGCTCCAGGCTCAGGGAACCAGGGCATTGCCTGGCCCGCAGGCACAGCGGAGAGGCACTGGCCTCTCCGTTTCTTTCATTTCATCGTTCGTTTGTGATCGTGTGTTCACCATACCGCTGTGTCATCACCGGTCACATCACGTAAGCATGTGCGTGTCCCGTCAGCTGATGGGACAGGACCCATCCCGCAAGCGAATGAAGAACCTCTTCTGTTATATGAGGACATCAGGCCCCCACCCCGTGCCCAAACATGTGCGTGCCCTGGCTACGTGACCAGAGTCTGTGTTTAGTTGTGTGATGTGTGTCAGAATTGATCCGACATCAGAGCCCATGGATAGGGTCCGTCAGCTCGGGACTATATGCCAAATACCATCAGATCAAGGCATCGTGCAGGCATTTAGGTGGTGGAAATGGAGCATAAAATGGCAATTTGGATTGGTCTTGGACAGGGCAGAGTCCTTTGAAATAAAAGTGATTTTTACAAGGGAACGTTAGCATCAAAAAGAAAGGAAGAGTTTCTCCCTAACAACGTTACTGCGACTGGCATGAGGTCTTGCTCCTGAAGGTCCCTAACTTCCAGAAAGGAGGAAAGCCATTTTTCCCACCCTACAGCAAAGACTGAGGAAAGGGGACCTGAAAAGCTTTCAAATGCATAAAAATCCTCCTGCAAAGAAAAGGAAACCATCTGTTTTTCACAGGTACAATGGGCAGGACAAGAAGACACAGGCTTAAACCGGAGTAAGAAAAACTTGTGTTAGATGTCAGAAAAACTTTCAGATGCTAAGGATAATGTTGCAAAGTATACCTCCCGGGGAGGCTAGGGGCATTTACCATTGGAGGCCTTTAAGAAGAGGTTAGAAAAGCATCTTTCTTTGGTGGAACAGTTTAGATATAGCTGATGCTGCCAAAGGAAGAGGAGGGGGAGTCCAGATTAAGGTTTTTTAGATCCCTCCCAGCCCTATTTTTCTGTGATTTTTCTGTGGAGAAGTTATCCCTATATCTATCTGCTTAATTTTCCCTTTGTGTAGCTCAGCAGTTAATTTGAGGCTTGTGGGAAGGAGCACATAGCAGGTCTGAGACGCAAGAGACTGTTTATTTGGGATAAAGTAAGAAGTATTTGGGGAGTTGGGGAGCAATTTCTTTATTATGAATGGGTACACATGTGAGTAAGCTCTCTTACCACCAAAACCGACGTAAATAGGTAGAACTGTACGAAAGGACTTGAATAATCATCATAATTTTCATTTTACAGATGGGGAATGCAGGGCACAGAGGTCTGAACCATCTGTAATGACACAGCAAGTTATCAAATGAGCCTGAAAATTGGATTTCCTGGCTCCTCAAGTGACCTATCTGATGGACTACATGCTCCTCCTGCTCTCCCTCCCCTGCCCTGCCTCCCTTCCCCCCAGCAAGCCATGCAAGACTACAAGAATTGCAGCATTTCCTCATAAAAGTCTTGCATGCAGCTGGGGGAAGTCAGACTACAATAGTGTCGGTAACTTCTGCTGTAACAAGAACATACATCACAAAGATGACCGTTACCAAGGTGAAAAAAAACAACAACAAAACCCAAAAAACACCCAAAAAACCCCTTGAACTGCCTCGGGACTTCCACCTTGCAAAGCTGATCTTGGGCTTTTAATCCCCCTCTCCATTCTTTAACTTGCCTCTTTCTGTCTAACCTTTGACGGAAAGAATATATTCCTCTACCAAATGATGACCTATAAAAATAAAAAAAAGGAGACAGAATAAAGGACATATAGCTGATAAAGAACAGAATTGTTCTTTATACAAGCGCAGAAGAGTTCACAAGCGTTTGCAAGTGAGGCGTTGCTCCAGCCCACTGTGCAAAAGGAGCAGTCTAGCTCAGCATTTGCTGGCCACTTACCTAAGGCTGCTGTAATTTCAGCCTGTAGGGAATCAGAGCCTAAGATTAGAACTAAAAATCTCTCATAACTAAGTATTATAAAAGCCAGTGCCAGTCCTTCTGCACTATTTCTTACCAGACTGCACAGGCTTGCTTCCATTTTCTACATGCCAGTGCTGGAACCCAAGGAGGACCCACACTTGCATCATCCACAGGAGGTCCTGCCTCTCACAACTGACTATGCCGAGACACACCAGGCTCCAAATTAATTTTGAATTAATTTGCAAGAACTCTTCTAGGCTCTAAACCCCATACATAGACCAAACAGAATTTGGATTCACCATTACCAGTAAGACAAAACAAGAATTAAAAGAATTAAAGAATAAGAATAACAAATTAAAAATTAAGAATAACAAATTAAAAATACATCAGGAATGCAAAAGTTGGAAACATCTCCCAAAAGAATCAAGGGCAATGTTTTAATTGGTCATTTTCTCAAAAAAAACCAAGAAAGGCTTCTGCGTCACTGGAATAAATTATAATAAAATTCTTTGCATGCTTAGGTCTTTCCTAGCTTATTCAAATGGCATATTTAACTTTTGATTTATAAATCGAGGGATCTTGCTCACTGCCATAAGATGCATTCCACTGGGGCTCAAAGTCTTTAGCAGATCCACGCTGTGCGTACTTTCTCCTGATGGTTTCACATTCATGTTCATCAACACTCAGCAAGACCCATAAACAAAGCCCTTCTCTCGGATGCACACATGCAGTTCCCATTGACTTTGCTGGATTATCAGCTGACTACAGTAAGAACGCTATGTACATGCAGAAGGGCAAAACTTGGCTCTGCACATTTAATAAAATTGTATCACTAGATACCTTATAAATGAAGGGCAATGTAGGCCATACTAAAAAATAATATAAACTGAAAACCGGAAAGTTTAGCCAAATAAGTTCAAATTTCAACCAGGTTTTCCCAGAATAATAAAGAGGGCACACATTTTAGGCAAGATGAAACAAAACCCCTGTAATATCTCATTTATCAGAGTGTGCTCTGCCTCCTTCAGCAGGACAAAATGTGAAACCCAGCTATCTACATAAGGCAATGATCTTCTTGTCTCAGATACAGCAATGATATTGGTATATGAAACAATTAAGTAAAGGTCAAGTTACAAGCTGTGATTTGCTAAGTCATTTTCTGCATCTGTATCCCTGCTCTGTAAGTTATGAAGCTCACTCCAAGTGAATTTAAAGCATAGCAGAATACCACAGTGGAAAAAGTAATTAATTATATTAATAACTAATTAGTTTTTCATCAGATGATATTAATAACTAATATGTTATTTTGAACCTATTCTAATAGTGGTATTTTAAAGATATCAAATGCTTGAATCCAGGAGTATCTATCTTAAACCCTTCAACCCCCTTTCCCACCTGGCCAAAAGAACACCACAACAAAAAACCCCACAAAACCTAAGAATAACAGTCCCCGTCCAAATTTCAAATGACATCTAGCAACGCATAACTTCTGCCAGGTACATTAGCTAACGCATACTAAGCAAAGCAGTGCTATACATCTTTTCTCCAAATTTCTTCCCTTTATTTTACTTTTACTCATTCCATGATGTAATAACCTGTGCCTTTTAACTGCCTCTTTAAAAATATCTACCTATTAGGATGAAGAATAGTCTGACTTCTAAAAATCCGACTACCAACGTGCTTCCTTGCACTTTCTGTTTGGCTGACGAGCACTCGTTAGTCTGCAATTACAAATTTATACACAGAAGTACTCAGGGATGGAAATCACAGAGAGGGCTTGATGTTCATGTTTGGTTTTTCCCCTCTAAGCAGGAACATCTCTGATGATTTTCACTCTTAAATAGCAGAACAGATTTTATGAATCATTTTTTCTTCCTGGTTGGAACAACCCCTGTTCTCTGTTGCGTGATAATACTGACTTACTTTGCATAAAGTTGGTCATTACTGCCAAATCAAGGGAGAAAGGAGGAAAGTGGACAAAATGCTCTAAACTTACACGTGCAATAGGATACGTATCGGGCTGCTTCATGAAGCAAATTTTTTAAAATCAGGAAAAAAAAAAATCATTACAAGACAACTCACACAGGGGAAAACTATTTCATAGATACTGAAAAAGTCCAGTAAATCTAATATACTGATGACCAAGGGGATTGTAAAGACTTTTTTTTTAAATTAAGCGAGGCTCTAGCCTGTTACAAATGCTGAGTCGTACTGGTCACTCATGCTAGATTACCCAGTAAGTTAAATAATTAGTGTGGTGGAATCTGTTTCTCCCAAACTATACACTGTCAAACAACTAGTTAAGAGCTCTGGTGGGGCTCTGCTGTCTCAACCCCCCCTCCCCTCCCAGCATCCCGCCCTGACACCGGCACGGCAGCACCCGGTTGACTCCGAGGACGAGCCGGTTCCGCTCCTTCGTGGCTCTCCAGGTAACCCCCCCACGGCCCCCTCACCTTGCACCCCCTCAGTCCAACGCACGGATACATGCGTGCGCAAATACACGCATGTACACGCGGACGCGGCGGCGCGGGAGCGGGCAAAAGCGGACGCCCAGGGAGGAAGGAGCGCGTGCGTGCACATTGGCGCGCTCGGATGCGCGTGCACACGTGGATACGCGTGCAAAGACGTCCACTCGCGCTTGCACGCGCATGGGGTGTAGCAGCAGGCAAGTTCGGGCAGGGGGTAGAGGGGGGGTGAGTTGTGACTTCTTGTCCTGTACAGCCGTGGGAAGCAATTCCCAGTAGGAACTGGGCGGTGAAGGTGCCTTAACACGGAGAAGGCTTTGGGCTTCCTGCAGAAATGACATGCTCAGGTCTAGCCTAGTCAACTCCCATCTCGTTTACTCCTCGCCTTCCCTCTGCGTGCTGCACAAAGGCTCACCGCTCCTCCGAGATCCCTCAGCGAGACCCAAGAGGGACCTTGGGCTCACAACTCGCTCGGCTTTCCCAGCGCACCCGTTTCTCCGTGGGGAAAGAAATCCCCGTGTCGCTTCCTGGCACAGCAAGGGCCAAGCCCTTGGCTGGGGCAAAGCCGGGGAATGCCGGTGGGGTGCTGTGCCAGCCCCTGAGGGGACACGTGTCCTGCCGGTACCGCTTGTTCCCTCCTTCCTGGAGCAGCCTCGTGTGCTTCGCTCCAGGGCGATCCGTCCCTTTCCTAACGAGAGGGAGATCGGGCGCACCGCACGTTCGCTTTTCACCTGAGGGAATTCTGCTGAGTCGTCCCCGCTGTTGGATTTATTTTGCTTTTCTTGAATTTCATAATCGGGGTCAGTGGCTCCAAACAACGTTCCCAAGTGATGCAGGAAAGCAGTGCCAAGGCTGCAGTGGGATTTGGGGACTGTAGCAGGGAAAGCCCCACGCTGGGGGTGTCCAGGAGTTTTCGGGGTGTTTCAGGTGAAATCCCAGGTTAACCAGGGGTGCTGGCCAGGCTGCTGGGCTTTGGCAAGGCAGTGCTGGCAGCAGCAGCCGTCGGTCTGTGTGGCACCTCTGTGGCTCGGCGTGCTGCTCCCTAATTACCACGAGTGCTTCTGCTTGAGCGGGCGGCAAGGGGAGTGGGGTTTTCCTTGAGAGAAGGGATGGTACCAGCATCCCTGTGGAAATGTCCCCTCTCCCCTGTTTCACGGGGCACGGTGCTGCCCCGCACCCCGCAGCACCCCTTTGCCGTGCCCGGCGCTCGGAGCTGCCCTGCCTTTCCTCCCGCTTCCACGGGGCTGAAACCTCCCGTGTCTCTGGTGACGCCAGGGACGAGCCGGCGGTGACGGGCCCCTCCGTCCCTGGTTCCCACCAGGGTCATCTCCTCCAGGAGGGATGGCTGCTCGTCGTGGTCCCGTCGTGACTGGCTCCAGGGGCGTGGGGTGCAGTGGTGGTGTTCCGCAGCT
>JAOBAS010000080.1:39302294-39319551 GCA_025311575.1 Elanoides forficatus
CACCCTCGCCTGCCCTGTTACACCCTCGCACTGACAAAGGCTTTTGGCAGCCACACACATTCCTACCTGTGGAAGCCACTTGAGCTTTAAATAGCAATCAGGCAACTTGAGGGTAGCTCCCTGAATGAACCCTTCCCATCACGGATACAACAAAATCCCACCCGGGCACTGACGTCTTTATGAATGCAGAGGAGGTGGTAATCTGCCAGCTTGGAATACACAGCGGGTGTATATTCCGCTCTGTGTAATAATAAGCAGTATATGAGTGCCTGTTACCACTTATACTAGTAGATTTACCAGTCTTCTCATCCCATTATGCACGTAGTGCTTTCACATACAAGGACACGCAGTCACCATTAAATGTACCTGCTCTGTAATAAACTTCCAAGAAGATTACACAGGCTATGACTTAATACCTAACTATCAGGTACACTTACTACGTTCAGAATTTTGTTCTTTACCACAAAAAGAAAAAAAAATCAGTTACAATGTATTGGCAATTTATTGTGAACATCAGAGCAAAAGCTAGCTTTTGATGCTAAAGGTTAGACTGTAACACGAACAGTATGCCCAGGCTAGGGGGTAAGTCTCTTACATCCCTGCCAAGACACAGGCATGATCTCCTTGCTTTCTTACTCTGCTTTCAACCAGGTGATTAGGGATTAAATACAGAAGGACAACCAGCCATCAGTGCCAGGATGTTGCTGGTCACCTACTGGGCAGCTGAGCAATAATTGCAGAGTATATCTTCCAACCATAAAAAGGAAAACCAACCAAGTTCCAAAAATAAAAAAGAGTACAAATAGCAAAATAAAACAATGCTGACATAAGCATGTAGGACTAAAGCATAGGGATAGGCATCTGAAGAGCAAATTCTACTACAGTTCCATTCACATGGTATGCTTCAAGACATGGAACTTAACTTTGCTTCAGAAAAACAAATGAGAAGAGGCTTCAAAAACATTAACTCAACCTTTCAGCTAGTCAGACAATATCCACTTTTCCCAATGACTCTAATAAGAATGTGTAAGCCAAAACATAAATCAGATTGAATTGGAATGTTCATCGTTATATTTATAAACACACAACCGTCAGATCAATCTACAACCTGCAAAATTCATTCCACTTAGAAATTCATGGCTGTAAACAATTTATCAGCTCTCCTCTGAGCAATTTTAACTGCTGAGGAACTCAATGGAAAAAGAAATCCACCAAATGTCTCTGTTTCAGACAAGAATAAACAACACCACTGGTGAAGGGGGCATATGATGCATTGGCATCAACCAGTAATACTCTGTATTCTGAAATATAGTTTTTAAAACTAGAAACATATTTGCTGTAACACAAAACAAATAAATACAAGACCATGGTTGCTCCTCCTCCCAGTGAACTTAATAGCAAAATAAAGTTTACTTCAACTGGAAAAGGGCTTAAAAAAAAAAAAAGCCCCAAAGCAGGATTCAACACAAACTCTCCAACAGAAACCACTTGAAATTAGATATTACACAGCCCAGGTTCCGATTTTTAAAAGATAAATGCAGAATTCCCGATTAATATCCAATGAAAGCCCAAGGTCCTTTCCTCATGTGCACAGACGGGCCGGACCAAGAGTAGTAACAGCCTGAAGGACCCAGACTTAGGGAATTCACATGGGACAGCAAAGCAGCCTGCACAGAACCCGAGTGAGAACGATGCCAGTGGCCGATGCTGGATAAATCATCAATTTCTAAAGAAACAAAATAACTTGAGCTAATTGTTTGCATGAAAGAACACACAAGTCCAAAACATCTTCCACAAACCACAGGCCGGATGATAAAATTACTGAGAGAATTTTGTATTACTATATTACACAGCACATCAGACTTTCTTTCCAAAATGGACCTTCTAATATTTTATGTGAATCAACAATTTATGAGCAAACCCAGAATGACTGTCCTACTTGAGCAAATGTAGTGATCACTATAAAAGTAAAAACATATGAATTGATAGTGCTTTCCTTGCAAATACGATCAGTATTACTTATTCTTCCTCAGTAAGTTCATCAGGAAACCAGAAAAAAATCCAGAGAGAAGTCAGAAAACATCACAGGCACAGACACCATAGACAGAACAAATAAGATTAGTAGAACATAGCATGCAGAGGAAGGGAAAATGAGACTCCCACAACAGACGCCTAAGAGACAATGCTACAGAAAAGGTGAATTACACAGCACCATTTATGCTCTTACTAAAGAAAATCAGGAGCAAGAGCAGCTGTTTCCAAGAGACACCAATGTGCAGAGTAAGGAACACCACTTTCCCCCAGGTGATGAGATGGTACACGACTCTTTCAGTGATTGCTGTTCCCTGATCTTGAATGCTGGACAAATTTCCATATGGTTTTTGTTTCCTCAATAAACAAGTGAGGTGGTTATTTTTCTTATTGATGTTTCTTTAAAAAAATATGATGAGCTTTGCCCAAAGAAATGCCTGGGCTTTGATCTCATTAGACCAGCTGTCCTGGTTTCAGCTGGAATAAAGTTAATTTTCTTCTTAGTAGCTGGTATAGTGCTGTGTTTTGGATTTAGGATGAGAATAATGTTGATAATGCACTGATGTTTTAGTTGTTGCTAAGCAGTGTTTATGCTAAGTCAAGGACCTCTCAGCTTTTCATACTGCCCTGCCAGCGGAGGCTGGGGGTGCACAAGAAACTGGGAGGGGACACAGCCGGGACAGCTGAGCCAAATGAGCCAAACTGGGGGCAGTTGGCTGGGGGGCACGGCAGCTCGGGGATTGGCTGGGCACCGGTCAGTGGGTGGTGAGCAACTGTATTGTGCATCACTTGTTTTGTATATTCTCTTAGTAGTAGTAGTCGTAGTAGTATTTTCCCTTCCTTTTCTGTCCGATTAAACTGTCTTTATGTCAACCCACAAGGGGTTTTTGGTTTGGTTTTTTTTCCTGATTCTCTCCCCCATCCCACCGCGGGGGGAGTGAGCGAGTGGCTGCATGGTGCTTAGTTGCCAGCTGGGGTTAAACCATGACACCAGCGTACCAATGTGGGTCCCAGCCTTTCCAGCTGCCGTACCTAGTGAAATACCTTGTCCAGTTTAGCATGCCACTTACCTGACTGGAGTTTTCTCTCTCTCAAAAAAAGGTACACTGCCCTGCCAGCACTGTGGAATACAGCAGCAACTTGCCATCTCAGACGTTCTTTTCACCAGCAGTGATAAGTGAGGAACAATGTTGGCTGGATGGGGATGTAAGGGAACAGGCAGGAAAGAAAGTGCTTATTCTCCCTTCTCTCACCTCCTCCTGTTCCTACCCGTGTATCACAAGCTTCAGGAATTTTTCAACCTTTTCCATATATGAACTACAAGAAATTTCCAGTGGAGGCGCAGGCCCCTTCAGCCATTTTGCAAATTAAAATCATCGCTCAGAAGGAAGAAGAAAGCAAAGTCATACATCTGTCTGACTGTGTCCGATGAACTGGCAGGATGCAGACTGCTCGGCCACAGTCTTCTCTACTCCAAAGAGCAAGGTAACAGGTCTGCAACACCCGTTTAATCTTGCACCTTTTAACTCAAGGTCTCAGGAGTCTGGGCAAAGACAGGGTACCTCCTATACCCACATATATGTAATTCCTTAATTGCTAAAATCATTATCCAACACACTGGCAGTTATACGAAAGGTGACTGGTATAAGTGCAGCAATCACAGGAGAGAATGACTTGCTTTGAAAAGACCAGTTTTGCTCAATATGGTGATATTCCAATTAGTGGATTCCATATAACAGCTTCAAATGTTCTCAAAACCAGGCATCAAAATAAGTTCTTGGTAGATTTGAAACCACTATTTTGCGGGCATGCAAGTAGCTTAGGTGGAAAGTCTTCTGTACTTTTCTCTCTACCAGACAACTTCAGCAGATGACATGAAAAAGATTTACTTCGTAGCACTCAGACGGCAAACCATGTCTGTATGTGTCATGCTGGTGCAGAAAAGGTCCTCCTTGCTGCAGTTGCCTAAAACCCTACTTCCTCAATCCCACCTAAACACCCACTAATCACATGATGATAAAGTAGTGTTACTGTCAGAGATATCAAATGGGGAACACTATGAGCTCACATGGCTTGTTCTTATTTGCGCAAGGACAACTGGGACTGTTGTAGAAATAATAGCTCCAGGACAAGATAACAAGATTTGACTGAGTTTTGAGCAGATGACAGACGTTTTGACTGTCACAGAGGCATCTTGTGTTAGTGCTTGAACATCACACTGGCAAGTATCACAACTAGTGTAGTGACTGCTCCCATATGTGCTTTGCCACTTACAGACTCACACGAACATGCAACAGCATCGCTGGCCACATACATGTCAGTTGGCTGTGAACTACTTGTAGGACAGAGATCAGGTTTTGTCGAGCAATCTGCATTGAAAACAGGCCAGGAAGAGTGTCAGCTTCAATTTTCTTTTTTTTTTTTCTTTTTAGTGTTGTCACCGAGTTTTACTTTCTTGGCTGATACTGTATACTGGTTTTGCTGGATTTTGGTGGCTTAGATAGGAGCATAAGGCAAAGAACCGAAAACCTCAACCTCCTTTAATATTGTATAAGCTTCTACTCCAACACGGTTGAAGGACATTACTGAAGATACAGTTCTGCTTTCTTGCCTTTGGATAATAAGCAGAAAATCATACTGTTCTCCTAGAATAGACTAGAAGTTTTCTAGAAAGAAGGATGCTACTTGGTCACTGAGGTATGAACAGTCTTATCACATGAGTATTTATGAATATCCACTTTGAGAGAACATTATACAATACAACATTGGATGGAAGAATTTCATTATGCACAGCGTATGTTTACTGTGTATTCAGACTAGCCATGAACAATACTAAAAAGGAATGCATTCATTAGAAATCTGCTAATAGGCAAATTTACCTTGCTAGGCTCTGAAAGATATACACCTAACAGGAGAAATAGTGCATGGAACATTTACTGAAACCCCCGTTTTTACTTTTAATAATCACCAACAGACCAAACTGACACTGCTGTAAGCAGAAAAGCCAGACCACTGTTTGCTATTGAAATCCTGGGAGAGAGGTGAGTGTAGAATGGTGCTTGCAAACTTCTATTTGGGAAAGTATCAATTTTAGGTAAAATTTTTCCCTTCGATTAGCTAATAAAACTACATGCCAAGGTACAAAAGTAAACTAGGTAGACAAAAAGCATCCTATTTAGTTGAGTTGAGTGACCTGAATTAATATCCTCCTTCTATATCTGAGACTATTTCGTATGACATTGAAGAACCTTAAACTCTCTGGCTATGTCTAGCTCCAGGGCACGTACAAAACCCAGCCACATCCTGGGTCCTCTGTTAGAATGGGGGCATGGATTGCACCATTTTATTCTTTCCTGCTGGCACCTCATGTCCCCAGCAAAGAAAATCCAGATATTTTTAGCCAGAAAGGAGGCAGAGTGGACTCCAGTCAAGTTCTTGATTTTGACATGCGCGTGTGTAAACTCAGAACCCTAACGGTTTGCATCCACACTGCAGTTTAGTCACGTCTCTCTTTCAAATCTCCTTCTATAAAATGGGGCTGGAGCACTCTGCCACTGCATGAGAGCTCTTTCAGAGTAAACACAACAATCGTTACTATGTGCTTACAGCCAAAATTTCAGTTTAAGCCTGGCACATATTTGCTAGTTTTGTTTACAGAAACAGATTAACTGTGAGTAATGTCAAAAAAGAATAAACTGATAGGACATGCAAATTTACCTTGGTAGGCATTACAACTAGCAGGGCAAATGACATGGGATATTTTCAAAATATATTGCACACCTAACACTCACTGAAAATCAGGCTTAAGGTTGTATGAACACCTACCCCATGTTAGACACCAAAAAAGGGAGCTTCATCAATAAAAAAATCAGTAGTCACTCTTAAAATCTTTAGCAATGGCTTCCTTCTTGTTGGACTTGTATTTCTTTTTGGACAAATTTTGAAGGACTGCTTTAAACTACTGTAATAACAGTACTTAACTCCAGATTACAGGCACAGCTCTCCCTGCCTATTTTTGAAATAGAAGCTGAAGAAACAGACAGAAAAAAAAAGGTCTGAAGTGCTGTGATACACCCCCTCTTTCTGTCTCTAATACAGCTACATACGAAGTGTGAAACTGAAAAAAATCATGCAAAATCATTTTAACCTTCAAAAAAGTTAGTCAGATTCCATCTGATATTTACAAAACCACATAATGATTTCTTAATTCACCCAGAACAATATAGCCCAAGGTCCCATTTTAATGCTAACAAACTAAAACCAGTATTAAACTCATCTTCCATCCACTCCATATAGTAAAGCTAAAGAAGTTGGCATCAGGATTTCATAACACCAGAAACTCAGAAGGATGTGGGAATACTACTACAAAATTACTATGTTACCATCTACTCTAAGATTCATGACATCATGAAGTAACAAAACCTGCTTTTAGAGCTACTTTAAAAACATCCACATGCCCTGGGCTGCACATGTATAACCTGATAGAAGCGCTCGACTGTAGAGGTGTATGCATAGGCAGCTCACTTGGGATCAAAGCAAAGCAGCCTCCATCCAATAACTGTCCAAAGACACAGGGATGAACAACAGGTCTCCGCTTACCACAAGGACTATGTGGGTCCAGAGATGCGCGTTGTGGTTCAGTGAAAGCATCTTAGGTAAAGGCAAGAAAGACAAACCATACAAATGTCTCCGATTTAGGACTGATTGCTGTTACAAGGCTGGAGCCCACTATAATTTGGATATTTTCAGTATGTTAGATGACCTTTCCCTTGTTTGAATTCAGCTACATAAAGTGTCACCTTCTCTTAACTTAAGGTAGTGTCCTCCCTCTCACCTAAGCCACCAGGCAGCAGGAAGTACATGATGCTCTTTCTGCGTAACTGAGCCTGCCCATGCTGGAGGTTAGTCTTCCTGCCTGATGCTCCAACAAATATCTGGAGGAAATTTCAACATCTTGTATATGTCTTCCTACTCATCCAACAAGTGTGTGAAATTAGTTATAAAGAGCACATACAGAGTATACAACATCCAAATGTTTGATTAATGACAACACAGTGAACAAAAAGATGCCAACTAACTCACCATATTAAGTCAATTAAAGTCTTTGACATCTTTCTGTGAATTTAGTATCTCCTTTCAAATCCTGAAATAACTCTATAATTCAACATGAGGTATAGACAGAAATAAGCAACGCTGACTATAACACAAACAGATATGAAACAATAATCTATTTCCCATATGTGCCATGCCAAATTGTCTGGTTTTCATCAACTAGAGATTAAAATGTACAATTAATTTTACCATAAAGTAAGCTATACTATTTAATAGAAGTTCAAATGCTTATTCATACACTTGGATATATTGATTAAAATCCTGCAGAACTTCTGCTGTCCTCCTTACTATGCTATGGGGCACAATGCACACTTATGGCCAAGATGTTATAAAACTCTTTTCAAGTGAAACTATCTACCTAAAGACAGTGATTAATATACAAACAAAATGAAACATGCTTTAATACACAATACAAATCTTAAATTCTTTACTTCACCAGCAATCTGACATTTGACTCTAACATTTGTTTGATCCAACGAAAAATCCTATAGGAACCACCTATCTCTGAACAGTAAACTTATGTTAATGTCACAAAGCAGCCATCTCAAATTCATAAAGCATGCAGCGTACAGCATGTGATTCACATACTATGTATTCACTGAAATGTGACAGCATTGTCCTAATACGTTAGTGGGATCTGGTTTTGTATTCTGATACCTCCTTTGATGTCCAATATGCAATCTTATCATGCAAAGTGATGTGGGACAGAACATCTACCCATTAGGAAACTGGCAAAGACCGAGATTGTTCTTTTGCTTCAACTCCCAAAGGAGAAATAGACGTATACCTCAGATACTAGAAAAAAATAACGCAGTTACTGCACAAACTTGTAACAAGGTTCCCTCTCCCTTCATTACAGACAACAGAGACTTTTTACATCTTCCAAAGAGCTTTTCAAGGGCAGCTTGCTCTGGTTGGGCTGCCTAGAAAATGCACACAAGCAAGGCCATCAAGGAGCATTTCAAAGGGCACAGCAGAGCCTTGCTGCTGTACATCTGGGGGACTGAAAACTGCTTTACTTATCACTGTGATTTGACTATGTTCTTAACATTTACACTACCTTCTTTTCTCTGTTCCTTCACTCCCGAGTTCTCTCCTTATCTCCTCTCTCACTTCCTGTTCCTCAGACCTTCTCTTCAAATGCATGACTCACTTCTCAGCTTCATTCCTTTTAACTAAGAAAGCTGAAATAACAATTTAAAAAAAAAAAAAATTTAAAAAAAAAACAAACAAAAAACCCCCCAAACCAAACTTGAGCTTAAAAGGGAGAAGGATTGCTTTCTGATACTTGATTTTTAGGGACTATTTTATGGCACATCATTGGAATTCAGAAGGTCCAAAAGCATACAAGAAGAAATACAAGTGAGAAGGAACCAGAAAAGGACATTCAGGGGATTATACCTGTCATGCAGCAACACTTAGCCTGGTAACAGAAAGACGGATAGAAATCCTTTTAGCAGCGTGACTGATTTTTGCAGTATTATTGGGCATCTCCTAGCACACCTGACTTTAAAATGTCTTGGTTTCTGGAGCCATGGCAATACATGAGAAACATCAGATTCCACTGAAGAAGAAAATACAACTGGTTGCCCTGGCCCCAGTGACTTGCAAGATGGGTGCAGCTGTAAAAGATGCTGGAAAACAGGAAACTGAAACAAGTTCTTCATAGGAAGGAGGAGTGGAGCTAGTGCCACCTGCTTCTCACAGGGCTAGTGGTGGGTTTGGAGGCCGCATGGAGGTTTGTTGCATTTTAGATAAAAAGATCTTGGCTCATAAGAGGGACGTCATTAGTCCTGGCATAAGCCATCACTTGTGGCCTCACTCTGCCATCTCCAGGCCACCGTTTCCTTCTTCTTCTCTGTTGGCACAAGTATTCATGCAGCTGCGGGGTGAACCAAACCGGTGAACTGGTCCAAGTTAAAACTGGGCCGAAAACACCCTGGAATGTTAATTTTAAACCAGTTCGGTTCCCTGATCTGATTCACTGTACAAATATCTGTGTCTACTCAGGATTTTTTCCTGCGGTGGGGCCAGGAACGTGTGCTTGCGAGGTGGCTCTGCCTCCTCCACTGGCAGGGATGGGTTTTGCCACTTCCCAGGTAGGAAAGTGGCATGCTGCTGCTGCCTGGCCCCGCAGAACTGGAATCACTGAGTAGGCCACGTCAAACTACCCTTCAGGTCGTAGCAAAGGTTAAGGTAATAGCTCTGCTATAGAAAAAGCGTTTTAAATTGTCCTAAAGTATTTTCTCTATTATAAAACTAGCCGAAGTTAATTGGCTAAAAACGTACAAAAACTGGAATCGTGTATTGCCATTATATGCTTTCCAAAAAGTTGAATCTATAAAAGGTTCTCAGCTGGTTTAAAAGGAGAAAGAACCCAAAGGGTGAGAGAGAGTAACGTATAGCTGTGCTGCAGAAATTCAGGAGGCTATGCTGCTATTTAATTGACTCAGAGGTGCCAAGTCCGCCCACTGGGAAAGCCAAGAACCCCACTGGAATTGACTGGGCTGCCCTTTAGTGCAGAAGCTCAACCACTGGGTGTGTGGTACAGAACTAAGACTGCAAGTTACAGCGGCATTAACTGGCACCACACTAATTAATCTTCTGAATAATATTTTCTGGGGCATTTGTCTGATCTAATCTTCTGTGACTGCTAATACTTTCCCTGTCAGGCTATTCCACGCTCTGTTACATCTGTATAACTGCACGCACAAACATGAACTTCTTACAAATCTCTGTTCGTAACTAGCATTTACGCTAGTACATGCAGAACCTGAGTACAAGTTAGGTGCTACAGGTCTGAGACATCAGTGTGAATGCAAATGGCATGACCTGAGCTCTACAGTTTGGATGTGTTTGATGCACATTGCTCAGTGAATTTGAGAACCACTATCAAATGCAATGTGGATGTAACCACAGGCAGCCAATCAACATACAAATTGCTTGAACTCTTATAAACTTGACTTAATGCCATCACAAAGCCATCATACAGCTAGTTAAGCTTCCAATACTTGCTGGTCTGCTTGGGAAGCTTTCTAGAAACTCACCTTTCTATTCACTCTAGTGCCTACCCTAGATACACCATAGCCAACAAAAAATCCTTTGCTCCTATGCCAGCACCTTTTTTTAACTTAAGTATTTCTTTTCCTTACCTATAGGCAGATTTTGTTTTTTAAAGGGTCATCATATCTCCTCCTGGTCTTGATTTGGCTGTGCTAAATGACTGTGGGCTCTTTCAGCCTCCCCTCCCTCAACCATCTCTCCATGCTTGTGTCTCAGTAGAGACTTGTTCATGTCTATATTCATCTTCCTTGTAGATGCCATGAACAGAAGAGGTTTTATCAGAGCCTCAGTAGTAGCATTAATTAGAAGTTCTTCATCACAAAAAGTACTTCAGGGTTTTCCTCAATTTTCCCATGACTCTTTCAGATTTTTGGTTCACAGTTGCCCTGTAACTGAGCAGGAGGCAAAGTCAGTCTTCCTCAATGGTGTACTCTAACTGGTATTCTACACCTGTTGTGTAGTCAGTGGAGAGAGACAGAAAGCTCTCAGATCCTCTCTTTGGATCCTCTGAGGTGCACAGGGTAAGAGGGATTATTTATCTTCTGGAATGCCTTTACATTGACTGCAAAAGGAGCCTAGACAATTATCTTTGATTAGATGACCAACTTTAGACACCTAGAGTGAGACAAATTCCTTCCTTCAGTACCTGATTTGACCCAGCGATTTACTGATTTCATTCTACTTTTGATACTACAGAAACGAGCATCAACCACTTTTCCTATGCAATGATGCAGTTCTCTGTATTGTTGGCACTTCCTAATTTTATGCTATCAACAAATTTCACATTCTTTGTCTTAGCTTTGGTTTTGATGCTATTTTTAAAAACATTAAACCAGAACAGTCTCAAGATCACTCCTTCAGAACCTCTCACAGCAAGGCCTTACTGATGCCAAAGATGTTCCTCTGGGCAGCGTATGTTGTCTGCCCTTTCATTTCACAAAATTTATGTTATTCAGTTGGGGGCACGGGGAACAAAGGCTGAAAATTGTATGCCATACACAATAAAGGCTAAAAGGTATTTAAACTCACCCAAAATGTAACTTTTTTAATAGTATAATTTTAAAAGACAGTCTTAACATTTTTGGATTTTAACAAAATTTTTAGCACATTTTGAGCTAGAAATACCACTATAACCAAAGTGTTGTTAATTATTTGCTATATTAATGGCATACATCTAGCTTGTAACTGGACCTAAGGCTCCTTCCTTTGCTTCAGGCAGGCTGGGAGGTGTTCTGCTGGACCTACAAAGACTTGTTACAACTCTAAAGCAACATTTCTTGCTATGAATTACTTCATACGCTGACCTGACTTAGGACCAAGGATGTTTATTTCTCAGGCTACTCTAAGTACACAGTGTGAACACACATCTGCTTTTTCTAATGCTCATTCAATAGCCAAAATGTCAAGCAGTAGTTAGAAAATAAGAGGTAGGAGGATGAGACCAACTTTTGAAAAAGGGTTGACAGAAGAAAAGCAAATCTAGCACTGAACAACCTTTTGTCTATAGACCTTTCACATGCTTCTCTCTCTCAATTCCCCTTATCAGAGAGCTGCAAATAATAACCTACATTCTCAGACACATGGGAGATAAGAAGTAGTGGAGGATAAAGAAAAGTTTGTTATGCTGCCAATTTGGAAAGCACATTAAGAAAAACGAGGTTGCTTGATAATGCCAGTTCTTGTTCTGTGGAGCCGCGGAGTCACTCGCCCTACCCATACAGCATTAAACCAATTTTATCTAGCCGTGGCTCCTCCAGAGAGTGGATTAGAAAGGGAAGGATTTCAAGGGACAGGGAGGAAATCGATTTAAAAAAAGAAAAAAAAAAAAAAAAAAAAGAAGAAATGGGGGACTCTCTAATAAATTTAGAAAGCAAGCATTACAGCAGATAAGCCATCTCCCTTTTCTTCCTTCATGGCTCCCTGAGGACAGCAACCCACTTTATAATCCTGCACTGAAGTCATTAGTTGTATTACCACATCAGCAGAGTATTCTGACCTTTTCTGTACCACTGAATTCTTCTCTCAGGTCTTGAATTTTATGGAGCATTAAGAAATTGTTGTGTTTTGTTTTTTTTTTTAATGGGCTTTTTCATGTTTTTCTGCCTCTTGGAATCATCAGTGGTCAAAATTCACCTTGATCACATATGCTAACAGTGCATTTCTTCCCGTGATACATAAGCATTTCTTTTAAGCATACCATTAGCTTGGAATGCAGTAATGCTTGTTTTGGTAACAACTTCAACATCTCTGTGAGAAATTTCCCCCTCTGAACCACTAACGCATAATCTGTATTTTACTCTAACCTTGATTTGAGTTTCATTTGGATACTTCTTGAGGATTCTTATTTGAAAAAGAACAAAGTTAAGCAAGCATGGGATAAATACTACCATCTAATATTTCTTAGATAATTGTACAGTTCTTAAATGGGTTTTAAAACTTTGCATTTTTAAAGCCTGTGGCTCAGTAGAGAACTCTGATTTGGAGATGGTTAAAACTCAGTCTTTCAAAAAAATATGCACAACTTGGCAGACAAAAAAAGTTTCAGAAAAACTCTGGGAACATTTCTTAAATGCCTTGCACATTCTTTCCTACCATGCAATATTTGAATTATTTCATCATAGCAGAATATAATAGAAAACATGTAAATGTGAATGGAAAGGGACCTCTGCAGGTCCCTATCCCAGTCTCTTGCTCAAAGCAGGGCAATCAGCAGCACTAGATCAGGTCAGCTATGACGTTTTCCAGCTAAGTCTTGAACATCCACAGATGAAGACTCCAAGTCTTGCTGGGTGACCCACTCCAGTGCTACTCTACCTTCTGGGTGAATTTTTTTCTGATCTCCAACCTGATCCTCCCTTGCTGGCACTTGCAGCCACTGATCACAACAACTGGTTTGCCTGGTATTAGTTATCAAGAAGAGTTTGGCACCTTCATCTTCTGACCATCCTTCACATAGATGTAGATTGCTCTTACATCACCCCTTAGCATCGTCTTTACTAAAGCACGCAAACCCAGCTCCCTCAACTTCTCCTTGTAAATAACGTGCTCTAGGACCTGGCCACCTTGGTAGCCCTCTCCAGTTTTTCAACAACCCTCTTGACTTAGGTCTCCCCAAAATGGATAGTATAAGATAAGATACTTTTAGTAGTAAGAAGCAACTGTGACCCACAGTTATTTTTAAGTTAAAAAAATATATATTCTCACAACATTTGTTGATAGCAGGGGTGCATGTGTTGTGACTAGTATCATGAAATAACAAAATGTCATTATTTATATTTTAATGAGAATTGCTTTAATATATGCAAACCTCAAAAGTTTAAATCATATTTAAATTCAAAATTTCAAAGTGAAGTCATTGCACTTCTTTCTCTGAAAGAACTATCATCAAAATTGAGGTAAAAAAGTTCAGTTATAAATTCCTTCAGTGCTTCTCACTTAAAAGTATATAGGCCCATTTATTTGACAAAGGCATTTAACTAGTTGTATCTATTACTTTCATTTGAATATGTGCTTTTCACGAGATTGCTTTATTCTTGTAGAAGTGAATATGCCTCTTGTAGGAGGGCACACAGCATAAATCTTTCTCATCTCCAAGCACCTCACCATCAGAACTGAAACATACACTACTACGACTACTAGCGATAGCAGCGTTGCTTTCTCCATGCAACTTTTCTGTATCAAAACGGGGGGGGGGGGGGAAGCAGCAATTAACCCCAGAACCAGAAATTACTGTTGCTAACCTTTATGTATTCATGATAAGCAATAAATTGTGGAAACACTACCTGCGTTATTTAAAGTAGTCTTCAAGGATACATGGGATTTCTTGTACTGTTCAGATTAAAGTTCCTTACAACTCAGTAAGAAGTATCCTTCATTGACCAATAATTAATGTTTAAAAAAAAAAATAAAGATGACAAGACACAATTCACCTAGCCACTTCCATAATAGCCACAGGACATGATGGCATGTATTCTTGAAACCTGTGTGCATTCATGCATATGCTGAGGGATAATATGGGATTACCTTTGTTTTGGTTGTACGATTTGGAAACAGTTTTGAAATAAATCACCCTTCCCTCAGTAATTTCTCAACAGAATTGGTGCTTGCTGCTAACCTCTTCTGACAGCAAGCTCACTGTGTTTCCTTGGATTAGATCTGAATTTAGTGTCCTTTAATTAGAATTTCCTTACGGTTGTGTGATTGTACCAATGATATGGTAAGACAGTTGTTTTTTGTGTTGTGATTTTGAATATGCTATTGTTCAAGTTGGATAATGCCAATCTCTTAACTAAATCCTGGCATGCCTCTAGACATTTGCATTCCTCTTTTCTAGACTTTTCTTATTTCCTCTATGATTATGTTTTCAGATAATGTACATGGGATATTAGGCACTTCCCACACTACAGGGGCATTACTGTGTGATTTCTTCATCCTTCAGCAACTCCTTCCCAAACATCCTACCTTTTCAACTGTTGGTGTGCACAGAGCAGATACAGCCACTGTGTCATTCATAATCTCTCTGTTCCTGTTCTGAAGCACATACCAGGCCTCCCATCAGCAAAATGGCAGGTGTCAAACTGGTTAACAGCAGAATATGAATTTTATGGAATGCTCTTTTATCAGTTTTCCTGTTTGTAAACATCCTTTTGTTTTGGTTTTAATTACAGTACCACATTAGCATTTTTCTAATTACCTTCATAACCCCAAATTCCTTTTCTAACCTACTGCTACTTAGTCTCTCAAATCTTATCAAAGTAATGCTAATAACGTCTGCTAATCAGACTGCCCCTTCTTTCCAGTGGAAACAAAACCAGCCTCATTACCTATTACCAGACTCAGTAACCTGTCTTTTAGGAAGATCATGAAGCCACATTGAATGTCTTCCATCATTGGCATGTTGCAAATCTTTGCTCTCAACTTAAACACAAATGACTGTCCTTCTTCATTGCTTTTACTTGCCTCTCAAACTTAGCACATTTTGTGAAGATATCTTGGCTGAAAATGAACAGTGGGTCTAAAGTTCATACAAGCAGATTGCACAGAACCTCCATGTCAGCTCTGATTTCCAGATATTTCAGGGAATCAGCGTATCCTTCTTGGAGAGTTTGGAGGCAAACTCCATGCCCTTATTTTCCAATGGCAACTTTGCATTTTGGAGTTCTTTGACAGGCAAAACGCACAAACAGCCTTTCCAGAATATTAAAAATAATTGAGATAATGAAAAGCTAATAGACTTTAGCTTAGAAGGTTGCAAAGAATAGCCTGTCATTGTTCAGACAGCCCTGTAATAGAGCACCTTGTTAATTAGAGATGATTCACAGATGACTTGCAATAGGTTCTGGTAGTTCTGAATAGCAATGATATTTTCATATTGAGTTCTCATCTACTCAAAAGTAACGAAGCTTTAACTTTAATTAAAAGGAAGCTCCTTTTTTTAAGCTTGTAGGTCCAAGTAACACTGAAGTACAGAAAATTAGCATGTCTTTTACTAATTTTCCATATTTAGAGTTTTGCACTTTATGGTTTTGCTTTTATAACGTTCCCTATCAGAGGACATCTAAGCACCTGAATAACAACTGTCAATGAGAAGGCAATATTATTGCCACTTTAAATGGAAAAACAGGCAATGAGGTGGGAAACTGTTTGCTCAAGGACTCTCAGCATGTCTGTGATAGAGTTAAGAACAGAACTGGGACCATCTGAAATACAGGGTCATCCCCTTACAACTCCATGCCTCATCACATAACACCATCTGCTTCACTTGATGGGCATCGACTGCTTTAGTTCATGATCATTACAGTGGTACAGTTTGACATTATAATACCCCATTGCTACTGATAGAGGGCTTCCCATGCTCTGTCACCTTCCCTCTTCCTTTTCCTTAACAACTTCTCTTGCCTCTTGCCGGGGAGCCTGCAGTGGATTGACCAAAGGAGCAGAGGAGGCACCCTACACACACAAATTTTCTGCTGGTTTAGCTCCTCAACTGGCTGCTGAGGGGTTGGATGAGCTTCAGTACCTGAGCAACGGGATAGGATGGGAGCATGCAGGAGCAGGACAGCAAGTCTGTGCCCTTCCAGGATGGCTGGCCATAAGGTGGACTTAGCTGTAATGCCAAACAGGACCTTACCTAGTACAGTAAGTTGGCCTTACCTAGCACTGAGCCTCCAAACTTTGAGCTGCCTTTCGCTTTATGTCTTTCACACTTTTTTGAGCATGTATTTTACTTGTAGCCAGATCCTCTCTTTAACCTGAATTAAGAATGATTGCTCTGATCACCGATGAGAACATAACGTTTTGTTTTAGAGCTGTCAGTGGTCTATCCCGAGCTTTCCATGGGCAAGACAAGTCAGCTTGTGCAGCCAGCAGCAAGCAGGGGAGCCACACGGCTAATGCCAATAGCTATCGGTGGCCCAATGGCCCTGATGATCCCAGTGCGGGCTTACAGCAGGAAGGCTGGGGCTACCGCGCTCCTGTCTGGGATTCCCCATGGTAAATACGTACATGTGCCTGTGTACGGTGTGTGCATACTGGAGCTCAAATCACTTGTGAAATTCACTGTGGGTGTGCTGTGCTTATGCAGGGTGGAGGCCCAGAGCAAGGCTTGAACACGCACGCAGACGAGGACCAACAGCAAGCCTGTTACCATGTCTCTTTACCCGTGAGCCTGGGAAGCTTCAAAACATTTCTGAACTCCAGGGTCACCAAGCTTTGAAACATGACATGAAGTGACATTAACTACTGCATTCAAAACACTTGATGAGAAGCTATTAATTTGCTAATTGATACAGGCAATGACGCACCACCTTCTACCCTCTATTTGAAAAGAGGGAATGAGGAAGGACAACCTACTCCAACAATGGCAATATACCTTCTGAAAGTTCACCATAAAATTTCCTAAGATTTCTTGCCATTAAATAGATTTGCAAGATTCAATATTGTGAAATATTAGGAAGAGTAATGTTGTAATTGATAAAAAACCCAAACAAAGAAACCTCCAAACCAAACCCCTCTCAGTCTCCACATCCAGTAGAATATACCCTGCTCCCCC
>JAOBAS010000080.1:39319651-39339477 GCA_025311575.1 Elanoides forficatus
TACCCTGCTCCCCCCCCCCCAAAAAAAAAGAAATCACTTCTCCAATTAAGTTAAGCAGAAAGAAAAGGGAGTACCTATAACATAAATGCAAATATTTAGCTTTTTTACTTCTCATTTAGGACTCATGGCAAGTATATACAAGCATGTATACAGAATGGAAGAATGGAATGGAAGGACACAGGATCTTTAGGAAGGACAGGCAGGGCAGACAAGGAGGGGGTGTCACCCTCTATGTCAATGACTTGCTGGAGTGCATGGAGTTCTGCCTGGGGATGGATGAGGAGCCAATCGAGAGGTTATGGGTCAGGATTAAAGGGAGGGCAGGGACAGATGACATTATAGTGGGGGTCTGCTACAGTCCATCTGACCAGGAAGACCATGAGGAGGAGGCCCTCTATAGACAGAAAGGAGCAGCCTCACATTCACAAGCCCCTAAGTCATGGGGGACTTCAACCACCCCGATAACTGTTGGACAGGCAACACAGCAGGGCACAAGCTATCCAGAAGGTTCCTGGAATACATTGATGATAACTTCATTCTCCAAGTGATAAAGGAGCCAACAAGGAGAGGTGCTATGCTGGACCATGTTCTCACCACTAAGGAGGGGCTGCTGGGGAATGTGAAGCTCAAGGGCAGCCTTAGCTGCAGTGACCATGAAATGGTGGAGTTGTTCAAGATCCTTATGGCAGCGAGGAGGGCACACAGCAAGCTTGCTCCCCTGGACTTCAGGAGAGCAGGCTTTGGCCTCTTCAGGGATCTGCTTGGTAGAGTACCACAGGATTCAAAGACAATGAAGAAAACCACAGATAAAGAAATCAGAACATTTAATCATTTCAAATATAGGAAAACACTAACAGATTATTTAATGACTACATGCTCCAACAATTTGCATTTCATATAGCTGCCTTTACTGTATATCTAATATGATGTTAACATACGTTAGATGTTTAACATCTAATATGATGTTAAATATAACAGTGTGAACTTATCTTTTTTTCATTCACCAGAATAGTTGTTGATTATGCTTCCAAATGCTTTTTTGCCTTATTCACTGATCTGAGTTTTACCAGATCCCAAATTAAAGGAAATCTCTTCAACATAAGTTACAGCCAACTGACTATAGTTCAGGGAAGTCTAAGATAATGAAACCATGGTTGTTTGAATGTAAGCTGTATTTGGCTTTCAAGCACACCCAATGCTCAATAAACAGCAAAATCATCATTGTATTTTTCATTTATAAAGGAAAGGTTTTGTTCTACTTTCAACTGAAGACTTTCCTTTTTTAGGGAAAAGTTCAGGTGGCCAACAAAACCCCGAAGCCCCACAAATCACTATGTCTTCGTACACTATCCTTTAAAACACATTTTTTCCAATAGATGCTTCCACAAATAAGGTTTTAATATAAAATGTAACTGACAATTCAGCTTCATTACAAACCTTCCTCCAAAAGCAGTCAATTTGTTTTAGATGCAATAAGCTTGCATGTTAGAAAATAAGTAGCAGTAAGTACCCTCACTTTGTAAGTCTATAAAAATCTTCAGCAAAGTAGAGATGAAGTTCCAAAATGTTAATTTTTCTCCCCATATCTCTTTATGTGAAAAAAAAAGAATGAAGATTAATAACTCTACCGTAAGAGGCTCATTATACATAAATACTTCTATTGTCCGATATGTTATTTAGGATTTCCCATGTCACTAGTACTGTCAGCTCACACAGGTTTGTTGGGGCGCGCTGAAGAGACTCTAATATAAATTCCTGAAAGAATTAATTTTTTGCAGGACTTTCATTTTTCTTGTCTTTTTAGCATATAACAACTTCCTCATATAGCACATACGTGCACCTGACCTCCATTTTATCTGAGAAGACAGTGTCACTCTAGGTTGCACGCCAGCCTCATGCCATCCCAGCATGCAGTTCATGACAGTTCCTAGGGAACTTCCTTATCAATCCAGGCCCTAGAGGTTGAGCACTCTGAAGGGCTTAGGTTTGAAAAAGGTCAAAGGCTTCTGTCTTGCTTTTTCTAAGTTATATATAGTAGCTCTCATGTCTGGAGAGTGAGATGGAATGGTAACGCTTAATTTTAAAGCTTATTTTGATTAGCAGGTTTTTTTAAATTCATTTTTGAGAAACCCTATCGTACTTTTATCCATATTATCTGTTCCATAATCTTTCCCAGGTCTAGGTAGGATGCTGCTCACTTACTTCGTAATGAGTCTTCCCACAGCAATCATAAAACAACAGACAACATGACGTACATCTGTAACAACTCATTACTTTCTGTGCTTCTAAGCACAATTTCTCGCAAACCATCAGCACTCTCCCTTCCCCATGCATAACTGTACTTTTCTAAAGGGAAAGCTGGATTTCAGTGGGGCCTTCATTCTCTACCATGTGAAAGACCTTACTGCTATTGTCTCCACAGAAGTCTCTTCTGTTGTAAAGGATCCATGATATTAAGGACTCCTCCTTTAGCAGGAATTTCTGCCCAGTAATATAGATATGGCAGACGCTGAGCACGTGCAGCCACATATGGTCCAACAGAAACAGCTGAATGTGTAAAATAGACATGTCCAAATTTAACAAGGAGGGAATCAAACAGAATCCAGAATAAAGAAAGGTTGCTTTTTAATTTCAGCCCAGATGACTGGTAAGCACATAAATAAAGGAAGATTTACTCATTAAAATGTGTGTGCTTCTGGAGTGTTGTTTTTGTTTTACACACCTGGTCTCAAAAACTTAATTAGACCAGCATACAGCTGCCACACTTGCTATTTGGGTGATACTGTTAAGTGTTAGCATAACGTCAACAATTTTTCAAAGATAAATTCCGAAGTGCTGCTGCTTTCATTTTTCACCAACACTAATCAGTGCCATAAAGAAATCGGAATGCTACTGAAGTCTGTGAGGCTGAATGAATCAAAAGCATGCACAAGCAGAATTAGCTCTATATTCTGTGCTCTGAGTACACTGCCAGCCGGGCAGAGTTATGCTAAGTAGACAACTTTGTGAACAGTCCACTTGAAATCAAAATCAGCTAGCACATTTGCTGAACGTGAATCAGCATACCAGTAAGGGGAGCAGTATCGTTACTCGTTTTGTTTCTGAACGATCAACACATTTATGTTAATTTAATGTTATCGTCACTACGCGGAAAGCCTCTTTCCCCTGCACTCTCAAAACGTCTGCTGCATCCAGAATTTGAGTTAAAGCAATGTGACTTCTGTTTCAGGTTTTCATTGTTCTCAAATTAAATCAGACTTCCAGTTAAAGCAATGCTCTCATTCTGTGCCAATAGCAGTCTGCTCTAAAAATTCCCTCCACTGGAATGACAATTACTATTTGGAGCATTTTTCCCTTTCCCCTATAAAGCAGAGAAGTTTGACATATGTTAATCGCTGGACTTAGCCTTGACAAATGGCCATGGGGGAAGGTATTAACATACTCCCAGCTCAGAAAACAGGGCATAAGCTTGCAGGGACAGACGAGGTATGGGCTGCAGGGTGAGTTACACTCATGTTCAGAAGCAAAGGAGTCCTTCTGGAAGCCAGTGCAGCCAGCAAGTCTGTGCAAAGGCTCTAGCTTCCTTGCAGTTTTAAGTACTTCCATAAAAAAAAAAAAAAAAAAAAAAAAAAAAAATCAGAACAGATCACAGAAAGCCAATAGCATAAGGTTTTCCTCCATGATTTACATACTTCTCATCAACAAGGTAATTATAAGCAATTCAGCCATCCTCAAATATTTATCAGTCTCATTTTATTAGACTGCTAATCCCAATGAGGATTAGCACCCACTCATTAGGTCAGACCAATTTCTTCTCAATGCCACAGCTTTCGGGAGCTATCCAGCTCAGTCACTTGGACTTTCTACTACAGAAGCATTCAGGAAAGCAGATTTTGTATTAGCCACTGATAAAGCACTGCAGGTTTTTATATTCGTTATTGATTTTATTCTCCTGTTTTGCTTCGGGCATCCTGGGGAGGGAACAGGAGAACAGCAAAGAGTAGGAAGGGTTGCAGAGAGAGGATGGCTTAACTAGATGGGCATGTAACTTCAGGGTTATTAAAATTTATGCCACCAATTTCTGCTCCAGAATGAAACTGCAGATTTTAATTTTCATTTTTAAAAAGATTAAACCAGAATTTTAGAAAGGTGTGAGGAGTACAAACATTTTTACACAGAATGTCAGAATATAATACTTTATCCTGTCTTTTTTTGAAACAAAACCCGAGAACTGGTTACTAAGTACCTTTCTTATCATACTCTTTCCTACTGTTCTGGGAATAATTTCCTAGTAAGGAAAACAAATGTAAATTTTGTTCCTACAGAATGACACAGATGACCTAGAAACACTTATGAAAGAAAACGTTCCACATAAATCTTTGCAGGACTGAGTCCTGTAATGGTGTAATTTATTTCTAATTCCCTAAAATGGTATGCAGATGACATAGCAGTATCATACACACATCATCCAAAACAACAGCTGATGCTATTATAGAGACATTCAGAATCACAACAGGGTTAGTACATAGTCCCTTATCACCAGATCTCACAGATTTATGTCCTTCCCTGCTTGCAGATTTAGGAGATGATCCCGAATTGCACTTATTCTCCTTGCACCTCAATTTTCATGCAGAAGAAATTCACGTGCAAAGGCAATGAGTTGTGCAATGCTCAGGGAAGTTGGTCAGTAAGTGCATTCATAAAAATCACTTGCCATATCCATCACAGAGTGATTTTTAGCACCTCCCAAGTTTAGCCCTGTCCCTAGTTAAAGCTACAGTTATTCTTCAAGGAAGGGTAATAGATTACATCACCTACAGCTGAGCAAATTGACACTCATCTGAAGTCTGTCCTCATTTAAATAACATAGGGCAGAACAATATAATTAATAGAATCATTACCATTTAACTACAACCTCCTTGACCTGCCCTGTCAGCAGAAAGAGACCTAAAAGTGGATGAAGTTTGCACCAACTTGTACCTCCTCCTCCTCCATCAGTGTAGTTCCAGCACTTACACAAAGACATTTCTCTCTTCTACTTGACTCCTGGAAATGAAAACTGACCGATTTAGAACATTTGATCAGTTTTCCTGCTACATTATTAATTTCCACAGCTGTGACAGAACATTTGGTCCTGTGTTGGGCCAAGAAAGATTGAACTGCTTAGCTGCCATCTGTGCCTTTGAAAATGCCATGCAGTGTCTTTATCTCAGATACTTTTGTATGTATGCATATGAGCACATCCTGTTTTGAAATGCAACAACTGGTTAATACCAACAGCAAGGGGTTACAATTTTAAAACAGAATTTGTCTTCAAAAAAATTCTTAATTTTAATATCTTCCCTAATTATTCAGAAATCTAATGGAAGATCCTATCTGAGCAGTGTGCGAGGCTGCATAATGTGCTTTTGCTCAAAAGTTTCATCATATCAAAGAAAGGGCAAGTATTAAAAAAAAAATGCAACAGAGCCAAAACCTAAGTTTGATTAATTCCAGACACTTAAAAAAGTAAAGAGATGTGTGGGTACTATGAATCAATAGATTGAAATCTAAAGCAGGCACACCACCAAGGCTGCATTTCGATTTTGAACACAGTTTGGGGATATCCCCTAATTCAGATGATGAATACGGGTAAAGACTGATAGCATCTCTAAAACACTAGTTATTTATATGTTCATCCAACATATGTTTAAATGAATTAATTCTGTTAATGAATTCATTACGATTTTACTAGCTGACACTTGCCCTTTTTTTTAAAAAAAACCCCAGATGACACAGATATTGTGACCTTTAAAAATTATGTGAAATGAAATTCCCACCACTGAATAAGTTTTGGCACTTTGGACTATGTTCTACATTGTGCCCAGTATCTATTCAAGTTAGAGTGATATAAAATGAGTATAACTTATTTTGCATATTACTAGGTTTAATTCATAGTAGTACATCATCATCATTGTTTCATAGTAATGAAAACTCTTAAGAGAAGGAAATAATGTAATACAGTTGTGCTATAATTTGCATAGGGAATGCATGATCACTTACTCTTATCTTCATCTTAAATAATATATAGGTCACAAATGGTGTTAATATGAGCTATTAATAACGCACTTTGTATTCAAACAGTCTCACAGGCAAAACCAAACCAAAGAGAGAAAAAGAATACTTTAACCAGCTGTGTGACAATTAGACTGAGGACAGACTTTCCGGAAACACTGAGTTTTGGGCTAAGGCAAAGCACACAAAGCTTCGGCCTCACCAAAGTCTTTGGCACAAGGTCGACAGCAACTGGAAAAGAAGAGTCTGGCAGAACAATGTCTGCATTTGACTCTGCACGTGCTTGCCTATCTCACCGAGTTGCAGCTGATGAGATGCAATGGCCAGACCCCAGCAGAGGTATCAAGACATGGAAGCTGCTTCTCTGTTTTTAAACCCCGCTCACAGCTGCCCAGCCTCCTGGCAGAACCCCCAGCCTCTGCTTTCAGGTTCCGTTTTCGGTGACACTAAACTCCTGCAAATTGTGTCGAAGCAGAGACAGCCCCAGAGCATGTGAAATGGAGAAAAAAAGGCTCAGGTCACGCCTCTGCCATTAACACGACATACATGACCTCATCGAAGAGCACGCCACACAGCCTAGTCCCCCTTCTGAAGGGCTACGAGGGCAGGGAGCAGCAAATACCCAGGGCGAGCGCTGGGTCCTGCACGAGCTTTGTTCCCAGCCGTCAGCTCCAGGCAGGAGGATCTGCCCCTCTTTACCCTGAAAATACCACCATGTGCTGCAATTTGGTAACATATAAGGCCAAAGCAAAATTTAATCCGAGTTGATTTTCTCCCAAAGATGGATACAGATTAATCCTCTCTGATGGCAGGAAATAAATTGCTGGTACTCCAGACATATTTTCTTATTCGGAGCCTTGTCATTTAGTGCCTGAATCAGAGATGACACGGCTGGGAGAACAGGGAGCTCATTAACATCCATCAGCACGTGGCATACAATATGCTAACTTCAAATTTGTCATTTGTACCCCAACTCAGTCATGCTCCTTTAGTACCAGTCAGATAATGAAAAGTGCAGCAGTTGGGATATTTTGACAGAGAAAGAAACAAAGCAGTGAATTAAATTGGCAGCAGCAGCAATGCAGAGGCACCGAATGAGGAGGAGGAGGCACGAGATTGTGCTTCCCCACACAGTAGCAATGGTTAGAGGTGAAAATAAGTGGCCCAAATGCCAGCACTGGTTGGAAGCACTCATGACCTCATGAGTCAAACCAGCATGACCTCTGCAAACCAGGAGGTAGGACCTGAAACCGCAGAAACTCCTTCAGTTTGCTCACTGTTGCCTTTTCTCTTCAATGCAACTTAAAGAGAATAATGTCCTCCTGACTTTAAAACATAAAAGTTTCTACTGAAAAGCAGCTTATTCCAGAACTCCAGTTGGGTCAGGCAATATATATGACCTAATAACTTGTATGAGAAACTTTCGGACAGCCGAAGTCCAGGCAGCACCTATTACACACCTGGCACAGCTCCAGGAATATTTTACAGGACAAGGACGTTGGGCTCCTTGGGACTCCACAACCTCATTCAAGGTAAGACTAGCTATAGCGTACAACGGGTCCCAGGGAAACGGAGCTTTTGGCGTTACTTATTTTGGGTCATTTCTTCCCACTGTATGGGATTCTTCTTTCTCAGCAAACCCAGCACAGCCCCAGTGCTGGACAGCTGACCTTACGCTGTTGTTAGAAATATTTTCAATCTGTACGGAGCAGTTCAAGTGCCAAAGACTACAAAGCACGAGTAGACCATATAAATGGCAACCAGGACCTATACTAAACCGCAGTATGTACCATACTAGAATGTAATACACAGCCAGGACCTACAATACATTGTTTTTTGCTGGTCAAAATGGAAAAAGTATGATGCTAGCAGACAGCATCTGAGATCTTTAAATTTCATTCTGAGGCATAATCAAACCAGCTTCTCTCCACAGCAAGAGGAAATTAGAGGACAAGCTACAATTTGACAGTTTTAGGCCTGTCCACTTCTTATTATTTCTAATATGATGAAAATAATAGCTTAAGCCAAAATTTGCCTCAAGGACTCTGATCTCTTCTTCAAAGAAATCAAACAGTGAAGGAAACAACTATGAAGTCCTATTAAATACATACTGAAAAGGCATTTTAAAGAGTGATTTCTCCATGTATTTACTTCCTCTGACACCGAGTCAAATTAAAAAAATATAAAAAGTCAGTCTGGAGGGCTCGGGTTGTAAACGACACCATGCGTTGAAGTCAGAATGAAGATTTGCTGCTTGGGAAGTGGGAAGAAGACTTTTCTGTCTGCGTCGTGTAGTGGTTCACAAAAATCACCCTATCCATAGCGACCCGCAGATGACTGCACAGCATGCATAAAAACAAACACTAATTCTGACCCAGCTCAAAATAACGAGAGCTGACTGGCCCAGCACATTGCAATTGACTGGCAGAGTCCCACAACAATTTATGGAGCTTAGAAGTAAATACACCGTGTTGCGGCTTGATACTTAATACAAAAGGAAAAGCGGTGCCTGCATTACAAATACAGACCTCTCTCTCTGCCAACTACTTTAGTTGTGAAACTGTAAACGAAGACAGGCACTAATACAGTAAACACATTACTAGATATGCGTTATTTATGAAAGTAGCAACATTGAGAGTAGAATTAAGACTTGCCTTTACAAATGTGGTTCTAGAGAGCTAAAACGTGACTTTGACAAGAGCACTTGTAAAATTGTTGTCACTGAACAATGATTGTTTTATCAGCCTGAAAAAGATTAAATGAAGTATTTTCTGAAACTTGCTTTACAATTTTAAACAGTGCAAAATGGATCCTGTATTGCTGGTAATTAGGTGTACACTGGGCTGAAACATACATACATTTTGCTATCATCCCTCTAGCCCCAATGTATGTACACAAAATCAATTTATAAATCCACCACGCAGATTAAATGTTAAATAGCTCTACCCGGGTTTATTTGGAAAACTGATTTTCAAGAATTCATCCTCTAAATTAACATATGAGAATAAGAGTCATAATTTTCAGAAGTAAATACTGTGACATTCATAAAGAAAAGGCAGGTTGCAAAGACAGTCAAGCTCCCATTCTCCAGTTGACTAAGGTTTACAAAGTTGGCAGAGGCAGAAATTTTGACAGTTTTCAGGGGAAAATAGTTTTCTTCAAAAGAAACAAAGATAACACAAAAAATCCCACCTCAAACCAGCAAACCTTTGGTTACTTGGAGTCCCCCTACCCCATCAAAACACATACTTTCCTACTAGAATATTTGCTATTGTTATGCATCTTTCCACTAAAAAATAATTCAAATGGATAACTCTAGTAAGCCAAATAATTAAAGCTTCTACTATTCATTTGAGTACAAAAGATGCCAACTAGAAAGTATGGAACTGAAAACCAATCAATCTCCTAGATCAATGCAAGACTTCAAAATTATGGGCAAGTCATCATTTATCTCAGGTAGAATTTTGCTTGAGTAAATGTGTATTTGTGGCTATAAGCTTTATTCCAACAGGAATGTTTAAGCTTCATTTATAAATTGTTGTTTGTTTCTGAGCAAGGAAGGAAATCTATAAGAATGGCAAATGGCAATTCACACACTGCAGATACCGAGTTGTTGGATTGTCCTGCCCTTAAACTGACACAGAAGGAAACGGAGCTCTCCAGGTGCCTCCTTGTTCTCTGACACGTGCTTCATTCAGGCTGGGTCAATGCAAGGTAGAGCAGCTCACGGTGGCTGTTGCTATTCTTCTCCAACATAGATGAGCACGAAAAGGACCAGGACTGACTGAAACGGAGTAGAAGGCTTGAAGCATTTTCCCTACTTTTCACAGAAATGAAGAAACTTTTCGGAAGCCTATCTACACTGTGCAGAAGAGAATGGATGCACTTTGAATTGAGGTCAAAATTACATCTCCCTTGACTACCTCTGAAGGTGCAAGCTGCCTTTTCACATAACTAAAATGAGAATTTTCTAATCTAACCCCTGGCACACATCTGTTGAGTACAACATCTCAGAAAATAAGTATAGGCTTTCTCACTGCCTGAGGCTGCAGCCTCCCCCAGCAGACCCTGGGCAACTCTCCTTGTACCTGAGGAAAAGTAACAAGAACACACATGATGGAAGTCTCCAAGCCATCAAGGTGCAATGTCTAGACCAGCTAGCTACAGCAGAGGCCACTGCCAAACTCATACACACCACATCTGATGGTATTGAGGAAAGCTAGACAGGTGTCCCAGGAAAGAAGCTGGAAATAATGGACACCATGTACGCACAAGACCAGTTGAATAGAGGAAGGTGGATATTGTTCTCTTGTTGGCTTTCTAAAATTATTCAGACAACTTTTCTTTATAACCAGTCTGAAAAAAAGCCAAAGCAAAAACCAGAGTGTTATTCGTTGAGCAGTCTCCCATCCCTAATAATTCTGAAACTACATTCCCGAAAGAAGACAGAAGCTGAACCGTCTCCGCCAGTTTGTCTCTCCAAGTTGCTGCTCTTTTCTGCTTGTCTTAATTACCTGCTTCAAGCACAGGGCTTAGGTCAGGTGAACCTGTGATGTCACCAGGAATCAGGTGGCAGCTGATGTAATTAGGTGAACCCAATCAACACAGGAGGAACAGGGATCTGGGTCACAGTCTTGGCAGATTAATGAATATGCATCCCCACAAGGTCATTTGCCAGAAACTGAATCTCAGCAGCTTGTTGCAATTTTACTGCTGCCGTGCTTTGCTCTGGAGCGGAGGAAGCGAAAACATGCAATGCTAAGAGTGTAACTGGATAACTCAATTTGCTGATACATTTGAATATTTATGCTGTTTAATGGACTACTTGGAAAATTAAACTGATGTTCAAGTCCCATTTGGTAGATTAAGACAGAAACCTAATGTAGCTCTAAAGATTTTCTTAGGAAATGGCACAATGCCTTTAAAACATAGTATTCTTCTAAGCAAGTATCTGTCATGATGATTTCTTATGCCACCGGCAGGATAAGATAACATGCCAGTTCAGTTTATATTTTCACATTTTAGAAATGAAATAGCTAATTGTTTGCATTTATACTTCAGCTTTTGCTGCTATCAGCTCTTTACCTCCCTCATTTTCTCAGGTTAGAAAAGCAAATGGCCTGACTGGGAATGTAATAATTTTTCAACTTTATATAGATTGTACTAGATTGAAAAGTCTCAAAACTGCATTGCTCTACCTAAGGAGTACTGTGTGTCCTGGGAAAGGATATCCTGAAAACTACTGGGGAGTCAAGGCTGCCGTCACTGCTGGGGGTATAAGACACAAAGAGAAGGAGAGGCTGAATCAGAGGTGCAGGCGGGAAAGACCCAAACATAACAACCTAAAGAGCATCCACAGAAGGGAGACAAAAGCTAAGTGTTTTCAGGCCACACTTCAGAACCAGATTGGCAGGAGAAGCACAGAGATGGTGGCCCAGCTGAGCAGATGGTGTTCTCCCAGTGCAGCCTGCGCGGAGAGTCTTCCATCTGCTAGCACCTTCAAAACACACTAAGATAGGAATTGCAGGACTTTTATTATAAACAACATTTTTAATACTCTCTGAAAAATATTTATTTGATTCCATGTTAACATTGATGAACTCTGGCTACATAGCCCCAGAAATAGCTCAGGAGGGGCTGAAAGGATTAGCAGGAGCAGCAGGTTGCTTCTTCTGGTGTGCAAAGTAACAGCTATCACACAAGCTGCAGAAGGAATTTCCACTGCTAACAAGACGAAAATAATTCTGTTGCTGCTGTTTTTTTCAAGAAATGCTAGGTACCTAGACACATATTTACCAGATACCTAGTCAATACGCATTTTTAAATACTTTTTTTTTTAATAAGTGACGCTTCTGCAGTTAGAATCATATCGTGAATAGTTTGTTCTTTACGTAGTGTCTCCTGATCATTGCTTCTGCAGAAGCAAAATGACTAATGAAGATTTACACAGGTATGTAGCCACAGACACAGCTAGCAGTCTGTGACACAGGTTCAGCATGGGATGTCTACAGTGCCTTTTTTTCCCCAAATGCAATTATTCTTCTATGCTTATGCCAACAAAATTGTTTAAAAAAAATTTCAAGCCCCCATAAACAGTACTATTTACTTCAGTACATTTTCTGCAATATTGTTACGATGCATGGCACCACGGTAAGATCGTGCCATCTATGGAGGGCTGGATCGTCACCTCTTAGGAGAGCAGCTCAAAATTTTAGCAGAACACACCTGAGCAGCCACTGGGCAACTCCTGAGAAGAGCATGTGCCACCCTCTGCCAAGTCCTTGAAAAAGCATCCCTAACTGAAGCAGGAGCTGCTGCAGCTGTGCATTCAGTTCTCGGGGAGATGCTATAAACTTACTCATTTCTGGCCGTCCTCCGACTGCTATTACCCACCCAAAACTGCCACCGCGCTGACGGCAGCACAGCTGTCGTCCTCTCCCCAGCCTCGCTGCTGCCAAGAAGCCCCAGAGAAAGGCACAGGGCAGCAAGTCCCTGCGCACACCTTCCCTCCCGGCCAGGGCAGCGCTCGCCCCCTCTGCCAGCAGCACAGGGCGGCACGCGGAATCAAAGGAGATGAAAGCATTTTTATTTTACTTTTGTACTTGTGGGTAGAGAACTAAGAAACATCTAAAAGAGGAATTAATTAAAATGTATGAAAGCGAGGAGAAACTGATTGGGATAGTAACAAGGGAATGTTAAGGTGGGTCGTGTGTATCAGAACTAGAGGCAATATAATAAAATTAAGAGGGAATATTTAGGCTGCATATCAGAACAAACTTTTCAACAACAAGACTTTGGCAAAATCTTTTAAAATTATGTTAATAACATGGGTTTGGAATATTTTACATCAAATTATACCTGCTTGGATCATTAAAATGTTTAGAAAACCCTGCTTTGACAAAGATACAAATTATATAAATAAGAGGCATTTTTAATTTCCAGTTGCTATATGTTTGTTTTTCTGGGTGGGGCAGCACTTAATGTTGCTGGAAAGCCATTAAGAAACAGTAGTTATTACCTAAACCACCTGCTTTACACTAACACTGTTTCCAAAATATTACCTTAAGGGACTCTAAATTTGCATCTCAGTGTCAATGCAATATTCACAGAGTGCAGTTTATGGCTCTTCCTGTAGTTAATTCTGTCATTCCACTATCTCCAGTATTCAGGAATGGGAAAACTTAAATCAGATTTAAAAAAAGATGTTGGGGAAGTAATCCATATTTATACAAATGGTTTGTAAGTTGAAGACTTTTTGTAAAACCTAGAAATAGAGTACTTAACCTCATGAATACATTAAGTTACAGCTTGAAACAAGTAACTGTTCAATTTTTCCCTTGCACTGCCTTAGAGTCTGCCATACGTAGCATGTGGAAGCAGATGAAACACCTGCTATGTGGGGAAAAAGAAAATTAAAAAAAAAAATACTCAGTGGTGAGAAAAAGCAACCTGAGGAAGAGCACTGAAACAGCACCACTCTTCACTGATGTGTAGATATCTGTTCAAACAAGAACAGCGGAGAACTGTTTTAACAATAACCCTGAAGACAGTTCAGAATTTCACTTAAGCATGGACCATCTACATAGTTGTCAGGCCTAGATAGCATCACCCTAAATAGAAAGATGCATAGCATCTTTAACCATGCCCAGTTCTACTGAAACACGGATTATTCACTGCACAGAGAAGTAGTTAGCAGCAAAGGAGAAATGGGAGGACCAAGGGACAAAGAGAATCAGGTCTACAGTAACCTAAAGCTTGTGAATTCCCTTTTTACAAATCCTCAGACAAGCTGCTTTTTCCCCTCACAAACACATGGAAATTATCTACCATGGGGGAAAAAAGTGTGAGCACAGTGACCCAAAATGGTTTTGCACTTAACTGGTCTTGTTAGTACTAAATGGCAGTATCTCAGCTATGGATTTATAACTACAATGGAGGGAAATAAATCCTTCACTCCCAGAGAAAAGGAAAAGAACCAGCCCAAATCACTTTTACAGAACAGACAGTAATTGCCATAAATTGTCAGCATTCAAAAAGTGGTATCATACAGATTTGTACACTTGCTTCCTTTTTAAGAAATCAGAAATAATTTGGTACCTCAGACTGTAACTGTCAGTGGTGCCTAAGTATCGAAGCTGACAAATGACTATAACTATTTGTCTCCCTGTGAAGGCTGAGGAGCTCAGCTTACACTCGATCCAGTATATACACTACTTAATCTTCAAATTCTCTACAGGCCAACTACATGGTACCACAGGTAAATGAAAGGGAAGAAAAGCAGTGGAAATCACTGGGAACTATGAAAAATGTTCTGGTAAGCAACAGGCATGCTCAGTTACGTAGGATAAAGTTTCTGTGAGCTATTGTCAAACACCAAAACACAGCACAAAGCTCACCAAAGTCATGGTGTTGTTCTCTCGATATATGGCCAGTTCAGAGGGGAAGCTGCTTTCTGATGGAAATTGTGCTAACAGATGGTTTGTTTCAAGAGCCTGGTGATAAAATTGTACGGATGTCCTAACACTCAAAAAACTTTAAATTAATTAGGTTGGGTGATTTCTTCTGCATAGAAAATTACCAAGAACTGTAACTTAAGTAGGACTAAGGCATTTCTATTTCAAACAAGTTTATAGACAACATATGAATTCCCCTGAACTTTAACCACAGATGTTTGATTGTTTTTGCATAATAAATTAATAGTTAAAAGATTAAGTTAAGCCTAAATAAAAGGAAAGTGGCTTAAAACTGGGCAAAATCTTCCCAGCTGCTTTATTTTTTTGCTTTGCCTCAGGGGACACATCTGAAAGAGTGCACCAGCCAGGACAGATGGCAGCCAACACATTCCTTGAGTCATACATCTTTGCTTATACTAGGTTATGATGAGTGCCTCAAGGCAGTGACTGTGAATTACCAGCAAGTCATGTAAAATGTGCCCAGAAGGTACCATCCAACATTCATTTCATATAAATTAACCTGCCAAAAGGAATGTGAATGATTGCCTTACTCTTTTGTTCTATATAGTCAACAGTTCCTACGGGGAACCACACAAATCTCACCAAACTTACTTGGTGGCAGACTGAGTGTTCGCAGTACTACATTTGGCAAAAAAGCAATGGTTAAGGGTCAGCATTGATACACTCAGGGCTTCTGAAGAACAGCCTGAAGAATACTGGCATGAGGTGCTAAGGCTTGGAGCTCATATTAACAGTGACTTGTTTAAGGCAGCTGATCAATGGAGAAGGACATAGGTTATCACAAGGCACAAAGGAATCTCATTTATTCTCCTCCTCTGTCAGGCATCAGTTGCTCCCCATGCACCTTCTATGCTTGTTGCCCTAAATCATGAAATCTGCCTCTGCAGACCACGAGGACTCACATGTCAGCATTTCCTTCTCAGTATCACATTTTGTAGCAGTAAAGGCCTTGTTACTACCACTGCATAGTATTTTAAGCGAATGTGAAATATTCACAAGTGAATGTTGACCCATCTTACCTAGACTTCAAAGGGCACCTCTTGAGAGATGGAGGAGTAGCTAAGTGTATCTAAAAAGCTCCAGATGCGAGGAGACAAATAACTCAAAAGCCTTTGCAGAAGAGTGAAACACAGTTTGCCCCAAAACCAGGTGACTATCAGCTGCTACTGCTCAGAATAAAAGTTTATCCCTTATAAACACCATGAAAGAAAGAGGTCCAGTCCATCAGCATCTAAGGTGCATGAATGAATCAACATAAGACCAGGACAAATTGCAAAAGTAGGTAAGTGTAAGTACGCCAACAGCAGAGGAGAACAAAGTGGAGAAATATGACAGCTTTAGACAAAATGGAGGTACAGCTTAATATCCTAGTGCACCTTAGGTTGGTGATTAAAGACAAGGTAAAAATAAAAGCTGATTTCACACTGACACTTACTAATCTTCATACTTATGTATTTTTATATATACACATGCTAATGTAGAAAGACATTTTGCTATGGAGACAACAAAATCTGCTAAAAATGTCAGCAGTAAGAGTAATTAATTCCACATAACTGACAATAGCTCTTGAATACAGCAGACTGAAGACTTACCATGATGACCATCGCCTGGTAGGAAACAGATCTACTTTGGAAGCAGGCAAATTACAAGTTTAATGAAGAACAATGACAAGGGTTTTGGAAGTAAAGGTGCTTTCCCATTCTTCTAATTGCAGAAACTAAAGAAAATATATGACTTCTGAAAAAAGGAAATTAACTAATTGGCAATTAGCAAAAATCTCTGAGGAACCTGCTCTTCTCCTCAGGGCCAAGAGTACAAGGAATGAGAGTAGAATATTATCAAAAAAAGCAAAAAAATGAATACAAATTAAATCTTGTGTTTAGGAAGCTGTTACTACATTTCTTTTACTCTTTTGTGTATAAGACATTCTGAAAATGTCATTTAAACTTCAACGGTTAAATTATAATCTTGCTTTTTTTATTAAAACATTTTGTTCTTCTTTGTGTTTGTCCTCTGCTGTTTCACCTTGATTTTCACTTGAAAATGTGCCCATATTTTCTCTTACATAATAGTAATTGAGCTAATACAGTGACACATAGAAGTATATTTCCTCCCTGAAGGTTTCAATGTGCACTGTGCGTCAAGACAGAAAATATTTTAATGTATTGCCACACAATTCAAAATGAAGGTGCTTTCAGATAACACAGGACAACAACAGAACAACAAAATAGAAGGTAGAAGGACTTGAAATGCAATAGGAGGAATACAGCCATCTATTGAAATGGAAGTCAGAGAGAAACTTACGTAGACAGGCGTGTAATTACCCAGGTGGAAATTTGGCCAGGATACTGAGTCAACGCAGCTTTACTTTTGCAGAAACAAATGGGTCAGATGCTGAGTTAATATTTGCACGCAAAAAGTAGGGGATTCAATAGGAATGCAGTGGGTCACTGGTGAAGCATAGACTGGGGAAAGAATGAAGACCAGCATGTTATTTTAAGTAATTTTCCACCCCAACTTTACTCTGCCTGATCAGGCTTAGAAATACCCTGGGCAAAACTGACAGCGGTTTTGGAAGGAAGGAAGGAAGGAAAAAAAAAGGAAGAGTATTACACCACAGAGGAGGAGTTGTAAAGTGTTTACAGTTTTGAGATTGGTTGTAGATGAGTAAGATGGAAGGTTTTCCAGGGAAAAGCTCTGTGAAGTTTCCACACAAACGAAAGTAAGTATTTTGGGCATGATTCTGTTCTCCTTCCTGTAAATCTGGAGTAACTCCACCAAAGACAACCTCGTAAAACTGGTTCAAGAAGGTCCATTGTAAGCTGAGATGAATGATCATGAATGCACTGAAGAAAGGTGATTACCTGCTATCAGATTACAATTGTAGAGCTCTTATGTGCTGTAAGATAACAGGTTCTTTCAGAGAAGTGCTGCAAAATACCAAATCCATTGCTTTAGTGGACACCAATGGATTTTTAATCGTAACATTAACTGAATGCAGACGGTTGCTTCAGGTATCACCTGTCACAAGGAATATGCCATCAGTCTCTAGAGAGAACGACCTGGACAGTTGTGCAACAGATCATGTACTCTCAGTCAGGGCTTTCAGCTGCAGGTACAGTATGTGTCAACAGCTTGGCCACCACTGCAGAACAGTGGAAAATTTGATGGGTCAGAATTAGTGAACTAGAAAAATGTTCTCTTTCCCTCCTTGACCTGTAAAAACCCTGCTGTTTTTCTCTTTTGACTAGACTTCCTACCTAGTCTATGCTTCAAATATTATGCTTCAATTTTCACAGTGAAAAGAAACAGTAGATGGAATAGTTATCATAGAGTAACTGTGAACAGTACCGAACAGGCAGATTTACTACTTCAGGGATTTTCTACGGCTGTACTAAAGGGCACTGTTATGAAGACAAACTGCCTAAAATGTGGTAACATCCACTCATGCAATGAAGCCCTGATGTAGGTGTTCACCCAACAGGGCGGAGAAGAGAACTGCTAGCTCCATGGCACTGCTGCTCTCCTGCAGCTACAGGACAGCCTACAGGCACAGCCAGCAGCGTTACTACCTACTCAGTTTACCTTTCTCCCCTTAATTAGGATGCAAATTGCTGAGCATCGCAAAATCCTGGAGACTAGCGCTGTCTGAACATTTCCCGGTGAACTGAAGTTTTGTCAGAAGACATCCATTTGTTGGCTTCTAATATTTTCTCACAAACATCTCAGGTTTGCTAAGGTTTTGCTGCAGCCAGAATAGAAGCCCTTGGTAATCTGCCCTATGACACCAGGTATTAAATGTCCCTGGTAAATGTATAGATCTAGAAACTGATCAGACGTCTTGGAGAGGTCTGCTACATCTGGAGCAAGGGACACTGAAGATGGAAACGAGGGATTTATCAGCCTTGGAACAAAGCACACTGTGGCTCGGACCAAAGGCCCACAGAGACCAGTATTTTCTTTCCAACAGCAGCTTGTAGCAGTTACCCAAAAAGGAAGAGGAGGACATGGCATGAACACACTGATATTTCCTGAATATCCTCCTGGCTCTGGGCTGGGGGTCAGGGAATTCCTGAGCCAGAAGTAGTCTTTACACACTCAGCAGCCACTTACAGTTTCTTATGCCATTAGTTTTGTCCAGCCCCATTTGAACTCATATACACTATTAGCATCTGCTAGCAAGGAGTTCCACAGCTTAATTACACAGACCATAAAGCAGCTCGTTTCATTGCTTTAAAGAAGGCCCTCACTAGTTTCATCCCGTAGCCCCATGCTCTTGCATTAGGAGACAAGGTGGCCAGCCTCTGCTCACCTTCTCCAAGTACCATTCTGTAGGTTTCTATCACATTTCCCTCAGCTGTCTCCTTTTCCAGCTAAGAGCTCTTGATTATTTAGTTGTTCCTCATAGTGAAGCTCTTCCACATCTTTGATTACCCTAATTGCTCTTCTTTGTACTGTTCTCATTTCTGTACCATCCTTTTCTGAAATGCAGAAGGACCAGAGACGCACACAGCATTCAAGACATGGGTGCACCATATAATCCTACAACGTTATAAAGACACTCATTTTATTCTCTTTTTCTCCAATTCATAGCGGTCCGTTGTGTTTTACATAGCTACTGAGCACTGTGCTAACATTTTCATGGAACTGTAATGACCCCAGCATTTATTTTTTTCCCCCATCTGAGTGGCAATAGTCAACCCAGGGCCAATAATTGTGTATATAAAACTGGAATTTTTTTTTCCCCACATACATCAGTTTACATTTATTTGTACCGAATGTCATCTGTCATTTTATTGCAAGGTCCTGCCATCACAATCAGCCCTTCTTTTTAACTATGCTGAGTGACACAGTACCACTGAACTCATTGTTTCCCTGGTCTCTCCCTTTCCAGATTATTTATAAATAGTACAGGTCCCGGTAGTAACTTCCCTACACTGAGAAAGCTTACCATTTAATTCACTGCTTTTCCTCATTTTCTAAACATTTCTTCCTCAATGAGAGGATCCTCTTTCTGCTACTATGGCTACTGAGCTTTCTTAGGTGCCTCTGACAGACATATCATATGGATCTCCCAGACTTCAGGCTATAATAAACAATTACTAAGTCCTAAAAACTGTCTGTGGCTCTTCTCTTATCCATACACTAACCCAAATAAGAATCTTCCACTGCAGAACTTTCACCAAACACACAATTTTAAACCATTACCCTCTCTAGGGACAACCTCTAGTCATACTGTGTCTGAAGCATTAAGAGCGATTTGCAAGATTTTCACATCATTTATCCCTGAGGGGGGAA
>JAOBAS010000080.1:39354741-39367213 GCA_025311575.1 Elanoides forficatus
TCTCATGCCCAGCCAGCAAGAAGGCTGGAGGGGCACAAGAAGCTGGGAGGGGACACAGCCAGGGCAGCTGACCCAGAGTGGCCAAAGGGGTATTCCGTACCATGGGATGTCATGCCCAGTATATAAACTGGGGGGAGTTGGCCTGGGGGCGGATCAGTGCTCGGGAACTAACTGGGCATCGGTCAGCGAGTGGTGAGCAACTGCACTGTGCATCACTTGTTTTGTATATTCCAATCCTTTTATTATTATTATTATTATATTGTCATTTTAGTATTACTATTATCATCATTATTATTGTGGCTGGGGTTAAACCACGACAACTACAGTTTGTACAATCGCATCAATTAAATCAGTCAGAATGTTGTGAAAGTCCTCACTTAAACCCACAAGATATATCTATTTCCATACTTTTCAATATTCATTGACAGTACAGTATACTGGTAAATGGCCGTAATCAGAAGAACAGTATAAAAATTTAAAATCCCAGTATTTTCCCATAGATATCTTTGCAATATGACAACTGTATATGGTAAGATAATCTGTGACTGAATTCCTCCAAGATACAATAGCAGATGCAAGATTAATAAATCTCTAAAGGCAGCTATATTCCTTCTCTTCTTTATAGCAAAAATCATTGTATTTCAAGCATTTTTCCTGAAAAGCACTTCAGTCAGCTACCTAACTCTTATTCATGGCAATCACAACTGACTTGCACAGTCCTCAGCACTGATTTTTCAGCTGACTGTAGCTACCTCATTTTCTCTCCTGCATACCAGAGAGGCAATGTAAATATATTCACTCAGTCTTGTCAGGTAAGGACTCCTTTATCAGCCCTCAGAAGAGCACACGGATTGAAAAGAGCCTAAACTCTCAGAAATGAAAATATTATTTCACAACCACTTTCTCTTTTGCGTGAAAATGGAGTCCCCCCACTTGTCCTGGTAAACAGGAATTGTTTGGGATACCCTTCTGCAGACAAATAGGTTCCATTCAGTGATTTCTAGTTTAAGCTACCATTTTAATAAACTACTTATTTTGGAAAGTGAGAGACATGACACCAGCCCCTCCATGCCAACAAAACTGCAGGTAAGGATTTATCGGGCAGAGAGATCTCCCTTCCCGTTAGCACTCCATGGCACACGCACAGCGGGCTAAAGAGCCAAGGCGGCAGCTATTCTTTCACACTGCTTCTCCTTGCCACCATCCACACCCAGCTGGTTCCAGCACCTAGCCCTGGCACTCAGCGATTATTAGATATTATACCTTGTAAAAGCACCTCAAAGGCAAGAGAAACAGAAGTGTCAACGGTACAAATAGAAGTATACTGAAGGAAACAAGTTATTCCCCTGAAGGAAATGAAAACTTTTAGGGGGTTGGGGAAAAAAAAAAGAGAAAAAAAAATAGTTTTTCTAAAAGCTGTCTAAAGGCACACTGTCAGGACTTAAAGGAAAATGATGAATGGAAGAAACCACATCGTTAAGCTGCAGTTTGTCTCCTAGAGTGAAGATCTGTCTTCTCTGTTGCTTGTTTGGAAAAGAAACAAATAGCATGACATATAGTGCTTTTCTTGGGAGAAAACTGCATAAGTTTATAGGCACCGTTGTTACAGAAGTGTCAATGTTTATTTTCACATTTTCTTAGCTTAATTTCATTTGCATTTTCCTTCCTTGGAAAACCTGGGCTGCACCTCCTGTCTTTCCCACATGCTAGAAAGGAGCCTGACAGGTGCCTCCCATTTTAAGGCACACAAACATTACCTATAAGTAGTTATTAAGGGGGTTAATTTAAGGGGTTCTAACTAAGAACTAATAAAAGCTTAGGAAAAAAAAAAATCAGATTGTTCTAGAACTAGGAAGAAAACCACTGCCTAGAATAATGCCTATAAACACATATGGTTAATGCATCAATACCTTTGTTAATAAAGCACTGAATAACTTCATTTACAGCATTCAAAGGTTAATATATCATGACTAGTTTTATAAGTAAGTTGAAACATCAGGCCATAGCTAATGTTGGGAGCAGGTAGGAAAATTGAAATGGTGTTCAGAGTAGATTATTCTCCTGCAAATTTCTGTGTCTCTCAGACTTCAGTATATTTAATGGGCATAATCAATGAAAGAAAAAGCTTATTACTTTCTTGGTAAAGAGGATTCATTAGGTAAAAGAGAAAATACCAAAGACGAGGATTTTGTGTATAGGTGTTTTATTTCCCTGTAGCCCTCATGAATCTACAGTAAGTCTGAAGAGAGGACACTTCTCTGTTCCTGAGATGTACGTGTGCTCCTGAATGCAGAACTGATCACCCTGGAAGTTTGCCAGCACAAGTAGTTTGCCTGTAATTCTTCAAAGTGTTTTGAACTTTTAAGACAAAGTTGTAGTAGAAATTAGCACAACATACTATTGTAACAGATGCTCTAGAAGCACCTCAAGTCATGCTGATAAGCTAACTAAATCCATCTAAATAGAAACATCCCATAGTTCCTGCAAAGAGACTGTTAGATTTGTTCCTGTCTGGGTTGCACAGTTAGCTATACACCCAAATTTCATCCAATAGTAAAACTATTCCACTTCATATGCATGATTTAACCACAATATTGTGAGATCTTTTGATAAGTCTTTGACAAGCACGTTTTAAACCCTATAACATTAAAAAACTTTGTACCTTGCAAGCAGAGGAAAGAGAAGATATTCTCTGCATCTTCCTCCTGAATGATTTCTAACTAGTTACAGACAGGTATCTTCAGCCTGCAAAGCACTTCCTTCTCTCAGCAAGCCCAGTTCTCTGCTCAAGGAGGATGCTGTAATTTACTTCTTGAGGACTGAATCAGCACAAGGACCTTAAAGACACAGCTAGCTATGAAATGCCGACCTCCTCCCCCCACACCTAACCCATTCATTTCAGTCCGAAACAGGGGAAGGAATGCTCCTACTCATCCAGTTATTACTAAAAGAAAAAGAAAAAAAAAAGCCAGTGAAAGATATCCTTGTTCTTTTCCTGCAATTCAGCATATGATATCGGTCAAGCTACCTATACTCCTCCTAGCTATGCTGTCTTTTAGAAGATGAAACAGTATAATTTTCCAAATCTAGACAAACAGACAGGTAGTAGTACAGTGTAACTGCATTTCTCACTCTGGCCTCCAAATATCACAGGAGTGCACTAATGCTTAAATACATTTATACACATAAACCATTCAAAAATTCTTGGGTGACAAGAGCCAGGAAAGTGCCAAGAAGAGCTATTATAAAAAGGCAATAGGAACATACTGCAAGAATCCACTTCCCTCAGTGGATAACTGCCTTTATTTATATACACAGGGATAAATCCAAACTCAATGAGCAAAAAAAGTCAGGCTCTGGTCTTATGAACTTGTAAGTGATGAGACCGATAGGAAGGAGCAGAGCAGCTGCAAGCTTGCTTAGTTCCTTGCGCCCAAATCTCTCCGTGGCTTGTTCCAGTACTTGGCATGTGCCGTGCATGGTACCAGCTTGCAAGGAGGTGTCTCAGGGTGACCCTTCCTAGAGGCATGAGAGGCAATACCCAACACAGAGGATAGTCTTGGCATAAGGAAAGGGAAAAAGTGACAGCCAGAACAAAAAGGGAACTGGGCCAAAGTCTAGACATCTGAATCACCCCTTTGGGCGTCAGTTCCCCAGCACAAGCCACAGGCAACAGCACACAGCTCACGCAGGGAGGCTGGCTACAGGCAGGCAAGGCTGACTACAAATTCTTACAAATCTTCAAAGAAACCAAAACAAAACAGAAAACCAACAAACCCCCCCACACAGCCTCTTACAAAATTTTTGTTGGAAGGAGAAAATGATACAGGAAATAATTTACTACTTTTAGTACAAGCACTCGGTTACCTGGGTACTCTAGCCTTTGCTCTTGGACTAAACTAATGAAGCAACTTCTGCTCTAAGTCCTGCAAGCCTAAGTCTGGAATAAATCATGGCTTTCAGCGGGGTTATGATTTACACTAGTGTGAATGAAAGAAAAATCTAACATTTTGTTAAGACAAAGATTAAGATCTCTGAACCAATATGGATTTCTGTACCGGTGCCAAGTCCCAAATTTCTGATTTTTTTCATGTGTTTAAATCAAGTATCTGCAAAGCTTTTTGCACTGCTTGGTCAAAACTGCGCCTGAAGTAGAACTGACAGGAATTCTACATGTTGTCAAGCTCCAAACTCTTCCAAATCCTCACTCTTTGTTATGCAACAGTAGATTTATCTCAAATATTCTTAAGGAAAGAAAGATGCAAAAGAGGCTACACAAATACCACCCAACTGCCCCCAATATGCCTGGAAAAGACCCAGCTCTGCTCAGCAACAGAAATGCCACCAAGAGCCATGACTCGGAAAGATTTTATAAACTGCCCAGCACTACAGGAGGACTGAACCCCTATGTTCTCTACCCCTCTGAACTTGATATAAATAGAACAACTCTACCCTGTCTCTCTAGTCCTGGCAGGGTATATTAAATTTGCTGAGGACTCCCTCACCCCACCACAGCAGGAGGAAAGGCATTAGCTCAGGCTTTGCAAAGCCTGGATTCAATTCCCTCCCAGTCACGAACTCCCTGTGCAACACTGAGAAACCACCGTTTGCCTGTGCCTCACTGGTCTGTAAAACTAGGGTAACATCCTGTCCTTATCTCAAAAGGGTATATAACTGCCTAAATAACAGGGGATGGGAGCATCTAAAATAATATAAATGTGTATAGCCTAATTTTGTGATTATCACAGCCATTTTATGAAGTCATTTTCTGTGCTTACTAAATACAAAATCTTTTTTGAAATGTTTGGAGGGAAAGAGGAAAATACTTTAACATGACAGGCAGAAAGTTTAATTTTAGATGAAGCTATTCCCTTAAACCTTCATGAATTTATTCTTTCAGTAAGTTTGAAACATATCACAGGTAAAGCTAGAAACTTTACAGTGAATGGTCTTTTTTTTTTTTTCCTACCTGAAAATCACATCTAAAGCACCTTCCTCAAAACTACAAAAATGGCAAGCTCAGGTACATGGTTTTTTGCCAGTGAGCTGCTTTTTAAGAGGACTGTGAAAGAGGCGGCGTCAAAATTAAGCTTATTAAAATCTTAACTTGGGTCAGAGTTATGACTTGCTCCATAAATTACCAAGTTAAAAACGCATGCAAATATGTCTTATTAGAGAATTGTAAATAATTTTTAATGGCTCAGAAGAGCTACGGGGAGCATTGCTCTACACATCTCTAGTTCAGTGCTACTACTCATGCAACATGAAGTACTAAATACTCTGCACAATTCTTATTTTGGCAATGGTTTTAAACAGCATATTCTATCCAAAGTCTCCTGTATAATAAGCAGGGTAGATAAATAGCAGCTGTTATGTAAATCATCCAAAAGAAAGAAATTGCCTAACTGCTGAAACTTTTGCCAGCTCAGCAACAGGTAGCACTAGCAGCCCCTCTGCATTTAGGTTTTGCTGAAATGGGGCAGGCGGGGAAGTGCCCCTGCACACACACCTTCACAGGTTCTCTGAGACGCCAGCAAGAGTCACACAGACTGTAGCAGCTTATTAGCTTTTTCTTTCTTTTAAAAGGGCGCATTTTTAAAAAAAAAGACGTGTAGAAATTTTAATTAGTTCCATCATTCTTTGCTTTATCACTTTTCTTTTAGTTTTCCAGCTAGAAAGTTTGTCTCTTCCAGACCTGGTGAAGGAGTGTTTTCTAAAGGCTGCAATGCCGTGCAGTGGGAGAGCCCATTATTTCTGGGGACAGGTTTTGAAAAACAGGTGCTCTTTGCCAACAATGGGTGCACAGAAACACTTTATCAAGAAAACACCAAGCTATGTTTGCCAGCGACAACTTCAAAAGGGCTATATAGTACTTGAGTTTGCAGGTTCTGGCCCAGTCTTGGGACAAAGATCAGGCTGCCCTCCCCCCCCCTCCTTCTTTTTCCTTCTTAAAAACAAAAAAACCCACAACAAAACACTGCTCTAGGCCAGCGATAGCTCTCTGTCCTTTTCCCTCACCAGACTTGTGTGGGGATTATACATTTGAAAGACTTAAGCCAGAGTTGGGCGAGAGATTTATTTCCCGTTCAATCTCCGACTCCTGCAGATCTTTGACTGTAAATAACACCTTCCTGTTTCTCTGGCAGATCACCCCATCTCTCAGTAGGGAATAAGCATATTTCATAAATCACTCCAATACAGTATAAAATAATTATCATCCTTCAAAGCCTATGCCCTGCAAAGTGGACACTGCCATTACACCTCTGTGGGATCACGGCCCGGGTCACTAACCTATTGTCTGCTAGAGGCCACCAGAGCTCCTAGATCCTTACACAGCTTGAACCTGCTCCAAGAAATCTCTTGACTGTAATTAACACAGGTGCTAGATTGCTGGTTAACTCCCCCAGCTCAAGATTCTTCCTCCCACAGTCGTCTTTCTCCATCGTCTTGCTTGTTTGATGCCTAACACACCACCTCCACAGCTCTGACCGAAGCCTCTGGATATTGCCACAGCACAAACACATTTTGGTAGGTTAATTTATTTCATTTTAGTGATTGCAACGTGATTTTTTTTTCCTGGAATGTGTTGTTTCCCCAGGAAACACCTACTGTAGATTTTGTTGCAGAGGCAGGGAGTAAGAAAGTTGTCATCTTGTTGTTAATGTAAAGGGCAAATACAAAAAAAAAATTAACTTTTCGAGAAATATTATCCTTTTATTTGATGATACATAAACACTCACATCCTAGACCAAATTCTGTATATCAAGCACTGTGAACAGATAGCAAGAACCATCGTGTTGTGGTAGTTACTCCTCAATCTGTATTTTAAAGTGTTTGCAAACTAGATGGATTAGAAAAATGAAAGCCTTAAATAAACTGCAGTAACAGAAAATCCTACCCAGCAGTTGTACTTGCCCAAGTACCTTCCTATGCAGTTACACACGTGATCACTTCCACATATTTTCCACTTACATAGCCATGGAAACTCTACCACTGCTACCCATGGACTGAGGTCAAATTCAGTTGTGTTTTATTTAAAAAAGAAAATCTTTAAGGATGAATGTTTTGCTAGCAGCATTAGCACTTATTGTCACTGTTGAAACCAACAATTCAGATCTTTCATACAAAGAATGGGACGCATAAGAAAAATAAGGTAGGATATAAACTACAGTTACTTTGCTGTGAAATAGTCAGGCACACTGCGGCATCTAGAAACCATTACAAACGTACGTACTACAGCCAATGCTTCTCAGCAACATCCATCAGTGGCAACCCAAGACAATCTTCACATAGAAATGATATATTATCAGGCATCATAAACTTTTCCCCTAAAATTTGTTAGACAGCTCTGAAAACCATGACACATGTAACGCTTTGCCAAATTACAGGGGCAATTAGCAAGCCTGTTCTGTGTACAGGGGACTGAAAAAGTCCATTTACAGATATCTATCTTATATTGCTATAACATTTTTGCTGTAATTCCCATTCAACACAGCTTTAATTAAACAAGTTCCCCACCACCCATGGGCTCTGCCCCCTGCAATACCCCCTCATCCCTCCGTAGCTCCTTCTGGTGCCTCCTGAGCACCGGCCGGCTCAGCCCTGATTCAAGGGGACAGACGCCCGCTGTGAGCACACGTTCAGCCTTTGCCCCTCTGCCAGAGCCTCTGGTTTGGGTGCCACCCCCCCAGAAACACTTCCTTACCTTGACCTGAAGAAAACTTTCTTCACAAAATGTTTGTGTGAAAAGTTTTGGTTCTGAGGAGTCAATATTTTCACTGAAACCAACCAAAATAGAGACATTCCACACACACACACCAAGCATGAGAAGTTGGAAATCTGATAACGAACTCAACTCCACTAAAAACTGTTATTCTAAAACTCAATAATAAATGTCAACTGTGCTGTAAGCACAGTGAGTCATGCCTTTTATCAACATTTAACAGTTTTATTTAGATTTTTTTTGTTAGGAATAATTTTTTTTTACTTTTTCAATTATTACTTCATAGTTCATTCTTCAAGCAATTAAAGAATTCATGCAGAACAGCTCAATAATGTCCAAAGTCCAAATAAAGGAAAATAATTATTTCTAATCTGTTATTGTCAGAAATAAACATCTACAGGAGCCATTCTCAGAGGATTTCAAAGACGTGTAAAACCATTGTCTAAAACATCTCAATACCCTTCTGAAGCAGATATGCATGTGCTCATAAGCAAGCTGAAGCCTTAAGACAAACAGCCCAAATCCATACGTAAAATCAGTATTACTCTCCAAACCTAAGTCCTGACCCCTGTTTCCCTACTGTGCCCTACTGAACATCATCTGCCCACGATGAAGGGCTTTCAGGCTTGAAACAAGCAGAATACATTTGACTAGGTATTTAAACAAGAGCTGGGAGCTGATCAGTTTAGGATTAAATGTTAAAGGAAAACCTTTCAAGGTGCTTAATAATTGCTAGATCAAAAAAATAGACTCGGGTCACTACAAATACATCTCAGTCAGGAAACAAGAAGCTCCAGGTCTTCTGTGGTGGAGTTTAGGAGAAAATTTAGAGAATGGGCAGCACAAAAATCAAGTGGATAAAGGGTACTATGGACAGCAGATTACATGAAGAATAGTCACCGCTGCATAGAAAAAAATGGTGTGATTCAGAAGAAGATTTAAATGGAAAATTCAGAAACTGATATTCTCACTCCTGCCACTGCTCTGCAGTGGGAATTTTACCCCTGCAAACAGGGCTGATCCAGGTCTGGTGTCCCCATTTCTAGAAGAATGTGGAAAAAATCAGAGAAGTTGCAGAAAGTATGAAACAGCAGCTAGAGAACATCTTAAAAGATATATTCTTTCCCTTTTTGATAAACTCAATAGAACGAGCTCTTTAAGGAGGTGTCACAACTACAGGACATATTAGATCCTCCAATATACTGTTACCTGAGCTGAGAATACATCAAGGAACAACAGCAGACGCCAGAGCCCACCACTTTCATATTTCCACTAAGTCAAAAAAAGTTCTGAGCAAGAGTTACTAGACACAGGAACAAACAGCTAAGAGATGCGAGGAACGCAGCTGTCCCCTGAAGTCTTCCAGTGAAGCCTCACTGCATTTTGGCCACTCTCTTGTAAGTACAAATTGCAGACTCTGCGCAGGATAACCCAGGGATAACCAGATGGCCGGCAGGATACACAGCACAGGAGTTCATTCCAGGCTTATACTCTGTGATTACGGGAAGTAGGAAGAAGCAGAATAACTTAAAGAAAAAGGCCAATTTTCAGAATATGCTAAATCACAGGAAGTATAATTTGGGATAATTTTCTGAGAGACTGTGAGCAGCGGCAATTGTGGAATTCAATAGAGTTATGTGGTTTTTCTGCTCTTTATTGGTGACATGCTTGCTGCTCCTGGAACTTTATGTGGTTTTCAGAGACATTCAGTGGTCAAACAATATACTGCAACTCAATGTTTTTTACAAAACCGAAAACGTAACAACCTCAAATACCTGTCGGCATAGTGAAAGCTATTAAGTTCAAACACGACATAAAGGACTAATATGACATTCTGTCTCCGTTTTCTAATGTGAGATTTTTGTTTAGCAATACACTGATGTTGGAAAAAGAAATATTTTAGGAGAACAAATATAATTTCTCTCACAAATAAAGATACACGTTTGTTCAACTGTTCCAAAATAAGGATTTGTTATCAATAGCTTTGAAAACAACGTCGACTGCCAGCAGTACCTGGAAACCCCAGTTCTGGACCAGTATTCTATTGTGCCAAAGATTTTGTGATGATGACAGCTACCCAATTTGCAACAATGTTACTTCGTAGTACCAAATTAATCAGAAAAAGAGGTCTCTGTCCTGAAACTACCTCTTCCTAGCATTCAGCTTGTACGCTTACAAAAATTCCCACCTTGAAATTTAACACCAGGGGCTTAGGGCAGACTCATCCATAACAAGCTGGCCACCTTTTAGGATTGCTCAACAGCTTGTAAGAATTTTAGCATTAGGATTCTGTTAAGTTTGTAAAGCGGTGCTGCTTACGCGCGACTTCAAAGCAATATTCATATTGTGTTTCCTTATTCACTGTCTGTATGCCATGTCTTCAGCCTGCTCAGCTGCTCAACACAAAAGTTCAAAAAGGGGAGGCTTGGCTCCCAGAAATCACGGGGCTCGCTCAAATACAACAAGATCTTCTGGAATCAATTGAGTTCTTTTTATTTGCCTTCCAGCTTTTCAGACTATACTGCACCCGAATCACACTTTGAAGGATTCTTCTAGAAGGGCAAGTAGATATTTTGCTTTGAAAAGATAAATTAAAGCCACATTTCTAATGGATTAGCGCAATTCTAGCAGCTGAAGTTTTAAAGACAATGCTAGAAAACATGACAGTGAACAATAAATACCATGGTAAAGAGCTAAATTCCTCTGTTTCTGAATCAAAACTCTAAATCGTTTTCCTCCACCACCTTTGGAAGCTGAATGGTACAAGTGAGTTCGTGAGCTCTGAACATCTGCTTGGGTAAGGTAAGATTCAGAACAACGATTCCTAGCAGTAATAAGCAAGCATCACTCCACTCAACATTACCTTTATTAACACCATTACTGTTAAACACTTACTGACAGGAACACCACTTTAACAAAAGAAACCACAAACAAAAGACTCGAGAGAGGGAAGAAAATGTGGGGAGAAAATACACTGATTCAGATGGCAAATAACAGGCACAAGGTGGTTTGGTTTTGTTTTAAAGTCTGTTGAGAGATTTCAGAAACCCAGATACAGCTATCTAAAATGATACTGGCTTCAGTGTGTCCATTAAACAAAGTGTTGGCAACTGCAGAAAAAGGAACCTCTGAGAGCTCCGACAGCCAGAGAAATGAAACAAGACCCAATTCTCCTGCCTTATATCTTGAAGAGATCTAATTCTGCAGGTATGTAAACTGAGAATGAACAAATGGGCTTTAATTGTTTGCTAATACAAAATAAACACTGGCAAATCATATGCTACATTTCTAAGTTTGCCTGCATACATATACAACTGTCTTACTCAATAAGGACAGCTTTTGCGTGCATGCAGGCTCTAGCACCACAAGGAATCATTTCAGGGAGATAAACTGGAAGAGAAATGTTAATTTTGCCTTTGTAAAGTTGGGTTATTTTTTTTTCTGGTTTAGCATTCTGAATCAGTGCACAGAGAGATCTGGCAAATACCAAAACTTGTAGAATACCAAAACTACAGAGATTATGGGAGTACCCTGGCAGGGCAGTGAGGAATGAGACAACCTCCATCTCTGGCAGCTACCAAACAGACTGACTACCAGGGGCAGGGAGGCAAGTCAGTCTCCTTCCTAAGAAAGCCCGACATTCAAATGACACAATAGCTCCGTGAACTCATGAAAGACATTAGACCAACCCTGAAATGGTCTCCACATCTCTCAAGCCCTTTAAACACTGGGCTGGGGGGGGCAGGGAACCACAAAAACCTCCTGTTAGGACTTGAAACTTCCCTCCAGCTGTGGCTGTATCTTCCTCCTCTTCTTACTGTCAGTGTGGTGTGTTCAAGCAAAAATGTGATTTAAAGTAAAAGGGAAAGCTGGAGGAGTAGGTGAGAAACAGGACTTTTTTCCCTTTGTTTAAAATTTTAAACCAACTTTGTTTGCTTTCTTCTTCTACTTCACTGAAAAAATAGTGGAGAAAATAGAAAGTCATAATAGAGTGTTTTAATCAGCATTTGGAAGGCACCAAGCACTCTGCAGATGGGTGCCAGATAAGCATGCAGATTTTGCAGAAGGGTCATGTTTGTCACTTGTAAGCATGACAGCTTAGTAGAAGCAGAAAAGTTACTCTAAAGTAAAACTACTGTATTGCCAGCTGGGCCAAGTCACAAGGATCTAGGTAGCCTGCTCTGGAGACATGCAGAGAAACTGTGGTAGATTCAAGTAAGTGCCAAGTTGTACCAGGAACAAGACTTGAACCTGATAACGACAGATCTGGTGCCACGAAACAGTGGATTTGTGAATTGAAAGGTGACTTTTGAAGAAGTCAGTGTCTCTTGAATTACAGAAAGGACCTAAGAAAGCTGGAGAAAGATTAAAAGGTGAGAAATAATACATCAATACACAGACGTGCATATTAGCTGGAAAATGAACCTGCATACAAGCCAACTGCGTATTCTTGCACACATGCATTTTTCTATCTTTAAAGCCTGTAAGTTGAGAATAAGCCTTCTTTCTAAAGAAATATGCTCTGGTTCAATCAAAAAATTTTGGTCCTTGTGTAGAACTGCTCAGATAAACTCTATAGCCTCAGGTATGCAGGCAGGCACTGATTTCCATTTGTTCCTAAAACTTGCAAGCCATTCTCCTCTGTTTATTTCAATTGCTTTGAGTGTAGAATTCAAACACAGTCTGACAATATTGTTTGGAAGTAGCCAGCCCAGCACCGTCCTTTAAACGTCTTTTTGCCTTTTAGAT
>JAOBAS010000080.1:39377176-39392246 GCA_025311575.1 Elanoides forficatus
CCCCCCCCCCCCCCCCCCCCCCCCCCCCCCCCCCCCCCCCCCAAACCATCGAGGCAAGACTGTCAGGCATTCCCATTACCACTTGTCGGGGCTATCATTAACAATGCTGCATCAATTTGTTTTAATATTAATGCTGGGGTTTTTTTTCCCCCCTTAAAACCAGCTAAACCATTCATGCCTACTCTCCCTGTTGATGAGGCAGTCAGGTGGATTTAATAGCGCACCATCTGCCTGTGAACAAGTTATGGTGGTAATGCTGCTAAAGCTTAAAGGAGCTATTTGCACAGAAATCAGGGCTGCAAAAAGTAAATAAAAGCTTATGAAGCTAAACTGTAAACAAAGCTGATTTTCAATTAAATTGTATTCCTAATGAAGCATGGATCATTCCTAATGATGCAAGGACACTTTCCCCATATCCACACTCCTTCATTTTCCAGCATCACAGATTCAAGACTGCTTTGAAGTGCATCTCCATCTTTTGAAAACAAAACTCACTTACCATTAAACCTGGAGATCAGTGAAGGAAGAATGACACATGCATGTAACAAGAAAGATCAACTTGCCTAGGCATAACTGAGACATCTTTTAATTCCTTGCTCTTGGATTTTTCAGCTTGTTTATCTTGAGAAATACTTCTAAGTGGCAGGGGTGAAAAAGGAAAGGAAAGGAATGAGAGGAAACCATGGCAGGTCAAATGGTCCTTTGAGTAGACAGAGCATAATTAATCGTTGGTAGTTTTGGTAAAGAACATTAAGCCTGAAATAAACAGCCCCAGCACGTGACTTGTAAAGAGAGATGATGAACACGCAGGTGTTAATTTGCTTTTCCCCAGCAAGTCAGGAACTCTCCTGTTTCCAGTGTCTCCATACTTGAATAAACACAACCTAAACAAACCTGTGTCTTTAGATCATTTGGAAAAACACGTTTGTGTTCTTTGCACCATCCAATGTAAGTTTCTTGAGGAAACCTAAGGCAGAGGACAAGAAGGAAAAAGATAATGGGGGCACTTCTAAGTTTGAAGACACTCGTATTTTAGTGAAAGAGAAGAAAATGATGTGCAGTGCAGTTTCTGAAAAGCACCAGTGGGCTACAAGCAATGCTGCAAGGTTGAACATCATGCTTATGACTACACCCCACATATTGATTTTGGTGCCATCCAAAGGATTATCCACAATCACACAGATTAGTGGGGCTTAAAAGGAATTAATGGATTTTATAATGTTTTTGTACTCATCCTTCATTCAATTCAGTTAATGTGAAACGTTATCCCACTGCTGACCTCCAACTAACTGTCTACAGCTATGGGTCACTTTCAGTTTGCATTTTAGTTATTTGCAAAGGTGTATAAACTTTAGGTGGTTTTTGCTAGTAATAAAAGGTCCAAATTTGCTTCATCTGGAAAGTCTTCTCAAACAGGCAGGGTCAGTTATTTTAGTTTATCATACATTAAATTAATATAATACAGTTTAAACAAACTTCATATCAAAATTATGCAGTATTTCAAATTATGCTAGTCTCGGTTTAACAGCACCTTGAAGACTTTAAACTTCATCATAAGCACTTTTCCCACATCTATAACATCACTTTATCTTGAATTACAAAACACAGAGTATCTTTTTTTTTTTTCCCCCTTCACAAGCCTTTCACTGAGAACGTAAGAGGAAAATTAAAAAAGTCACTCATCTGCAAATACCGGTTCTTAAATCGGCTTGTAGGATTCCAGACTAAACTTCTTAATTAAAAATATACGCCTACAGATCCTTCTAGAGTGACGCAGGTTGGGAGGGCTCGTAAAGCAATAGTGAGCAAAAGCATTAGCTTCCCTTCATCTCGGTTTAGCATCCTGCCTGGGCATCTGCCCCTGGGGAAGGAGAGCTCACGGTCAGACAGCTACAGGAACAGCCACCACCTGAGCCAGCTCCTTACCACAGCTTACAGGTGTTCCCTCCTGCCTTCCTTTTCACCTTCCCCAAAACAGACATCCATCCCCTCTCAAGTCACCCTGCTTTCTTTTTCCAGCTCAGTCCTCTGAAGACTGTTGCTGAGATCTTTCCACATTTTCCTCCCGCTCCCGCATCTTTTTGAATGGACACTTAGTGGCAGTCACCCATCTCTCTGATTCTGCCTTGTTCTCACCGTCTTCTCCTACTTCACCTCTCTGGGAGCCTTTAAATTAATTTCTATAAACTCTAACTCTTTCCATGAGAGGTACTGCTGTCTGGGGAGGCTTCTCCCTCTGACTCCCTTGGCAAGCGTGCAAGAGAGTCATTAGCGAGGCTGGAGGAGGTCACGCTGCTCAGCTGCATCAGACCATTGTGCCCCAGGCTGCCATGGAAACAATGGCCAAAACCAGGACTCGGGCATATTTTATTCAGAGAGCTGTTTGCATTTTGCACCTTTTCTGTCCATAAGGCTGGTTGCTAATGCAACCTTGCTAGCTTCAGAGCTGTTTGAGGGGAACATCTGTTCTGCGCTTTCAACCTCTCTCCTAAAGACAGGCACCGAACAGCAGAGCAGCTGCCATATTCACATACATAGCATACTACTATTGATTACTGCTACTATTCATTACTGCTAATATTGAATAAGTGGTCGGATGAGATGTTAACAGGTAAACAAGGGATTACTTTTTTCCCCAGCATACCAGAAACAGCATGCCACTTCAGACCCAAGAACTGCAGCCAACCTGATAACAAGCAGGAACCAACATGCTGACATCTAATGGGAAAGCTGGTAAAATACTCAGGACAGGTTGCTGCCAAGTCACACGAGAAGCTTGTATAAAGTTTCCATCAGGGACTATAACTATATGTTTGCTTTCTTACTTTCTCCATGATAGCTCTAAGTTGAAACTTCATTAACACATTGAATCTATGTTTTCCTGCCAGAAGATGTTGACAGCGTAAAAACTGAATGATTACAACAATTTTCTGAAAATGCTAACATTCAACAGCTTTCACATCTTTTCTCACTTTTTATTTCCCTAGTATCTGATTGAAGTGCCTTACATTTCATGATCATGCAAAATTTTGATTAATATTCTGGGTAAAACCTTTAAGTATTGAATGCTGAGCATGAACTATTGGAAGGACTTCACTATCCATTTCTTCCTAACAAAAGTTGTATACATAGTAGACTGAGGAGGAGAAAAATCTGAAAATGCTTTACTAATTTAACAGTGTTATTTGTTCAAGGTCCACCGATATAGACTGGCGTTACTCAATTCAGGAACCAACTCCCCAGGCAAGCTCTTCCCCAAAATAGTTTAAAGGAGAGAGAAAAAGGTACTAGAAGAGTCCTACCCTCTTTCCTTACTTTCTTTCAAATTAAGGAACTACATAACCTTAATAACATAGGTTTGTTCCCCTTTCCTTAATACCTTCGTCCTATAGTCACCTCTTCCACTGCAACTCGCCAAAAATTAAATTCTGAGCTTTTCAACCCAGACTTGACAAACACCAGCTGCACCTATTGTGCACCGAAATAACAAAAGCCATTAGCAAACAGTTATTGTCTTCAAATTTTTAGTGGAACACTTACACACAAGGGTTGAGATGCACATCCATCTTGGGTAACCAACTTAGACATCTGCAACAGTTGACTATTTGCCCCCTCAGAAATGTTCAGTAATAGGAGGACATTGGCAGCAAGTACTCCGTGTAGCAACGATGGAAAACCATAGGTTGTGTTAACCTGGATTTACTGAAGTGGGCAACAAACACAGCTGTGTAACCATCTGTAGAAGCAGGGCTTCTCCTTGAATCAAGCAGGTTGATTTCTGCACTTGAATTAGTATATGACTGTAGTCAGAAAGACAAAGTTGGAGAGTTTAGCTGCAACTTTTAATAGGACAATGTTATTTAAAATGCTCTTTGGACATAAAATTAAATGTGATAAGCCCGTTCCAACATCAAACAGGAAAGACAAAGACCAAAACAAAGAAAACTTCCTTAGGTTTACCACTGTTTCTTCTGCAATTCCTTTTTAATCAACAGGTCCTACTGGCATCTTCAGCTACCTTACAGAGGTTCTGTGTCATTTAATGAATAATGCAGCTTATTGTTACCCCAAAAGCTGAAATACTGAAGTGATAGCTTTTGTCAGACTCTGAGGTACTAGAAAATTGTTGACTTCCAGGAAAAGAAAAGGAGCTTCTAAGGTTTGTTGGTGGTTTGTTTTTTGGTGGTGTTTTTTTGTGTGTGTTGGGGCAGGGGGGGTCCATTTTCATTTTTTTCCTCCCCTGTTACTGCTGCTGCATGTTTTCTTCATCTATGGAGGGAACGTTGTTTTCATAACTAGATATTGTCCCCCAGGTGCACTTGAGTTGCTAGCTCTCTCCCAAATAAATGAGGATATTTGCAGTCCCATCTTGTAAGGCAATTCAGACAAATCAATACTTGAGGTGCAATTCTCAGTGTGCAATTCCATCTACTCACAATATTGCTTATGAATGTGCACATGCATAGGTACACTAGGCCATGGCAATCCACAGCTCTTCAAACTAATATGCACTTTTACTTTTTTATAATGCTTTCACGAATAGCTCGTTTTTCCCTGCACAACCATGGACCTTCTATCGTCTTCTGTTAAACAAAGCCAGCTGGTATTCCCTGAAGGAATAAGTATCAAAAAAATATTTTTAGACATTTCTAGTCAGTTTTCCTTCTGACTACAATAGCTGTTAGTCTTGTACTAAGATTACTCTGTCTCCCACCAGACTCAGAAGTGAGACACAGTGGATGCCTTCCCATGTTAACTAGCTGTTCTTTGGGGACAAGGCACCAAAACAATGAAAAGGGCTCCCATGGCTGCAAGATCCCCTTGATTTTCAGAGCTGAACAATGCATTCTGTTAAAGTCTCTAGAGATAATCCCCTTGAGATGAAATTTAAGTAAGCATTCATTTTCCTTTTTATTAAAAGGCTTAAGGAAAAGCCAGGGTGCCTGTAGCAGTTGCCTTGGCCATTTCAGTCTGTGTAAATGCACCTTTATTTTCCAGCTTTACAGGTTGCTTATATTTGAGCAAGCAGCTGAGAAAGCTTTTTTTTTTTTTTTTTTAAACAGGGCTTTCTTTTATCCTTGAGGGAGGAGGAAAACAGTATGAATATAAAGAAGGCAGGATAGGAAGGGGAGAATAAAAGGGAATGAGATCCTATCTGCTTGCTGCATCAGCCTTCCACAGAAATAGAGTACCAACACTTCACAGCTAATTTCCAAGAACTCTGTCAAATGAATAACCTCATACAAGAGCCTTATTTTGAAAATCTAGATTCACTTCCCATTTCTGTGGCTTGAATGACTCACAAGAACATACTTATGTAGTTATAATGCAGACAACATCCAACAGAATTTTAAACCAGTTTGGGATGAGAATAGCTTTCATACAGGATATGCTTTCTTTTTTTACATAAGTCTATCACTTCGCTTGCAGAGGCTTGTTTCAAACAACATCAAGCAATGGATTGAGAAGAGCAGAAGAATGATCACTTTGAAAAAAAACACATGTTAAGATGTTGGTAGGTTTTTTACTGTGGCAGTTTCTCAGAAGTGAGAAGTGTAGTGCAGCATAATGGGGAGGGGAATAAATAATCTAGCACAGAAAAAAAAACCCAAACAAAAAACCACCAAACAAAAAAAACCCAACACCAAGGCAAGTCCAAAATCAAAAGAAAGAGATAAGCAGAAAGCCACAATAAAGTCCATCCATTGTTTCCTTGTTATTTAACTACAACAGTCGGAAAAGTGTGTATGTGTGTAGGGGAAATATATTGTATAATCATATGGCTTCTGCTACAGTTTACTTCTCTGAAAGCAGAGCTGAGGAATAACCTGAATCTTGAGAGCTGTGAGCAAAGTAAGAAACTAAGAAACTTCAAAATAAAATTTTATGGTAAAAGAAGAGAAAGCTAACCACAGTTCAAGCTAAAAACATGTATTGTATTTCTTTGATAACATTTCCATGTCTACTGGATTCTAGTATTGTAATGTAGAAAAGCACTTGCAATCCTTTTTAAGATTCACTTCCTTGTGAGATGGCCATTAAGAGGTATTACAATTTACTTCTCCCTCAACACTGCCTACTTGCTTTAAGTTTTAAAGACTGCATAAACATTCCTGATTTCAATACAATAATGAAAAAATAAAGAAAAAGACACACTTGTAACATTCTGTCGCCTAATCCTAATGTGCATCCCAGCCCACAGACTTTATCTGATACCTACATGAAAGGGGCTTCACTCTTTGCTCTGGCAATCATACCACTCTCACCAACCTGTGAGCAGAGTTGAAGGGAAATAATTTCCTGCGGAAAAGAATTCAGTTTGCAATTGGCTAAAAAGCTGTTTTTCTTTTAAGTACATCATGGCAGGCTGACTTCACTCTAGTCAAATGCTGAAACAACGTAATTAAACGTAATTAAAACCCAATTTTATTAAGGGGGGGGTGTCAGATTAAACAAACAAACAAAAAAAAACCCTATCGTCTGTGCTGCAAATCTCATTTAACTATCACCAGGAGTTCAGATGAGAAAGGGTGCATCCTGGATTAGAGCTAGTAAAAGAACAGTCTCTCATTTCTTTTATACCCTCCACCCCAGTCTTGCCCTTCAGGGACTGTTTGTCTGACACAGGTCTTCCTGAGGAACTTACTGTTCGCACTTGGGCCAAGGAACAACCCCATGACTTCCATACAGAGCATCACTTGATATCTAATGCGGACCTCACAGCCACATCTTACCATTCCTCACCTCTGAGGGTATCTTTTGGAAACTAGTCCAGTCTTAGAAATATGGTACACAGTACTTTCTTAGAAAGTATTAAATCCTGGTTTATATGGTAGGTTACAAATGCACCATCAGTAACAATTTCTAGTGGTTTTGTTAGAATATTACTCTGCTTGGTACAGGAAACCAATTAGAGGTGAAATACAGACATGCCCATCAGGGACCTGAAAATGAAGATATATCTCAGAGTTACTTTTTCAGGTTAAATTAGGCAGTGTTGAGCTGATACAACTGCTAGTAAGAAATAGGTAAGGTATTTCTACACCTACACAACTAGAGTATGGATTTATTACTCTCAAGAAAACATGGTGTACGTGCTTACATTTCCCCCAAGACTTACCCAGTTTGGTAGCCTGCATCAAGCTTGAAACAGGTGAGAAAAACCCCAAGTAAAGGAAGAGAGAGAGTTATGCCTGTATGGTATCTGGAAATGTGCAGGAAGGTACCTTCTTTGCATGACTCATACCTTCCTTTACAGAGTAGCATCAGAAGTCATTGAGAAAAGATTTTTGCCAAGCTTGTAGTTTTTACTTCCTGAGAGTCTGAGAACTGAATACCTGCATGCTTCTCCCTTCTAAAAATAATTTCTGAAGGTCAGCAGTGACTGCTGGAAGAAGATGCTGCATCACCCTGGAAAACTACAAAAAATAATGGAATGTGTCTGTGCTAATACCTATTGGACTCAGTATGGCAAGCGAAAAAATACAGCTGGATGTGCAGAACTATATATGGGATATACCTGCTATGCAAACACTTGATACCCATATTCAAGGGGATGCAATAAAAGAAATGGAAGACAACATGAATTAAAGTGAAAAGGCAACGACGGAGATCACACTGGCAAAAGTGGGAGAAAAATTAACTTGGCCAGGATGACATTGAGAACACTAGAGCAGCTACAAACAGGAAGGATGACTTGTGCCTGCAGCAGAAGGTGCACAGCATGTGTGCTTTGCTGTTAGCTACAGTGCTGAATCTTGGATACAGACAAAACGAACGGGAAGTCACTTGAAAACAAGGCGAAGAATGCAGGGATGATGCCAGAGGACAGGAGACAACTTGAGCATTTAGCAAAGAAAGAGGTTAAAGTCACTTAGATGAAGAAGAAGGAGTTCCACTTTTCAGAACTGTATCCTTTGGATGTAATGCAAGGAGAAGGTGCAACAGACTTGACAGAAAAATCTCCATGCTCAGCCATTAACTTTTCCTCGAGAAGAAACACATGAAAAAATTGGTAGTTTAAGATGCCTTAGATTCAGCAGGGGAGTGAAGTTTCTCCTTAAAGCAAAGCCCAGAGAAACAATTTTTCCAAAACAGTCTACATCTTAAGACAAGCAAAAAGGTAGATAAGGAGTCAAGTTTCACCTATCTTTGTAGAAAGGCTTTAGTACTGAACCATAGCAAGAGAAAGTTGTTTGGACTTTGACAGAAACATTTTGCCAAAGCAGGAATCCTACAACATCTCTGCGTCCACTGCACACCAAAAGAGTAACTATTTGGCAACAGCAACACATAGCAAGGCTGAGCCTTACAATATTCAGAGGACCTGACTTTGAATGCATTTTGGAGGATGCTGCTTACATTGTTTTCCCAAATTTCACCTAGGGAAAAGACATGAAAAAGAAAATAGGAAGTTGAGAAGGGGAAAACTTTAAAACAACAAGAACTGCTCTTTCACACTTCTGCCTGTAAGTCTCATTTCAGAAAAGTACAACCACCACAAGCTAAAAGTTAAGGATATTGTGGCCCAGGATGCAGAAACATTCAACCAAAGTAACAGAACAAAAAGCTAGCAATCAAATACTCTTACTTGCAGCCCGCTATCCTAATCCTTGCCTCTCATTTGGGTTTCCACAAGCCTTATAAAAAATACGTGAACTTAACATTGCTTTATTGCAAGACAAGCAATTACTTTACTGTTTCTACATCTCAAAATTTCTGAGTAAGCACAAAGGCATCTATGGTATCTAAGGCTCTGAGCCTTCAGGCATGTTGCCAACTACTCTGACACAGTTACTGTTGAAATTTTTAACAGTAGTTACACTGGACTTGCAATTTGATAGAGGTAGCCCTCTTGCTGCATCACAATTACAGACAGTACTCAAAGGATAAACCTGCATGGTTTATTTTATTTTTAAATTTCTGTATGTTCACATTATTCTCCTGCAAGCTTTATCTAGCTTACATCTAGTAACATGTATGCTTAAATTTTAAGTGCAGATGTGCAAGATGACTATGCTTAAATACCTTGCAGTAGTTGAAGTTCCTTCTCTTCTTCCCTCCCCAGCCTGTCCCAGTTTATCCAACAAGTCCCAGGAGCATCAGTACAGATTACACTACAAATTTAGGTCCGTTTCTGACGGATGTACAGAACTAGGTATAACCAAAGAGATAGCTAAAGAAATACATGAACTTTAAGAATAAAAAGAGAAAAGTTGAAGCCTCTGTAAGAGTAGTTCTGTGGCTTGTACAGTCTACTCTTCTGTACTCTTAATACAGTATTAAGAGGCTAAAGTATTGAAATGCTTACATATGTTGTATCAAGTACCATCATATTCATGAAGGACTTTCTGGCATCCCAGCAAAAGGATCAGGAAACAGTCTGGGCCATTAACTCATAGCCAGTGACAAATTGGATATTGCAGCTCTGAAGCTTTTATGTCATAAAACTCATCATACACAACCACCATTGAATTAGAATAGAGTGTAATCCTAAAGTTAAAAAAAGCAAACTAGTAGAGGAGGCAGCACAACTAAAAGGGATCAAAGACAACTGAGAACTTTTATACTATCCTGGCATTAATAAACCTATAAATGTATTTTCATGTGAATTCATAATTCACTTAACTATGCTCTTAGCAGTATATTGCTTTCTAAAACTGAAGATTATTTACTAAAGAAGATCAAGATAAAGAAAGAGAGACCAAGTATAACAGACCAAAGCTTTGAAAGAAATATGTCAGAAAGTCAGCCAGGAAATGGAACAGCAATAAGTTAAAGGGGGGCGGGGGGGAAGTAAAAAAAAAAAAAAAGGCACATTATTAACTGCTATTCAAGATACTTGCGAAGGAAATGGTGGTGCTGGAAGCAAAGGAAGTCAACCTGCTAATACAAGATACTCATTAATTGTTTCTGAAGCTGATAACTCATTCTCCCCTCTAATCATGAGCTTTGCAGTTCAGTAAAGGATAAATAATCTGAATGACAACAGTGCCCAAAGCACTTACAGGTACATTCCCTGACAGACAGCTTTCCATGCAGGGAAAAGTACCTGTTTGGAACCACAGAGCATCAAGCCATTGGGAGAATGCTCTGATTTTCAGAACAAGAAACTGATAATTATCATCACAAGGTCTAGTTAAAACAAAGGATCTAGCATCCTACCTGTGCAGAAAAGAACTGACTAAAGCCAACACTATGAACATAGAGTGCTGCCAGAACTCATCAAGAAATATGCACTCCCTTGAAGGCATGAGCACAGCTAGGCAAAAAACTGTCTCAAGAAAAATCACTCAGTGGATCAGAAAGCTAAAGCATCTAAAAAAACAATAATCATCTTTGAATAAAAAAAAAAAAAAAAATCTATATTTCCTTAAAAGTTACAGCTTTAGAGAGGAGATTATACATTTCAAGCATTTTTCACATAAACATCACTTTCTGCCTCAGACTCCTCTACCAGGGCTGCAGATTTCCCAATCATTCAAAGATGATTTTTCTACTATGAGTTTCCAAGCCACAATACATTTTGCTTTTTTGAGAGGTGATACAAATGCAGTATACATGTTAAGCTCAGATGACAGGCTACAGAAATAATTAAGTGCAGGATAAGCAGGAAGAATGTACATCAATTATTTCACACCAGCTTTGTCCCCACAAAGGCTGCTGAGCTACTAACTCTTTGCAGACTAACTCCACTCCCCTGTGCCACGTTTCCACAGCGAGCGCAGAAGCCCCACAGAGTATGGGGGTGACTCCAGCCTGACTCAGTTTCCTGAAAGCCAAGCCTGAGCATTTCTCGACGCAAAGTCCTGCTCCTTCACCGTACTCCTTTCAACCAACTCCTCATCACAAGTCCCCACTAGCTCTCAGTGCAGTATTACGGGAGTGGACAGTGTGGGACTGCTCAGCAAAAAGAGAATTCAGGGGTGCATCAAAAGCTAGGACACCTACAGTGCACAGCCAAGCTACAGGAACAGCAATCCTTAACAGCGTATAGATTGCTATTACCTCTGGCCTTCATATCCATGGCAGCTACACAGGGGGATAGCCCTTTATGCTGTAGGGCTATTCTAAAAGTGCTGACAGGTGCAGAATTAGGCCCAATGCACTGCAGGCAAAAGATACCAGCTATGCCGAATTCTGTGCAGCGTCCTCTGCAACAAATCAGGTCTCCAGCGTTATGTACCACATCAGCTAGAGCGTGGTGCAAAAGCTGCAATAACTTGTCCTGAAGATGACCATGCTTCCATAACAGAAACAAAACAAAAAAGCTTCTCTTTACAGAATGCCACGTATCCTCTCACAAGAAAAAACCTCAACAACTATAGAAAGTATGGAGAAAGTAGACTTGATACAAAAGCAATGTCACCAATTTTCCAGAGGTACATCCAGGAACTACAGTACAGCTACACTTTACAAGTGCACTGTGTCATGGGTACTAAGAAATCACATTCCCATTGTTCTAACATACCAAAACTGAGTAAACTGGGGAGGAAAACAGTTCTTGTGCAAGTTTCCCGAGCCCTATACTTACACCTGATATCACACACAGGTATTTGGAAGATCCTTTCAGAAGGCAATTACATGCCCATCACGGGCTTGGGGATCATTTCCTCCAATTGTGCAGCTGAGCAGACAAAGCACATTAGCCCTTTTCAAACTGCTAATTCCTCAGCTCTTGCATGTTCCTTTTATTTGAGATTCAAAACATATTCATAGCAGTAAGCCTCAAACAGCATCAATTTTGCTTTAAAAAGCAATAACACATCCATCTTCCTGCACCTTTGCTAGTAAAAGTTAACTAGTCTGTGCCCTCAGGGGCACACGGCAGACAGTAGGGCACAGCCAGGAGTCAGCCGCTCAGGGAGCTCCTTTCTGAAACTCAGAAAAGATTGCTTTTTTAAAGGGTTTACAACGCTCTAGCATTTGCCCCAACACACGGAGTACGAGAACATATTGAAGCCCTAAGGTATTCCCAAATGCCAGTGGCAAGATCCTGGAGAACAAACCACCACCACTTGCCTGCAGCCAAAAGAAAAAGATATTTCAGATGAGGACTCATGAACTAACAGTGGATTAGTCATACGATCTCTAAGAGACACTGTGCAATGTCGAGCAACATGTGAAATGAGAAACATGTCAGAAAAGGAGAAGGGGGAGAGAAAGCTGTGATATACCATACCTCTCCCCATGAATTTTAATTTTTGTTTGACTGCACATTTCAAGAAATAACTGTACAGTACAAAGATCTGCACAATACTACAAAGACTCACGTAAGAGTGAAGCCTTGCATTTTCTGCACACTCGGCACCAGGCCCTTGGGCAGTAGTTGTTACAGCAACTAGTCAAAGATCTTACTACCCTCTTGCACTCCAGGGAAGATGTCACCCCTGTGCAAGAAGGATTTGGGGAGAACATCTCATTATTCTAACACACATCCACATAAGACCAAGGTTAGTATATATAAGCACGTGACACCACACACAACTGTTTTTCTGTTGATTTTCTTTTGTTTAATGTTACAGTGGTGTTTCAGGTAGTCTTCCTCTTTGCCTATCAGTTCTTCAAAAAAGATAATAAATTGCGAGACATGCTTAATAGACATACTAGGCTAGCTACAGCAAGGAAATTCCCATCAACTTTACAAAGGTTAGTGTCAAAATCCCCATTCCTTTCTTCAGCCCCTGTCAGCACTTCTTCCCATCTTGGAGTCCCAGCCAGCATTCCTCAGTCAGCCTGTATTCCACAGCCTTCCCAGTCCTACCAAAATGAGAGCCTGCTGGTGAAACACTATAGACACATAAGCTTCAGGAGACAGATCAAGCGGTCCTTCATCCTCAGCCAGGGAGGCACAAGCACCGTCCGCTGAGAGCATGCCCACGTCCCCCCACAGCAAGGTCCCGCTCTCACCAGCATCTCCCCCAGCAGACCCAGGAAGGTGACGGTGGGTCACGGCCAGGTGAGATTCCTTGTGGAGCGGGGCAAGGCAGGCAACGGGCCGGCGGCACAGCCCGAGCTCCACTGCAAGCAAGGAACACGGAGTGGTTGCGGCAAGCTGAAAGCAGAGATCTCCTGGTAGCAGTTACAGTCCCCAGGGCATTTTCTTGGCCAAAACAATACAAACTTTCCTCAAAGCGCTACCAAGGTCTGTCTCACACTTGGTCACAGAGCTGTGGAAGCAGGGTGCTGGGGCACGCAATGTGTGGGAGGCCAGGGAGTTCCTGGAGGAAGAGGCTATTGCAACGTACGCTTCACTGACTTAGGCTGATGTGTGTCTGTACGTGCTCGGAGCCCATGCCCGTCCAATAGCACGGGATGAGAGCTTGTGGGACTCCCTCCATTCTCCCTCCGTATGGCTGGGGCTAGCCCCAACCGTGTTGCCTGCGGCCAAGCCACCCCTATGCCAGCCCCTTCGTGTCCGCGGGCTCTTCCTTTTGTACCTGTGCCAGTACCCACTGCTCCAGTGACTCCAGTACAGCCACGGACCCCTGCACTGCATGCCCGCAGTTGCACTCACACCTAGTTGCTCTTCCCCTCTTAGAAACCCCATGCATTCCCATGCCTCTCCCATTTCGCGGGAGCACACAGGTACACGCGCTTGCCCTGGTGCCGAACCCTGACTGCTCTCCGTCATCGTCATCGCGAGCAGTATCACGCTGTGACGTTACCGAGCTTGTTAAACGAGCCTGGCAGAGTGCTCGCCTGTGCCATCCCTGGTGCCAGGCCAGTCTCCTCTCCTTCCCTCGCCCCTTCTTACCCACCTTGCACATCTCCTTGCTCTCCTCGTGCCTGGGGGAAGCTGGTGCCTTCCTGGCCAAATCTCTGCTTCCCATAAGGTTTATGTACTTCTTCACCATGATAAGGTTTTGCTGTCACATCCCCTGATGCCACTATCAGCCAATTTCAGAGCACTCGGGGCTGCTGGGACCTTGCACTCTTCTTTGCATGCAAATTATGCACATCTAACACCAGAAGAAAGGAGGAAAGGAGAAGGGGTGAGTCTGGATGCTTTTACAGGCTTTCTGCTCCACAGACTTTGCCCCCAGGAGCTGCAACACATGTCAGTGGACAGATACATGGGCTTTGCTGGGAGACGGTAGAATGGGCAGAACTAGAGAAAGTGCAAAAAAAGGGAAGATCTCAGGGATGGAGGCAGTTTAAGCAGGGTTGGTGTGGCAGTGGTACGCCTGCGTGCACGTGCGTGCGTGCAGGTGCACAGAATAATACAGCTGTCTCCCAAGTGAGTTCCAGCCTCATAACTTTCAAGGATGTAATTTTTTTTGGGTGAGCGATGCTGGCTGTCTGCGTTTCATGTGTAGTTTGTGTTTGTCTGCCTGTGTTGGATGTTGATGAGTATTTGTGTTTTCCATGTGACAGAATATGGCTGGTGTTTGATGATGCTGGGGCTAGCATTTAGGATCCAGAAGGATGGTATGCCACTGTGTGGGCTGAGTTAGGTAGGTAACAGTATCTGATGCGATCAGTTTGTATGCTGCAGGCAATTTGTAAGCATAGTATTTTTGTGTGTGATATGCAGCCAGTGGTGCTTGCTTGACTTATGTTCCCAAGCGCGTGAGGATGTTTTATGGGCTTTTGTTTTCTTATAGAAGTGTGCGCTGTGATATGCGGGTGTGCTTTTGCACTGATATAGATGTTTGTGTGTGTGTACGTGGCACTTTTTCTGGTCTTTGTTATGGAGGTGGGCTTATTAAACGAAGTGCTTTTGTGCAGTGACAGTTACGCATAAGTGGTCGGGAGTTCGTGAGGCAGATCTGTTCAGATGTTCAACATGCATTTGTACAGTGGTCATTATCTGCTGTGCTGTATGCAAATGTTTTGGCTGTGTGCTGATACGAGCGGTGGAACAGGCTGGGTGGAGGTGATGCGGTCGTGTGATGCTTCTCTGAAATATCACATGTGCGTGTTAATACAGCTGTGCGACCTTGTCGGTGCGGGATGTATGTGGAGGAGCACCTCACCCTCAGTTTTTAGGGGATGTATGCAAGGTGGTGCATGGGGGGGTATGAAAAGGCTGATGGGCACGCGTGTGCGTACAGCGTGTGTGCAGCAG
>JAOBAS010000080.1:39418935-39435685 GCA_025311575.1 Elanoides forficatus
GGGGGGAAGGTGTTCTGAGGTTTTGGTTTACTTCAGTATCCTTGTTTTGATTTGATTAGTAGTAAACTAAATTCATTTTATTTCTTCTCCAAGTTGAGTCTGTTTATTGCGCATGACCACAAATGGTGAGTGATCCCTCCCTGTCCTTGTCTTGACCCACAAGCTTTTCCTTCTATTTTCTCCTCCCCATCCCACCAAGGGGGTGAGGAGTGAGCAAGCAGCTTCCTGGTGCTTTGTTGCCAGCTGGGCTGAAACCACAGCAGATATGCATCAGGCCCAGATATCAAGTCATATTTATTTGGCATTGTGCATTACTGCTTAAGTAATTGTTGACTGTTGGATTCAGATGATTAAAGGATTTGATCACTTATATTAGTTTGCTTCTGTAAACATCTAACTACATACTGCAAACTGACAAACACTGTTCAGACCTCCAATCCACGTTGATCTCCCATTCTTTCAACAAGACTGTCACTCACAGAAACATGTCAGTATCTGCAACAAGATTCCTTCTCATACACCATTTCCAGAAGAAGAAACCTCTCGCTGTGAAAGTAGAGGCACACTGTGGAGCTTCCAGGTCACCTTGCTCCCCCACAGTGTGATAAAACCATATACTAGGCTAGGAAAACTGACACCAGGAAATTCAAGAGGATAAAGTAAAGTAATTAGGTGTAGAAGTAAACCCAGACACACAATCTCCAGCCCTGACAGATCTTCTGACTCCATTCTCTGGGTCAGATGTGCTCTGTGCATCTAATGCAAGTCTACAGCAACCCTACCATATTTAAAGGAAATTGGTACTCCTTCAGTTTTCCCCTAAAAGTTAACAGCATTATACATATCAGTCCTAGGTATTCGGTTTTGACATGATCTTCTCCAAGTATTTTGTTGCTAACAGTGCAAGAGATCATTTAGGCATCCATGGAGAACCTAGATGGTTGTTTGAGAAGGAACCCCCAAGCACACCTCTGTGCAAATCAAAGTACCTAACACCCAGCCCTGCCGGGATGGAGCTCTGACCTTGCTTGGCACCCCCAGGGCCAAGGAACCAAGGCTACTTCTGGATCACACCACGTGCTGACAAACAAGACAGACCAAAGGAGGCTACCCTAGAAAAACCTCCCCCCGGATAGACTGCATCACCCCCACCTCTGCCACCGGCTCCTCTGCAGTCCTGCTGCAGGACAGGCTTCAGACAGACCTCACCTCAGAGGCACATTGTGCCAGGTGCACTCCGGAATACTGCAATCAGGAGGCTGCAGAGTGCTAAGCATCACCTTGCTCTAGCTTTGATTTTCGGAACAGAAGTCAGCCCTCCTCCTCCTGTTACTCTCACCCTTCTAAGGAGCCTCCCAAAGTGACTTGAAAAGAGATGAAGAGACTAAACATTCCAAAAGACACCCTTTTTAGCTATAAGCATAAATATGTATGTGTGTATATATATACATATATATAAACACACACGTTCCTTACCATTCCTTCCCTATTCAGCTGGGCAGAGCCCTCAGAGTAGCTTTCAAGACTGCAGCTGCAGTATTTCTAGCACGGTGCTCAGCACCTTCAGCTACCAGTGCTGTAGTCTGTAACACAGCCCTCAGGCCCACTATGGGACATGGAAATTCACAGGTACACTTCTCCTGTATGTCAGAAACAGTATTCAGATGGCAAACTCAGCAAGGGCTCACTGGTGTAACCAAGACGCTACTTTTGCATTTTAATTCCTTTGTATCAGCTCCCATTATCAGAAGGGTGACTCACAACCTTTAGTCTCCTTAAAAAAAAAAAAAATATAGATTAGTAAAGCAAATTGTGTTAAAAGCTGCAATAATATAGACTGTACAAGAAGTCTCTCTCAAGACTGTTTATCATAATAAAAGACTTTATGTAGGAAAATGCAGGAGATGATATAAATTAAACATGCATGTTTATTAGCCCATGCCAGGAAGCAATCCACTAAAATAACATGGTCTTATGTACAAGAGTATCAGCTTTAGTAGTACTGTATTGCTCATTGTTCTGTTTGGAATATTTTTTTTCCCCGGAAGAGTTACTACTAAATATATTAGGATTACCGTCTTACCACTGTTGAAAATTGAGAATTGGACTAAAAAGGTAAAAAAGTTTTAGATTAGTAAATGTTGAGAACCACCTGCAGTTCCTGATTAATAGAGGTGAGAACTGTGGTTGCTACACCATACAAAAGGATCAGGCTATTTATTCAAGTGCCTAAGTATGAATAAATATGCTTAAACAGCATACTTAAAACTCAGGGCACTGCAAATAACCCAAGACTTCAATGAAAGGGATAGACTGTACTTCAGTCACTCATTGCACACATGACTGCCAATTAGTACACACTATGCTTTCCTTGCCCTTTTCTTTTTGAAGTTTGGTAACAGAAGAATCTAGACCAGACTAAAAGAACCTAGTAAACACTCTAATTACTGACTTCACATAAACATAGCAATTAAAAGAGGGAGAAAACAGCTACAAAATAAAGACAAAAACAGCAATCAGGAAGTCTAAGCCAATTTTGGATGAGCCTGGTCTAAGCAGTGTCAGAATTTGTCATTTACCAAGCTCCTCGCATCCAGAATAAAAGTGTTTAGAAGACTTAAGGTTTTAACTTCATAACTTTAACTTAACAACTTTAACTTCATAACTTCATTATGAAGAGGTCATTTGATCATGACATGTACACTTCAAGGAACTTCGATACGCAAGAAATTCTATATAGATGCTGGATCAAAGTTTTGAACAGCTAGGGACTTGCTGTTAGCTTCACAGAAGCAATACTGTACAAACACCCACCTGCAACCCTTGACATCAGATATTTATATTCAGCCCCACACTTTTCTGGTGTGGATGCAACCCTCTGTGTTCCACAGAGGTGTTTATACAACATGAATTTCCCAGCCACATGCCAGAAACAATTAGCCAAATGAAACAAAACATCTGCTAGTTTTTAAGCATCCAGGTCCTTAAGAAAAGGTAACTGGCCTTCCTCCTTATTTAGAGCAGCAACAAAAAAAAAAAAAACAAAAACCACAAAAAAAACCCACCACACCACAGATTTCACATACCACTAAATTTCCACACAATTTTTGTGAAACCCTGAGTCTAATAAGCATGCACACATACTGATCAGTTGTCCTATAAACTTGCAGAAGTTCTGGGTTTGACTCATTTGTTCAAATACAGCCAGACTAATTTATTACCTAAAGCTCCCCTTCCAGTCAACAGGGAAAACTAGTCAGGTCTAGGGTAAAATAAAGTTGCACCCTGAAGCACTTAACTAATTAGAAACAGAAGCTTAATTCTTGACATCTAAATGACATATGATAATTCTTCTGTGCTTCTCAATGTCCATTTGAGAATAATTTATTTTTTTTAAGTCACAGATGGTAGAGCTACCTTCTGATTTTTCCCATCAAATCTTCAGAAGAAAGCAGTCAGAGGAACACTTTTTCTTCCAGAACAGCAGCAGTGCTCATTTTGCTTCTTTGTCACATCACTTTTTCTTTGGGGAAAGTTATTTATAAGCCTTGGAAGTAGGGGGAACGGAGAGAAGAAGATTCAAAAGAAGAATTCTTATTTCAACACAAAACACTATGTTCTTAGGAGAGAACAAACCACAGAGTGAGCAAGAAAACTAGAGTAAGCTAGGAAAATAAAAGGAAAACTATTGACTTTCAGCTCATTTTGATGAAGAAGAATGGATTTTCTCACTCTAGTGTTGTAACCATCTATGTGCAAATTGTAGTTTGTTTCCACGTTAAAAAATACAGCTCTCTAGGAGGCACCACACTCATCACAGAAACAATTTATCCTTGACTCTAGGGTCTGCCAAGTGACTCATCTCTCCTGATGACACAACTCATTCATAGCCAGTACACTCTCTTGGGCACCAATGCATTATGGAACAGCTTCATTTTCATGAGGGAACAGTTTTCCGCAGATGAACTTTCATTTGTCTTAAGTAATAACCTTTGTTCAAAATCAAGCAGCCTAAATCCGTGAAGTATTTTACATCTTGCATATACTTTGTCAGAACTTCTTTTCCTCATTCAGCATGGCATTTGCTCAGTAGTGGCTACTGCAGTCCAGGCTGCAAAGTTTATTTTAAAAGCTTCTGAACACATATATTGCTATGCATCTGAATGCCTGCCTGATTGAAGAAATTGAGTTAACCATTTTTGGTGTCCACTTAGGAAAAAATGTGGTTAGTTAGCTGCTTGTTCAATAGCTAAACACTGCAAACTTAAAATCCAACACATGCAACCAAAAAACACACACGCACCCCATGCATTCTCCCTGAACTCTGCAGACTGCATCATCCCACTGAGTCAATACTTCTTGGAGTATCGGGAACAGAGGCAAGATCACTGCCACAGCAAAGTCCTGATTCAATAAAGGCTCAAGAAGATCACAGCCAACACATGTAGGAGTTACATTTCAGTGGGAGTGAGCATCAGCTGTTATGTCAAGCAAGGAAAGCTCTGCCACCAATCACAATTGTCAGCTACCTTCTCTGCCAGCTAAAAACACATCACCTCCTCATCTAGGGTCTCAACAGATACTGAACCCGAGTTCATTTTTGGTTCTTAAAGACCAAGATTTCTGAGAAACGGGATCTGTCACCCTTCCACTATGGAGAGAATTGTTTCAATGCACTGTAGATCATCGGCATCTTAGCAATGGCTGCAGAAAGCCAGAGGGGTTGAGAAACTCTGAACAAGGTTCACAGACTTTTTCAGAAGTTTTTTTTAAATGCTGTTATCCTATCTCTGATGCATCTGAGCCACAATAGCACAGTCAAAGTAGTGAGAATAATTCAAAAAAGCAGCAGACACTGTGCAGTAAAAATAGCTAGAAACCAAAGGTTAACATTAAACATTTTAAGTTGAATGATATCCTGTTCAAACGTCACAATTCTTTCAGTTTGTGCAATAACTTTTTCTACACACTACTTTGCCCAAAACATTTGAAGTTTTCTCTATCTATTTGCTGTATGAATTGTAGGGGGGGAAGGGGAGAAAGAAAAAGTAAAAAAAAATAACTCAGGTTTTCTTTTTATACTGATATGTCCCCTATGTCTGTCCCAATCCAGTTGATGAGGACAACAACAACAACAACAAAAAAAAGCTAATTTCTAAAGAATCAGAAGTAACAAAATTCTCATTCAAAGGCGGCAGTGTAGCTATTCTGTGAGCTTTCCCTCCAGTGCTGGGATTCTGAACACAGACCCTGGGATGCAATAGGAGAAGGGGACACTTCATTCATTCCATAACCCCAGCTGTCCCCTCTCACACTTTATCCAAAGTCAGCGGTGGAATAACCCTCCACCTCCATCAAGGGCACATTTTTATATATGCCATTTTGCATGAAGTTAAACAGAAACCAATATTCTGTTGGTTGCCTGATCAATTTCATTCCAAAACAAATTGCAGTCATTTACAAAAACCCAAACAAACAAACAAAAAAACCCACCAAAAAACTGTTAGAAGATGGGCACTGCGGATGAAATCCCAGAATACATAAGAAAATTCAATTTCTAAAATCAATTTATGAAGTTATTACCTACCAAATCCTTCATAAGAGCCAAGCACTTGATATTTTCAAAAGTCTTTCAAAATTTACATAAGGTAAACCAGCTTACAATACCTACATAACATGCTTAAAGAAGAACTGTGGGAAGGAGAAAATACCCATAATTTGTTTCTTAAATACATCACCAGTATAAATTTTGTAAGGATCTATGCAAGGTCATCACATGCCAGAAATCAGTTAAGGGCCTACATTTGAGCTTACTCAGTTATCTACTTTTACAGAAAGAAACAGTCATCCCAGAGAGACTTGTATGCATCTGTGTTTTAGAGGTCTGTAGAATAATATCTGGACTCACAGTTATTTCCTGTGGTCATAATGTATTCCTTGATAAGAAAACAATGTTTTATTACTTTAAACTTTTTTTAAAAAACATGGTTCCTTAATTCTGAGGGTTTGTTTTCTATAGAGAAAGAAAAAAGCAGCATGTTAAGTAAACATATTGTCATCATCATCTAGCAACCTGAACTAGGCTTCCATCCTCAAGAGTTTTTACATCATATTATATAATTATACTTCTCTACACTCTGTGCCATACCACTCATTTGATGATCAGCTCCCTATTTGTTTTTCCCTGAAAGGACACACTGTTCCTACGACCTGAGTTTTTTAACAAGGTACAGAAGGGTTTTTTGTATCATAGAAACACATCATACAATGGTTTGGGTTGGAAGGGACCTTGAAGATCATCTAGTTCCAACGCCCCTGCCATGGGCACAGACACCTTCCACTAGACCAGGTTGGTGAAAGCCCCATCCAACTTGGCCCTGAACACTGCCAGGGATGGGGCATCCACAACCTCTCTGGGCAGAACCTCTGTTCCAGTGCCTCACCACCCTCACAGTGAAGAGTTTCTTCCTTACATCTAACCTAAATCTACCCTCTTTCAGTTTAAAGCCATTACCCCTTGTCCTACCACTACGCACCTTTGTAAAAAGTCTCTCTCCAACTTTCTTGTAGGGCCCCTTCAGATACTGGAAGGCTGCTATAAGGTCTCCCCAGAGCCTTCTCTTCTCCAGGCTGAACAACCCCAACTCTCTCAGTCTGTCTTCACAGGAGAGGTGCTCCAGCCCTCTGATCATCTTGGTGGCCCTCCTCTGGACTCACTCCAACAGGTCCGTGTCCTTCTTATGTGGGGGGCCCCAGAGCTGAACACAGTACTGCAGGTGGGGTCTCATGAGAGCAGAGTAGAGGGGGAGAATCACCTCCCCCGACCTGCTGGCCACGTTTTGTTTGATGTGGCCCAGGGTATGGTTGGCTTTCTGGGCTGCAAGTCCACATTGCCGGGTGATGTTGAGCTTCTCGTCAACCAACACCCCCAAGTCCTTCTCCTCAGGGCTGCTCTCAGTCCACTCATCGCCCAGCCTGTATTTGTGCTTGGGATTGCCCCGACCCATGTGCAGGACCTTGCACTTGGCCTTGTTGAACTTCATGAGGTTCACAGAGGCCCACCTCTCGTGCCTGTCGAGGTCCCTCTGGATGGCATCCCTTCCCTCCAGCGTGTCAGCAGCACCACGCAGCTTGGTGTTATCGGCAAACTTGCTGAGGGTGCACTCAATCCCACTGTCGATGTCGCCGACAAAGATGTTAAACAGCACCGGTCCCCATACTTACCCCTGAGGAACACCACTCTATACTCTCCACTCAGATATCAAGCCGCTGACTGCAACTCTGAGTGCAGCCATCCAGCCAATACCTTATCCACCAAGTTGTCCATCCATCAGATCCACATCTCTCCAATTTAGAGACAAGGATGTCGGTGCAGGAAAGTGTCAAATGCTTTGGACAAGTCCAGGTAGATGACAGCCGTTGCTCTTCCCTTATCCACCAATGCTGTAACCCTGTTGTAGAAGGCCACCAAATTTGTCAGGCATAATTTACCCTTAGTGAAGGCATGTTTGCTGTCACCAATCACCACCCTACTTTCCATGTGCCTTAGCATAGTTTCCAGGAGGATCCACTCCATGATCTTGCCAGGCACATAAGGGGGGCATATATGTATAAAAACATATACACAGATACAAAAAACTAAGAAACTTCAGTCATTTTCTTTAACAACCTCCTGCCCCAGGAAGAGCTTGTGGTCTGTAATCATTGCCAACATCCAAAACACACAACTCCTGAAGCAGCAGAGAAATTTATAGTTACTCTGTTCTGTAGATCCTCAATATGTATACTAACCCATGGCCTGCAAGCTTAACAACTGAGATGTAGACTTCTTTGCTTTGCTACACAATCATTATGATTACTGTTAAAAACCATCCACAACAGACATTTAGTTTTATAATGGATTGAACAGTCTGTACTAGGTGTATTGAGACCTTTAATCGATTGAAGTGGGAGACACAAGGGAAAGTTTACCAGATACTACTGAAAAAAAACCAACAACCACCTCTCCAATTTTGCAACAAAAGCAACTCTTTGAATGGCAAACCAGAATGTTCTGACCTGCCTTAAGTTAGCTGCTTTTTTTTGGTCAGAGAAATGAAGTGATATACCAGCAATTCCAGTACTTGTGTACACTGGTTAAGCTGTTTTGAGGTAATCCTAGTGATGATCACAACAAACAGCCTGGAAACATTCTCCATTGTCTCTGTAGTTGAATACTACTCTAGCACCTTTGAAAGAGAGGCTGTTACTGGCAGTTCAGCATTACACTAGCACAGATGTGCCTCAATGCTGTGGCAGGTACCTGCTACAGAAAACCCGACCAGGAAGAAGTAGAGCCTTTCTTCAGACAACTGGAAGAAGCCTTAAATGTGCAGGCCCTGATCCTCAAAGGATCCACTTTATCCACCCTAGTATCTTCTGAAAGTGCACAAGCAATTCAGGAGATTTCTGCATTGATGAATGCACTTCCTGACACAGGTGATTAAGGAGCTGTTGAGGGAAATTTTTCTGCTGGGCCTGATCCTTACAAACAAGGAAGGACTGGTCAGGAATGTGAAGTTCAAGGGCAGTCTTGGTTGCAGTTACCACAAGAAGGAGGAACTCAAGATCCTGAGAGGAAAGAAAAAAGCAAAAAGCAGGATCACAATCCTGGGCAACAAGAAGGGCTGCTACAGGTATATCAGCAGCAAAAGAAATGCCTTTGGTCCCGCTGTTGAGTGAGGAAGGGGAGATGGTGACAAGGGATGCAAGGCGGCCAAGGTACCCAGTGCCTTCTTTGCCTTGGTCTTTACTGGCAGTACCGGGCCTTTGGGAATCCCAAGCCCCCAAGACAGGCGACAAAGAAAGACTTGTCCTTGGTGGAAGAGAATCAGGTTAGGGAACATTTAAACAAACTGGGTGAAAAAAAATAAAAAATCCGTAGGACCTGATAACATATATCTATGAGTGCTAAGGGAACTGGCTGATGTCATTGGGAGGCCACTATCAATACTCCAAAGATTCATGGCAATTAGGAGTGCTTCTTGACAGGTGGAAGAAAGCAAAGTGTAGTTCCTACCTTCAGGAAGGAGGATCCAGGGAATTGCAAGCCATTTAGACTCACCTTGATCCCTGGAAAGGTGATGAAGCAAATCCTTCTAGAAAGAATTCCCAAACATATGAATGACAAGGAGATGATTTGGAGTAGGCAGCATAGATTTATGAAGAGGAAAATTGTGCTTAAACAACCTTAAACAAACCCAAGAAGGCAGCCTTCTATGAAGAGGTGACTGTTTTGGTGGGTGAGGGCAGAGCAGTGAGTGGTTTTTATCTTAAGTAAGGCTTTTGACATTGTCTCAATATCACCATCTCGGACAACTTGATCAAGTAGTGACTAGATAAGTGGATAGCGAGATGGATCAAAAACTGAACTGCCGTACTCAAAGGGTTGTGATCAGCACAAAGTCCAGCTGGAGGCCAGTCATTAGTGGCATACCCCAGGGGTCAATGCTGGGTCCAGTATTGTTCAACATCTTCATTAATGACTGGGATGATTGGACAGAGTACACACTCTGCAAGCTTGTACACGTTACAAAACATGGAGAAGTAGCTGATACACCAGACAGTTGTGCTGCTGTCCAGAGGGACCTTTACTGACTGGATAAATTGGTTGACGGGATTACCCTGAACCTCAGCGAAGGGGAAATGGAAGGTCCTGCACCTTGGGAAGAATAACCCTATGCACTGCTACAGGCTGGGAGCCAAACAGCTGGAAGTCATTTTTGCAGAAAAGGAGCTGGGGGTCCTGGTGGACAAGTTGAACATGAGCCAGCAATGCACCCTTTTGGCAAAGAAAGTTGACAACACCCTGGGCTCTATTAGAAAAGACGTTGCCAGCAGGACAAGGGAGGTGATCCTTCCCTTCTACTCAGCATTGCTGAGACATCTAGAGTGGTATCCTACTCTGGGCTTCCCGATGCACCAGAGACACTAACATCCTAGAGCAAGCCCAGTGAAGGTGGACCACCACAAAAATGATTAAGGAGTGAGAGGACCCGACCTAAAAGGGAAGTCTGAGAAAGCTGGAATGTTCCCCTTGGAGAAGACAACGTAGGGAACAGGGAAGGAATGGAGAGTGGATCTTATGTATAAATACCTGAAGGAAGGAAGTAAAGACAACAGAGTCTGACTCTTCTCAGTGGTACCCAGTGAAGTGACAAGAGGCAATAGGCACAAACCAGAACACAGGAAGTTCTATTTAAACACAAGAAAATGTTTTTGCTCTTCAGGTGATCAAACACTAGAACAGGCTGCCCAGAAAGGTTGTAGAGTCCTTACAAAGGCCCAGCTGGATGCAGTCCCGAGCACTTTCCTGTAGCTGATCCTGTTCTGAGCAAGGCGGGGACGGTTGGACTAGAGGATCTCCAGAGGTGCCTTCCAACATCAGCTTTCTATGATGCTATGAGCATTTATCATTACCTTGATAGCAGTACCACTAGAGAAACAAATGTAAAGTTTTCACTGCTATGGAGGTTTTGTGCTTTCCTTGCTGTGATCATTCAACATAGTTTTTCTTCAGCTCCTAAATGCTACCACAGCAGCTGTAACTGGCATTAGTTATAAAAGCTTGATCTTTCATTGTGGATCCAATAAATCCATATCCTCTATGGACAGTGGTAGTGCCTGCAATGCATGCTTGTCGTGAGACTACACACAGAGCAACCACCTTTGCTCCCTCCAGTTCTGTTATTGGCATTTGCACAAGAGTACAGAGTATATCAGCAGAAGTTACATGTGTCTTTGGAAGCTCTGTGCAGGAGTTAACAGTAAGCCTAGGACCTGCCATTTTCAGTTTTGCCATGCAATTTCCATAGAGCAAAACTGAGGAGGATTTACTCAGTTCTGCTTCTGGCTGGGTATCAGCACTTCCACTGCATCTCTCCTCGACTTCCCCAAGAGCCTCGTACAAGCTTTCGGTTAGCGCATACAAGTTCCCTTGAAAGGGTAAAACAGCTCAAAGCAATGTTACAATCTAGCTTCTGAATGTTGTAATTTCAAAGTGCTGTGAGCTGTATTGCACACATGCTCTCTATTTTAGAAAGATGTGACAAAGAATTTTGCTGCCAACTGCACCTTCAAGGAGGATTTAGATAGAATGTCAAAGCTTAACTTGGACCTAGACCAGACCACGAGGCACATCAACCTTGTTTAAGTATGTCTAGGCCTCTAACGATCACATGGTCAAACTTCTCATTCCCTAACAAAACAGGCCACTTTGCCAAAAAGAATCACTTTACGGAAAAACCGCATCCCCCAGGTCTAAGCAAGGACTGCTGCTTAAGTTCTCTCTTAAGGAAAATACCAGCAGCTAAACTGCTTGCCTTTGTGGCAGGACAAACAGGGTCCACGGGCTTTGGGGGGACCTCCTCGGAGAACACTCTGGTGATAGCAACCCCAAGTAATTTGGGTGACGATTCTAGAGCAGAGCTGACACACACTACTCCAGGACCAAGAAATGCTTGCTGTATCCAACAATGCTGTTAATTTATGTCCCCCAAGATTTTAAAGTATTTGTCCATCAACAGCAAGATCAGACCTCAAAAATGAGAAGTGCAGTTTTTATAATACATTTTGCCATCTCATTTGTCCATACTATGCATGGGATAGGAGAAACAGCAGGAGGCCAACATAGCCTAAAGCAGGTTATTTACAAGACCATCCTTCGAGCAAATGCGATCCATTGCATTACACGATTTAAATTCACCCTTTAAGCCATGCTTTAATGTTTCCTGAAAAAAAATGGCTTTGGACTTGGGCACAGTACAGCTATCAGTAAGAAAGCCACCAGAACAGCAGACCGTTCTTTCCTACAATACCACTACAGTAAGATGCAAGCTTCATAGAAATGGAACAGGCTTACAGACTAAGCCAGGAAAGGGTTGAAATAACATGACAGCAGCAGAGTAAGGGCAAAAACCAGCCAGTTTTTCTTACTGTATTTTTCTGTAGTGCTGCATAACGAAGGCACATGGAGGAAAGTTAAGTGAAGGGTGAGGGTACTTCTACATTGGACAGTGATATTTCACTGTCAGTGATTTGTTAGTGGTCCCTGTGTATGTGGTTTTATAATGCACAAGTGCAGCAGGTTTTTCAATCAGACATAAGTACATCCTCCCACTTGGCACACAGACACTGCAATTGCCTTGCTGAGGCAGGAGTAGACATACAGAAAGATAAATGCTATTCCAGATACAAATTGCAAATTGTAATACTTATAGCAGTAAACACATCAGAAAATAAGAGAAGACAGGACTGCATTTTCTATATAAGTACTCACTACGTGCAAATTTTTTCTGCCAAATTTAAAACTTAAGAACTATAAGATGCATGCCTAATTAAAGTTAACTAGGTCTAAATTCATTTAGGAAATGAAGGATATCTTCACCAAAAAAAAAAAAAAAATCCTAAAACCCACACCCACAAACCAGAAATTTAATCTTCAGCAATATCCTCAAAGATAATGTGATAATCCCTGACACCTGCACTTCATTTCAGGCCCAAGCTTTCTGAAGAGTAATTTAGTGCTGTCTTTTTAAAAAACAGAAAAGGGGGGAAAAAGTTACATTTGGAAGTTGCATCCATTTCACAGAGCTCAAAACCAAGATTTGTCTCCCTTTCTCTCATTAGGGGGATTAAAACTATTCTTTTAACATAGCAGAAAGTAACAAAAACTTACCCTTGCACTGAAAACTAAACATCACAAAAGTAAGTTTGAAATTTCAAAGAATAAGAAATGCTGGGAAGCTTAGCGTGTTCAGAGGTGGCTATTTAGACAAGTGCCTTTGCAGCCTTCCTTCAATCCTGAAGGGACTCAAGTCTCCTTTACTTTTTGAAATCAGGAGATGCCTAGTGATCTTTCAAGCACACCTTGATTTGCTCTACACAAACCAGCAGCACCTAGGACAAGCAGCAGCCAGTTTTACAGTTAAGCTTTGCCCTCAGCTCATCATAATAGTGAATGTTGATTTGTTCTCACCTGCTTTGTATCTTCATATCACTTTCTATCTCTTCTATTTGACATTTAAACACTTTGAGGCAAGACTTGTGTTTTTCTGTAGGTTTTTCTTGTTTTGTTTTAAATTAGCACAATAGTACAATGCTACAATAATACAAACAATAGATTAACTTGAAAGAAAGAGTTAGCTCAGTCTCGCTCTGGATGAAGAGCCAGCCTAGTGGACAAACACAAATTAATTCAATTTAATAGTATTTGGGGTTAATTCATCAGGCACAATTCACAATACACAAGCATTGTTATGATGACAGCTACTCTTTTTGAGATCATCACAAAATCTTCTCTGCAAGAAATCAATACACCTCATGAAGTTTCATGTTCTTTCTTGGAAAACCAGCACGAGGATAATATATGTAAAATAAAATTCCCTAACCTGTAGTTGGACAAGTCTATTCTCCTTTCTTCCCTTGACCTTGTAATAAGAGACCAAAAAATGGGTTGGTTTTGCATCTTCAGAGCCAGAAGCATGTGGAGAAGTACCAGAGACATTTTGTTTCCACAAAGGCAGAAGATTATATTGTAATAATTTCCTAACATTTGTGTGATCCATGAATAAAACAGATTTACCTCTTTTACAGGTTCTTCATCCAGGGCAGGATCTTCCACCACAGGCTAGTGAACAGGGAGTAGAAGAGAGAGAGGAAAAAAAAGTATTGTAAATACATGTTATTGAGAAATACACAAGTCTAAGCCAGATTCTAGCACAAAATACAGTCAGTTAAGTCACTCCAAGTTTATACTACTGTAGCAGGCATGTTCAATTCTTCACCCTCAGCATTTTATACATCTTGGAGAGAGCAGGTCCTCATGGATTCAAAGGTTAATTTACCTGTACTAAGAGATATAGGAGAAAGCACCAGCATGCTGGCACTATTAAAATTGCTGATGAATAGTCAAAAACCACATTTGCCTCAGGAATTGCACAATGAAGAACTAAACAAGATTATCCATGAATAAACTAGAAAACTAGAACAGTATTTCTTGCTTAGAAGGGAGAATATATGTATACATAGGATCATATTTTCTAAACACTCAACTCCCATTTAAATATTGTCATTTGATGGGTGCTCAGCTGAAATCTATTAAGTGATGAACCCTTTGGAAAGTAGGTAGAAAGATTACATAGAGCTTGATCATGCAGCCCTTCCTCAGGAAAATATTCCCAAGGCAGCAATTCACTCACTACCCCATCCATCCAGCTTGAGAGGGATCAATAACTTTGCCTACCCACAAAGAAATTCTAGACCCAGCAAGTATCCCAATTTTCTTGCTTAGTTGTCAGACACAATTAATGACCTCCCGAGTCAACAGGTGAAAGAAGCAGGATTTTGCTCCAATCTTCCTTTATAAAACATTATACAGAACATGCCCTCAATGCACTTTTCCTTATCAAGCAATTGATTTACTATAAATGCTGTCTTAATATCTGCAAGTCATTCACCTGAGTCATGCACAGGCACTCATAAATGCCTCTATTTTAGAAGGTTTTTTTGCATTAAGGGAGGGGAGGAGAAAGAGGTCCATATGCATAAAAGAATAAAACTGTCTCCCTCCTTGTCTACTAACTGTGAAAAGCTTCTGTGAAAAAGAACAACTTGCAGACAATCATGAAAACATTTTATCCCACACAGATTCAGAGCCTGTGGCGGCTCCCTCGAATCAGTCCAATCGCTAGTGTTTAAGCTGCATTCAGCTCATTAAAGAGTAAATGTCATTGCTGTTTGAAAATAAGACTGGTCTTCATGGACAACAGCCCACAAGAGAAGAAATTAATTTCCATGTACCTTAACAAGATTTGGGCAAACGGTACTTTAGGAATTCTATCTACAGCATGATTTAAAAGGGTTATAAGCTATAGCATATCTTTAACCTGCTCAGAGATAACAATAAATAGAGGAAATAAATGGTGTTTTATCTGTTTTTCTCATCTAAACTGCAAAAGTTTATGTCTGTCCTTCCTTAACCCTCTGTAAGCTTTTTGTAAGTGAAGTCTCAGCAAGAGTGATACAATAGGATAGCTCATAGCTACGGTATTCTTTAAAGCAGGAAATGCAAAAACAAAACAAAACAAAACAAAACAAAACAAACAAAAACAAAACAAAACCCCCAAAAAACCACACCACACCCACCCACAAAACCAAATATCTGGTTAACTAGTATTGTAACAGGTCAGGTACACTTGGTAAGGAGACCCACATGGTTTCTTCTGGAAGAAAGGTCTAAAGGTCCTCTACCAACAAAAGAGGTGACAATAGGAAGGTGTTGTCCCAAACAACATGCATTGGGCCTTAGTGCAGGAGCTTACCCTATGATCTAGGGAAGTTTTTCCCAGAAGTTGAGGGCAGAAAAAGCAATCTGAGCAACCACCAAAGTGTTTTCTGTCTGGGGCAGAACGAAAAATATGGACACTAACAAAACAAACTGGTTTTAGGAGGGAGGGAAGGAGGAAGGAAGGAAGAGAACAAGCATGTGCGTGCACTTTGATTACTGTGGTCAACAGAAAGGCAGACTTGGAGGTGGGGAGAAAAGCATCATCTCTATATCTTCAGCAAAAAACCTGTTCACTCTAAGTATAGTTATACAAGTCTTCTCATTGGGAAAGTGACTTCACAAGGTGTCAGCTGACTCCTTAAAACAAAATCAGGAAGAATATGCTGTGTCCCAGATACAACCTGTTTGTTAGCCCTCAGATTCCTTGCATCATGTGAAGCAGAGCAAGCAGCAGCATTCAGAAATTAATTACATGATACAAACATCTGGAAGCCTCCCAAACTCATTCTTAACCTGAGGACTCCAGAATGAGCTATGCTGGTATAATACATTATAGTATCACTTCTCCCATATTGTTTAAATATGTAAACTAACACTCTCTATGAATGAAGCCTTTTCCACAGTTCAGCAGCTCCTCTTTTGAGGCAAGTGTTTTGTGTTCCCTGTCACCTGGCTAGTTAAATTGCACCCCTCTCCCCAAAACCCTGTTACAGTACTCTGACCGAAGAACCGGGGTGGGGGGGAGGAGGAGCGTTACAAAATAAACACCACCACCCCCGCCAGGTTTCACTCATCTATTTCTATCCCCCGTTACAAATACACACCCTGGGCTGGGAGACGGTTGACCAGAAATACTTTGGTTTTGCTGCACTCCTCCAGAGCCCCAGAAATACTCAGGGATCCACCCTGCCCACTACAGCCGCCAGCAGACGCCGTTCATTGACGACCTTGGGCAACCTGAAATCGCAGGTAACGAGAACTCGACGAGACCGAGGGCGAGCACACGCCGCGCAGCAGCCCGCTTAGTTACCGCGGCAGCGCAGTCCTGCGCTGAGGGCTGAGGGGCCGGGCTCCCGCTTCTGTTCTGTGCCGGCGCTAAAACAAAACGCGAGGAAGCTCAGCAACCGCAGCAGAGGGGAGGACGCCGGACCTGGCCCAGCCTCGGAGTAGCGCTCGCACAGGTCACGTTTAAACGCCAGCCCAGGTCCCCCTCGGCCGGCTTTGCCAGGTTTCCCTCCGCTTTCCGCGCTCCTTCCCTCACAGCCGCCCCAACCCCGCGCTACGGCTCCCACCCGAACTCCCCGCGGAGGCAACAGGTTCCCGAGGCGAGGCGAGCCGAGCCTCTCGCCGCGCTGCCCTCTGTCTTTCCCCTCTGAATGGGAAACATGTCCTTAGTGAGAACTAGAGCAAACCCATGGTGATTTG
>JAOBAS010000080.1:39440401-39451455 GCA_025311575.1 Elanoides forficatus
GCCTTGGCCAGTGGTGGGTCTGACTTGGAGCCGGGGAAGCTTCTAGCAGCTTCTCACAGGAGCCACCCCTGCAGCCCCCTCCCCTGCTACCAAAACCCCAACACACAAACCCAAAACACCTGCACATAGCTTTTTGGGCCAAGGCTGACACTTACCTGTCTGATCAGCTGCAGCACCATGCCAGCAAAACTTAAAACTTCATATTCATTATCTCCTAAGCACACAACAGCTCCAGGAAACATTTTCTTAAAGGATGAATTACCCCAAGTGCCAGCACTGAGAAAAGGTCAGGTCTCTGAAGTGTCAGTAGCATTGTAGAAGGGGGGAGGAAAAAAATTGCTAGGGGCAAAGAAGTAACACTCCCCTGTCCCTTTCAGATGTTGACATCCAGCCATTGGAGTGCATCACCTGTCTGATGCCATTTTTGGCTGCCAAAAGGCTCCTGGAAAGCCTTGAATGCTCAACTACAAGAGGCCCTGCCACTGATCTTCCCTTAATCTCCAAAGCAATCAGACTGCACAACAAAATGTGTGCTGAAGTTTCCCCAGAGATTGCCTAAGTAAAGAACAAAATAGGAGCAGAGCATTAGCAACATTTCCTGCAGATTACTTCAGTCTCCTGAGGCATAACAAAAAAAAAAAAAAAAAAAAAAAAAAAGCTTCTTTGGCCATTTCTAGTGATTCTTGCTACCTACTGCAACCAAAAAGGATGGACCTTCTGGGGCAGAAAGAACTCTGCGCTGCAGCACATGCACAGATTTCAAGCAAGCAGCCAACTTTTAGCCTCCTTATTCCGTAGGATATTTGTACCTATGGAACATGCACATGTATTGTCTTCTCTAACATACAGGCACAGATTTGGGAGGAACACAGAAAGACTGAGGCACACTTAAAGAACACTTCAAAGTACATCCGTTGACAGTAAACAATTGTCAAACTGGAGGGAAATGACATAGAAGACCTGCTGATGGAGACCCTTCAGCTAAAGGATTGGTCACCCGCTGTGATGAAGGCAGCACTGCTGCAAGTGCACAGTGGCAGAAGGCAATGCACACACAGACCACGCACAAGCAGAATCTCAACAGCAAGTGGAGATGTCTCAGCACATCCCAATGATCATGTTAGATTCGTGCAGCCCACTACCACATGTGGATCCATCAACAGCCTCTCTAGTTTACCATAAAATGCAGCCTTCTGGCAGCGAAGTAGAAAGCAGAACTGTAGTCCCATATTAGCCTCAATCTGTCACTATACCATCCCAGCTATGGAAGAAACATGTTCTGCCTGACTGGGTTCCTATGATCTGTGCAGTCAAGCCTGCATTAGATGGATGAAATCTGTAGTGGATGGGTGTCAAATACCAGAAGTAGATAGTAATAGTAGGGCAGGTTTTAAGCTGCACAGAAGCCATGCAGCCTTCTTTGATGGAGGAAAGTCTCAGTTGCCTATGCTTTTTCGGTTTTATACCAAAGTTATCAAAAGCTACTCTTCCTGATCGAAAGCAAGCAAACAAAATCCCCCACACTACTTTTTCTCCCTGAGAGCAGATGTTGAAATGCTTTAAGCTCATTACTGAAATGAGATGACTACATTTCCTCAGCAGAAGCTGTATTTTTTCAGTGCCTCAGCATTAACCACTTCAAGTTCAGCACTTGGATATTCACCATCACTTGTGCAGACCACAGAGAGAAGCAGAAAACACCACCTACACATTGCTAAGTGTGCAAGGCACAGGGGAAATGTTGCTTACTCCAACAAGAGGTGTCCCTAGTGCTGCTAAAACAATTTACTATTTAGTTGTGAAGTACATGCCTGGTCATCCCCAAGAAACACAAAAGGAAACTGCGGCAGATAAAAGGCAGCATTCAGTATCAAAGCAGCATGCATCTGTCCCCTGCAAAGCTCGTAGCTTAACATTTTCAAATTAAAATCATGTCTGCTGTGTCTCCCGAAACATGAAATGCTCAACACCAGAGAGATGGTCAGTTTAATTCTTCATCTTTGCAATGCTCTGGCTTCCCCATCTATATTTAATGAGAAGGTCTAGACTGAATATTAAAATTGATGCTTAGAGTGCAACAAAGGTAATCAGGCTCCTTCAGTTTAAAGGGTGCAACAGACTGGCATTACCAACCAACCTGGTGCCCCGGCAGAACAGGGATGAAGGCTGCTAGGAGCTGTAGAAAACTGAACACTTTTCACATTAATCCTTGTTAATTATTATTACGGTTGCAGGTACTTGACACATCCTACATTCATCAGTTCTTAATATTACTGATTAGTTAAATACTGGAAGAATTACCTTGGAAAACAGAAAACCTAGGTGGGATATCTGGAGTAAACCAACCTCCTTCAGTGCAGGCATGGCTTAACTGATGTCCCCAGTGGGCCAACTGGCTAGCACAGCAGGATCCCCACCGTGCTCCTGCACTCTGCCATCGGTTTAGTTGAGGTACAACGTTGGGCCTGGCCCCACAGTCTGTGTGCCCTGGGGCTCGTGAGCCAGCACAGAAAGCTGAACGCAGCGCCAAGAGGCACCAGACGGCATCAGCCGAGGTCTGTCGCAGCTGTAACACCCCACTTGAGGGCCACCTGCACAAAACCAGGTGGTGACTGGTTTCTCCACAAGCAATTTGGGTATCTGCATCCTGCTTGCACTGGTGAGCCTGCACAGCAGGAAAGCCTGAGCTGATTTGCTGCCAGTTTGCCCAACATCCAAAGCTTATTAGCCTCCTCGCCATGTAAGATGTTGACCACTTGCAGAGCTGAGCTGCCGAACGCAGGCTAGTCTTACCTGCTACCTCCTGCACCTAGTAAGAAATTAAGGGATTCTTGTGGCAAAGATGCTGACTTTCAGAAGCATTCAGTTAAGTAATCTCTTACACAGCAATCCCCTGTGCAAGCTTCTGGGATATTCCCTCTTAAAGTGGTAATCGCCCATTACACTAAAAACACTGGTTAAACACATTCAGTAAAAATTAGCTGTAGCAAAACCTCTCCTGCTGCGCAAGGCTACAGTAAATTTTGTGACTTCGTGTTTTCATCTCACAAGCACAGAACACCACAGCTCAAGTCAGACTGGATCAAGGCTTCTCAGCAGCTGCAGCGCAGCTTGAACACTCACTGCAGCCAAAATAAGGGGATGGGAAGGGAAAAGAAGGACAGTCACCCTCAGCTTGGGGCCAGGAAGACCGATTTGGAGGCAATAGAGCAATTCCAGCAGTGGGGGGAGAATGTTTGAGCCAGGGGCTCTCTTCACTTACCCTGCCTTCCACACTTGCTGCATCCAGAGATACCACCACCCCAAAATCCCCTCCTTCCCTCCCCAGGAACCAAGGGAAGCCTCAGGCCTGTCCCCTCAATGCCATAGCAATGGGCCACGGGGCACAAGGGAGAGAGATGGGCGCTCCAACATACCCCCTCCAACTGCTTAAACTCTTCCTTACTGAAAGGAGCACAAAGGGCTTTGCTACCTCAGTCAGACCATGCAGAAAGGAAGCAAAGATCAATTTTGGGCAGCAACACCAAGATAATAAGGTAACAAGTCTGCATCTCACCAGCATGGATGTGGCTGCACCAAAACCAGGGTGAGATCATCTGTCCCACTCCAGCATCCACAGAAGGATTTGAACCCAATAAATAAATTTAGGTCTTCATTAACCTTCACTGATGGGACAGACTACTCTTACACAGGTCACTGTTTCTGTTATGGTTACATTTAGAAGTACAAGCAAATAGCCAGCCTAATTACATAATGAAGTGATCATTATTTCAGATACAGAACAATATTATTCTTGTGACAGAATGCTCAGGAACTAAATTTTCTCTATAAAATTTCAAAATTAAAAAAAATTGACAACTAAAAACTTACATTACAGAAAGAAAATTGAGGAAGTAGCCTAGGAAACACTGTGACAGCAGAGAAGGTAAGATTGCCTAGAAATATATAGAGAAATATCAGGAGGCTGTAAGCAATACTTCTCAAGCATAAATCAACAAGGGGAACATTAATGCGACAGAAAATTACACACTGAGTCATAGAAAGCCACACAGTAATTTACCCAATAACTGTGACACAGACACTTTAGGTGACTGAGGACAAGGCTACCAGTTCTCTTTTGGGCACATTTTCATATAGTTCCTGCTAAAGATGCACTCTGCTTAAATGCATCAAGATAAAATAGTAACTGTGGATTATAGTGTTCCTAAAAGAAGATCCATTCTCCAATCAACATTAGGGAAAGTAGCAAAGTGTGAAGAAAAAGGACTTTCCAAAATTACCTTTAAATAGAGCATGTTATAGTCACTAACTACCCACTTTCCTTTTAGTATGTCTACTCAGACAAAAGAAACTCATCCAACCTTTAAGACACACAAGTTTTTCAGCAACTGCAGTGATATTTGCAGGAACAGTGCAGAAACAAAATCCACCCATTTAAAAGATTCACACAGAGGCCTTCTGGCTTCGGCAGAGTTGTGGAAGCCGCTCCCTTGAGCGGAGGGAAGGATCAGGATTTGATCAGGACACTGGAGGATTTCATTCCCAATTTACTTGGGAGGCTTGTGCACACTGGTTGGTTTTCACTCAGTAAATCAGGATCTCGCCCACTCAGAATAGAATCTAATGTGGCACTGACTGAAGTAGTAGCGACATACTTCAGCTTCACAAATTCCTCTGAGATCTAATCTACAGTCAGGAAACTAATAAAGTCTATTCAACATAAACAGCACCAATCCTCTATTACTACAGCTTTGCAACACCAACTTGTCCTCAGTTTCAAAAGGGAATTATTACCTCTCAGAGAGCACAGGACATTCAAATCAATAAAGACCGCAGAAAGCATTCGCACAAAATAAATAGGAAATCAAGAATTTCTAAACCAAAACCAGACATGCAATACAATTTCTTCCCCTTCAACTCGTTAGCATTTGTCTTGTTAAAGATGACCTCAGCTTGCAGATGAGAAAGCAAAATAGATTTACTAAACATTGCAGGTGTTATATATCTGATTCTGGGAAAAAAAAAACCCAAACCTAAAACCCAAATTGAGTGAATTTTTCAGTGTTTTGAATTTTAAACACACAGAACAGAAGTAACAGTTTTTGTAGCTTTTTTTTTTTAAATGTGTCACATGCTGTATTTTGATTACTTTTTCCAAATGAATATCACAGTAGCTGCTTATTTTTACAGACAAGTATATGAAATGACTGAGATACAGCCTTGAATATCTGAGCTCAAGAAATGTATTATGGGCGATATCTGAAGGCTTTTTAGGTCACAGCCCACCCTTCGTCTATCAACTGTGCAATTCCAGGAAGAATTTCCCCTCATCACTGCAGCTGCTATTAGCAAAGGTGAGAGCGGGGGGAGAGCTGAGGACAGAAAGCCACAGACCAGAGCTACAATCCTGTCACGCTGTGAGAGTGAACAGAAAGCCAGGCTATGCAGCACAGCTGTACACCACCCCCACATAACTCACATTTCATATTTCTTTTGCGAAAATGAGAAAAAGGAAAAAACCCCAGCTTGATAGGCAAGTTAAAATCACGCTGCACAAGGGACCAAACCATCTATTGCTTACGCTGCCCACTAGCAGAGAGACACCACCTGCAACATAGCAACTCTTTCCAAAATAGACATTACAGGTCAAGCAATCGCTTCCCACAGCAATAGCGCTGAGAGGAGGTGCATGCCCAAACCCGAACTCCTACCTACCAGCAGGACAGGAACACACAAGGCTGGGACAGGGCTGCCCACGGATGAAGCCAGCCCTGCCACTCAGCCAGCCTCCCTTCCGACAGCACAACACCAGGATGACCCGGAGAGAAAAAACAAGCCTGCCCGCACAGGGCATACGTTTTCCACACTGTTCACCCCTCTTTCCAAGATGAATAAGCCAGGCTGGTAGCACATACCTTCCTACCTCCAGGTGCCCTTCTTCCCCCACCTGGGCAGCAGTAAGGAAACAGGGCTGCTCAAAGCCTCTTTTGCACCTTCGCAGGTCAAGGCACAGCAGCTCCAGGAGCCCACACCGACGGCGCGCTTCAGTATTCCCCGTCCAGGCAGCGTTACCACCCCAGAGTGCTGCCTCCACACGCAGAAGCGGCACAAGCTACAGAAAAGACCCGAAGCAGAGAAGCTTCCTGCCCTCCCAGCCTGTGCTAATTTGTAGCTCCTCATTAGTGTAGTGAGGGACACCTGGGTGAGGGACACCTGGACGAGGGCCACCTGCTCCCGGGCTCCAGGGGGAAAGGAACCTACTCCTGGCTTTAGCACTGGGAGCACTTTCTGGGCTGGAGCGTTCCAGGAATCAAAGTCTCTTGGGAAGGTTGGGGCAGTTGCTTCCCTGCTGTGTCAGCAGCGCTTGACCTCTCGTGGTCCTCCTTGCTGCAGGCTGGACACATGTTCTTCCCCCAGAGCAAGGGCAGAGAGCGTTCGTAGGGGCAGAAACACAGAGCGCAGGCACTCGTGGAGTCTCAAAACTGGCCTGCGGCCGTGTCACTCAGATGTGCACTTGCTCGCTGCTATTTTGGTTCAGATGAGTGTTAAATCATAGTAACTTACCGTGGTGTTTTGTTGCTAACAATAATTATTAAGAGAAAGAGAGTGTAATAGAATAAATCCCAGCTAGTAAAACAATCTGATGTTCTGAGTTACTGATTTCCTGGGTTTTCTTTTATCATCCGTTTGCTATGTTGCTATCTATAAAGTCTGAAAAGCTCTGGAACAAGTATAGATTAATAAATTCGTTCCAATATTAATCTGTTTTTCTTGACTGTAAATAAAATCAAGCCTGCAGTAGAATTTTATATTTGGCTTATGTTTGATGTCCCTTTATAAATCATGATTTCCACATTTTGCTTCAAGAACCATTATATGTCACTAGCTCACTTTCGTATTTCTCAAAAAAAAAAAAAAAATCAAAGCACAATTTGTGAAGCAAGGCATGAAAAGCAAAAGCCTGCCAAAGTTGCTGTATAAGTACTGATTGATAAAAGCTTAGTTGTATTAGAAAAGAAATACAGTTGTTCTGCAAGAATAGCAGAATTTATTTATTGTGAATGACTTCTAAGGCTACTTCCAAGAAAATGTCAAGACCTTATGAACAGGTGACCAAATGAGCTTGACTATCAGCTGGCTGAAGGCTTAACCAAAAGAGACAAAAATTAGACCAGAGTTGTAGCACTTCCACATCAGTACTCAACCAGAGAATGCAGGGCGATGGCGACCAGAGGCAGACCAAAGCTCTTAGCTTTGTGCAAATGAGGCATGATTTTCCTTGCAAAGAGCAGAATTCTGCAAGAGCAGTCATGCTTCTAGATTTCAAAACAAAGCTCCCTTGGCCTCATTAGAGCCATTCAAACAGACACATGGGGTATGTTGCAGGCTCTGAGCTGCTGTTACCCACTAGACCTGCAATTTACTTTTCAAGCTTTAGCAAGCTTGTATAAAACCAAGGTCATAGCAGAAAGAATAAAAACAAAAGGTTCAAGGTTAGCTGGGTTGCACAGGCTCTCAGTCAATCCAAATCTGGAACAGTGTGGGAAAAGTTCCTCACAGCGTTTCCATCTATGCTCAAAAAGCAGTAAAACAAAATGCAAGGGATAATTCCTCCCTCATTCCCGAACTTCATTTAACATACCCACACTCACATTCATTCTCTCAAAGGTCTAGTATTTCCCTACTCTAGCTTCATAAGGCCTATTTGGGTCTTCAGGGTTTAATTAACTCCTACACAGAATGATTGCCTTCAGCTGATTTTTTGAGGTTGAAGTTGGGAATTAACCCTAAACGTGCAGCTAACCTGGATCATCCATACGAATGCCACTGGTAAGGACTTTAGGGCCTTTATAAGGCTGACAGCAAAACTCCACATTCAATCCCCTCTCCTCCGCAGCAACTATCCCCTCGGCCTTCCCCAGCAGCGGGCTGCGCTGATCCCTTCTGCGCACAGCCTTTGACCGGAGCCAGCTCCTGCTTTCCACCTCTACAGGCTGTCCCTATTGAACCGGCATCTCGAAGGACACCGCATGAACCTGCTCTCACCTTCGCGTTTCCCGGGTGGCTGCCAGGCACGGGCTGCCTGACGCCTCCGGCAACAAGTGCGCAATCCCAAGGCCACGGTTCCTATCGCCGTGAGGTTTTTCAATAAGATGCATTGAGTCTCCTTCCATCCTTCCAACTGTAAAGCATTTTTAAGTTTTCTGGAGGCAATTATCAGTGTTCAGTGTAGGGGAACTGGATTCTAAGTTATTTGCATTGCAGAATGACATCCTTTGTAAGATTAAAAAAAAAAAAAAAAGCACAGGAAGACAGAAAAATAATGTTCACCTATAACAAAATAATTACAAAATAATGAGTCTCCAGATTAGTTGACATGGACCTCTTACTGTATCTACAGTGCTTACTCCAAGCACTTTTTTATTCCATGCCTCATTCTTTTATGTGAAAATGCCTTCTAGGAAGCAAACAAAAAGTGCATTGCAGGATTTGCCTTTCCTTTTCAGCACTGCAGATCTGCTGCCACCTCTTTGGCCTGGAGACACTTTAACCCACATTTCCTACTCTCCAGACCCTGGTGAGTGTCCTTTATTGTTATTATCTGGGTGGAGAAACACCTCAGTCTTCCTGAAAAAGCTGCCTAACTTTTCGTAAAACATCTGAAAATTCACTGAGAAGTAGAGAAGAGGCGATTCAAGACTGTATTTAGTGTCTCAGACATTCAGCAGATGGATAGGAGTCCTGAGACCCAGTTCTGTCAACAAAGACTGTTGATTTTTAGGACAAGAGGAAATGGCCTCAAGTTGCAGCAAGGGAGGTTTAGATTGGATATTAGGAAAAATTTCTTTACTGAAAGGGTTGTCAGGCATTGGAACAGGCTGCCCAGGGAAGTGGTGGTGTCACCACCCCTGGAGGTGTTCAAAAAGTGCATAGACAAGGCACTTCAGGACATGGTTTAGTGGGCATGGTTGATGGTTGGACTCAATGATCTCGAAGGTCTTTTCCAACCTAAACCATTCCATGATTGATTCTATGATCTTGTGCAAAGGGAAACAGCAATACAAACAGCTGATGCAATCCAAACCAGGCTGTTCTGCCAGGTGAGGGACTCACTCACATGAGTGGTAGGAAATGTGGATCCCCTTGTGCAAAAAATGGCGCTAAAGGAAGGATCCCTATGTCCCAAGTGAGTGTTTAGCCCCTTAACTAAAACAAAGTTTCATCTTGTAGGGGATTTCTTAGTATTTGTGTTGCTTTTTTACGTGTCACTTTCTTATATCCATCTTTATAAGGATATCTTTACTTTTCAAAGTCATTGGGATCCTATGCTTCCACTCAGCATTAACTGAAGTATTTTCCCACTCGTCCGCATCAGAGGTATCGCTCTGTCTCACACATCCTCAGACTTCCTACCAAAATTGTCCCAGTTTAAGCCTTTGTTTAACTTTCCTAAGTAGTCTTCAGGCAGCAGTATCACACAATATTACTTTATGGTAAAAGCAGGATTAAAGCCTACCTATCTTGGCCTTGAAAATGAGTTTTAAGACCAAGCAAGATCGTAGGATCCGAGCATACTGTAACTAGAAGGTTGCAAAATGAGGTTAACTGCACAGAAGGTAGGAAGGAATTTCTGTCAATTAAAGAAGGACTCTTAAATCCATTGCTCAACGCCAATCAAGTGAAATTGCTATGTAAGTCACCTTTGTCCAAGCTGAAATCAGTGTCAATATTCTTAGGATCTGGGCTGGTTTTACACACACACAACCTTGCCTAGACCTTTGCTAGTAGCATTAAGATACAACAAAGGAAAATGATGCTTAGAGATCCTCAAAAGATTTTAAATTTAATGACTTGCCTGAGGACTTTACAAACAAGACTTGAAACTGAAGGTCAGAAGTTCTTTATCAGAAGATTAAGCATTTTCAGTGTCAGCCAGAAATACAGCAAGGAAAATGCAGTTAGTTTTAATAACTTGCTTGACTTCGTACAGACCCTAACATCACTGAAATCTGAAAACTATTTATAATTTTTTTTCTAACAAGGGAAACAAGTCTATATCTTGCATAGATTCCCTCAAATGCTGCAATGTATTAGTAGAAATGTTTTGTATCATTACAGAAAAAAATCAGATTTGTTAAAAAGTCTTTCTGCATCCTAGAAATTTTAAAAATAGGAAGAGAGACTCACATATGTGCTGGAAGGACTGTTCTGACGTATGAATCATTACTTCTAGAAATCCATTTAGGTACACATTCATATTGTCTTAAAGATCTTTTTTGATAATTAAATTTTGGCTTGAAAAAGAAGTCCTACTAACGCAATGAGAAACTCATGTTCTACTTCCTTCCTGTTGTACCTACTATTCTGTGCCAACCATTGGAAAAGTAGGAAGCCCTGTGTCCTTGCTGAGATGCTTCAAGACTTACACTTTTGCCAAGATAATCATTAGTCCTTCTGGGTGACCTCCTGCATATGATGGCCTCATGAAGAACAGAAGTGACCTCAGAGGTCACCTGTACAGCCTGGACCATCTGAGGTAGTTTCACTCCTCACATTTAAGAGTGGAGAAAGAGAAGTCAAAGCTCTCTAGTAAACCAGTCTTGTGTAGTGAACAAAGAATTGTAGCTTTGCAGCTGAACAGAACTGGTCAAACAAACAACCTTCAAATGTTTTAGCAGTGCATGCACTTCTGTAAAACCAAATCTGGAATTACATTGACAAATGCTTCATGCTAGCAATTAATTTCTGCTACATACATCACTTCTAGCCCATAAACCTATAGGAGAAGACAATATCAGAGGGACCAGAATTACTCTGCAGATGGCATAAACCCAGCTGTAAAATTACTGGACACATTCTGTTCTGCTGTAATTGCATAGATACAATGGAGAGTGAAATCCAGCCCTTTTCCTTTTCCAAATAAGGGCACAATGAGTTTTTCGGAAATTGATTTTGGCTCATTTCCCCAGAGATCCGAGAAAACTTCCTCTATAACAGTGCTGACTTTGATGATATTTTGGGTTGACTTCTTTGACTAGTTTTTAATTTCACAA
>JAOBAS010000080.1:39455763-39470180 GCA_025311575.1 Elanoides forficatus
GGTTTGCCTTTTTTTTTTTTTCTTTTTTTCTGGCCAGTGTACTGGAAGTCACTGGCTGCTGAATCAGTTCCTATTACATTATCTGAAGTAAAGCTTTCTCTCATTCTAGTCATCACAAAAGCAAAACCTTGAAATAGATTGCTAAGACATTGCCAGTATCTGATGTATTTGTCCCACTACCTAATTTCATAATGACCTATGAGGACATAGTGCAGTGGGATTACTATAAAACATTAGGATTGGAAAAAGATCTCATTAGAAGTTCCTTATAAAGAAGGCAGTACTTCTACAGAATAACAAAGCAGCAGCTTTTTCTTTCAAAATAGCTAGTCAAATATTCTTTTAGGAAACTGTGATAAATACCTGCAATTTAAGCTCATGTAATTCCTCCCTGATTGAATGTAATAAGTCTCCGTTTGTCTTGTAAACTGAATACTTAATCACTGTGTTCAAAATGACATTAGGTTATTACAGTTTTCAGTATGTCTAAACCGAAAAGTTATTAACTGGCTGATTTGCAAGCCTGAAAGGACTTCAGAATCTGTGTTGAGTAATCCATCATTTATATTTCAGGATTATGGAATTGGCTCCATCTGGCTCTCTGTGGCTTATAAAACAAGCTGTCGGTAACTAAAATTTCCACCACTGACCACTGGTGGCTTCCAGGAGAATTCAGCTGGAGAAGGTGAAACACGCAGAAACGCTGCTTATCAAGTTTTAAGAGACGGATGCGAAAAAGCCCGTGTGCTTCTTGTGAGATTTGGGGGAATTTAGGCATGCAAATCATAAAACCTGATCTTGGGAAACTCTGGTTCACCTGGCACTTAGTCCTGCGAGGTCCTTACTCTCACCATTTTATTCTGATGTTCCGCAAGCACTTGGAGATGTGCTGCTGAGGACAGCTCATCTGGGTGAGGAGGAGGAGTTCAGCACCCAATGCTCTCCTGCCTGGCCAGGTTATTCCTTCACCTACCCGTCCTTGGGGTGGCCTCCTAAGAGCCCACGTCACTTATACCGACAGCACGAAGTTCGTTGCAAAAGACAACAGCCGTTGTGTTTAACCCATAGATGAAAGCGCCGGTGCTGTTTGTTTGTAGGACCCACCGGCAAGCGAAGCAGTGGTCCCAGCTGCAGGAAAGAAGGTCCCTTGTACTCTCCCCTTGGCAGGGTCAAACAGGGACAAAGGATCCTTTTTCTCCATTGAGCATCCAAACCACCAGACTGGGGGCTATTTTGCACAGGGCCTCCTCCAAGTATCTCCTTGTGAAGCTGTGAAGAAAACCGTTTGCAGCTGCCTGAAGCAGGGAGAAGCCCCGGGTTCTCACCTCTGCTACAAAACCTCCTTTGCATTTTCTCCAGAGGCCGTTTGTAGCAGCAGAAACCTCTCTGGGGTGACCAGAGAAGTGTCACTGTGCCATATGACTCAGCGGTGCCTATCTACACTAACCAGTGCTACCTGGGCTCCTGCCGGGAATGCCATACCTGGTTTATCCCAAAAGGTTTAGGGAGGGCTGCCCCAGAGCAGCAGGACACGGCCCCTTGCCACCCTGGGAAGGAGACCGATTTAAGACTCGGTCCAACTATTGCATTAGTCATCCCTCTGCAGCACCACATAGTTCCTACCATGTAAGCACAAGGAGCTCAGCTCCTTAGACCAGGGTTTCGATTCCACTGTAGGGACCAGATACTCTAATTGCCTCCAAAAGCCACGATATTTTTAAGCATTTAGACTTTAATTACTTGTCCAGGGCTAGGGAGGATGAAATGCCCCTCTGCAGACAGCAAGCGTGTGGAAGCCTTGCTTAATTTGTGTATGACTTAAAATTGTCATCAGATTTCAAGTTGAATTTCACTCACAGGGGGATAGCGGCAGAGCTAAGTAAGAAAACATACTCCAATTTCCCTGTTCTCCCACCTGCCCAGACAGACCAGGCTATTCATGCCATGTTTCTGTTTAAGTAATTATGGAGGCCCCAGACTGTTAACTGATTTAATGATATCCAGTTTTGCCATCTTTTTTAATTAATTTTTTGAGACATTGTTCTTGGTCAGGTGTAAGTGTGGCAGCAAGCCCGTTAATCAGCCAGGCATACTAAAAAACAGGTGCCAAAGGGATAACAAATAAAGGGTTAAAAGCTATCCATCAATATGCCTACCTTCCCCTAGACTTGCAGTCAGAATCTCTCAATAGAGGGGGGAAAAACGGGAAAAAAAATAGGTATTTATTTTGAGTGTATTTTGTCCGTGAGATTTAAGAGATTTTCCCTGACACGATATCTATGCATTCATAAATGGTTTGGTTACTCTGCGAGATCAAAGTGTCGTCTGTTCATTCCTCAAGTCACTGAGGATAATGAAGGGAATTGAAGAGAAAACATGAAGCATTGGAAATAGGAGGGTAGTTTGTGTCTCAGAGCTAGTTACAGTGATCATCCTGCAGTATGCTTCAGAAATTACAAGCTGCTCATTGAATCCCACAGAAACTATGAGACCGAAATGTCTTAAGATATCCAGGGGCTAGAGGATAAATAAGGCAGGGCCAGCTGTTACGTATAAAATGACTGCCTCAGTAGAATACCAGCATTGTAAGCCCCAAACATCTGAGTGCCCGGGAGACAAGAAAGTGGTTCCCACCCCACGCATCAGTCAACCAGCCTCCTGGCTAATTAATCCTTGACAAATGCATGCCCCAGGCATTTGGCAAATACCTGCAAAACAGAGCTTATGAGGAACAGTCCCTGCATAATATTCTTTTGAATGCAAACCTGCAACCACTGGCACTGGGAACTGACAGCACAAGTCATCTGGATACGTGTAGCCTTCACAATCCTAACAACCCACGAAACCTCAGTAACGGAGATGGTCTGTGGAAAGCTGATGGGCTAAAATGACAGCACTCAGGCAACATGACAGCTCTTCCAGCCTCTGCTGCAAGTATGCACAGCTTCTCAACTCTCAGCTGAGCACTTCGGAAAGAGAGAAGCCTCTCTCCAAAGCTGACAGCAGCAAGTTTTACTCAACAATACCAAGCAGAAGTCAGTCATCTAATGGCAGGTACCTGCTGGGATGCATCACACTTCTTTACAGAGATTGTAATTATTACAGGGTAACTGCTGTGCTTTTAGGTCTTGCTGATTTTGTTTTGGCTCATCCTCTCTGATTTACTTGCAAAGCACACGTCTGTAACGCAAACAACAGTTGTGTGAGTTACAGAAAAATCCTAAGTGAACAGCCTGTTTTCTGGTAAGTGAGGCTGTACTCAGAAAAGTATTTCCTGCAGACAACACCATAGTATTCTTCAGCTTGCTTAAGAATTTTCTATCACTTGTTTAAGAAATTTCTTATCAAATATGGTCATTTTTGCTTCTTTTTAATAAAAATTACCGAAACATCAGTCCTCCAAACTGAGCACTGTGTCTGAATGTCAGTACTGTGATTTTCATGCTGACTACATTAATAGGATTCATACCACCAATCTGTGGGCACAGCTGGCCTTGGCTGCTCTTGAGGTCTATCTAATCCTCGCTCAATCTGTGACACTCCAGTGTACTTTGGGGTAAGGAATAATGAAGACCGCAGTACACAAACATAAAATAATCTGCCCATCTCCCACATCAGGTCTCACTTAGCCTGTATACTACAGCTCTTATCCTCCAAAGCACAAGAAATTGAAATCCCTTCTAAAATTAATTCTTTATATCAACTCTGGATGATCTACAGCAACTTTGTGGAGCAGGGAATACTTACACACAGGAAGGGAAGGCATGCAGCGAGCCTTGTGAAGGAAGCTGCCTGAGCAGCAAGACAGTCTGAATTTAAAATAAATACAACATTCCTCATCATCCATTGCTCCATTCCCAGGAAAGCAACTTGCAAAGTCCCGACGTTTTCCCTTTGCATCATCAGTACCATCATCAGGCAGCAATAATACTGTTAGCAGCGCCGTTAACCTCAGCTTAATGGTGCTCGGAGCCAGATCCAAACAGAGCACAGCTGCCTGAAGCACAACCGCGCCACGACCGAGGTGCTCAAATTCAAGAACCCATCCCTGTGCAAACCCTCCTTCCCCACTCTAAAAGCCAGCACCCGCTGCTTCGCTGCTGCAGCTACTGAGGCTGTCCACGTTTGTGGGACTCGACGTGCAGCGTACTGACCTCCTGCGTGGGCACTGCAGCCCTGCCGCCACTTTTTTCCTTCTACTGGGCAGCAGCCGGGGCCAACAGCACAGCCCAGCGCTCACCAGCCGCTGCGGGTGGGGAAAGGGGACGCGATAGAGGCCTGTGCCACCTCCACCTCAGGCTGCAGAGGCAGCTTTGCCTATCAGCTGGGCAATGGCAACCGGTCGCTGCCCCCACTAAGAACAGGAGCAACTGGGAGAAGTCCACTCTGCTTCTCCCATCTCCTGTTCCTGTTGGCGCTGGCAGACCAGCTGGCTGCTAGTAGGGACAGTCAGATGTGGCCTTCAGCACAATATACGTGCGCATGGGTAGCTACCTAAAGAAATTGAGTAGAAACTGATTTTTCCAATCTCGTATTTCCCCCCCACCATAAACTTGGCTGAAGCTGGGCTCCTGTACAGCTGAGAAAGGCTCAGTGCAAGCCAGGAAGAGAGCAAGAGAACAAGAGAGAGAAAAGAACCTGCCCATGGTCTAGGAAGATGGGCTGTCCTTGGAAAGCAGACAGGCAACCCATGCTCTAACCTACACGCCATTTTGCATGAGACAGCACATGGACAAAGAGTATAAACAAGCTAAGTCCCTTTGTGGAGTCGACTAGTGTTTTAAAGCACCAAGACTGCATAAACAACCCCCCCTACTGGGATTTAGTTAATTTATTTAATGATGCAGAAAAGAATATAACCCCCATCTTCCCCAGGCTGTGATGAATCTTCAGGCTGATAGATTTTATTTTGCTTAAGGAAGTGAGTGACATTTTTCAGAACTGAAGCAATTTTAAGGCTCCCGATATACCTTTGTTTACCTCTTGTATTTAAATTGCATTAATCCATCTCTTGAAATTATATACATTCCGATGGAAAGCAATTGCCAAGGCTGGTAACTGGCTGTGAGCGATTGCTAGAGAGAACATAAAGGGCTGGACATGGTCTTTGGTCTGAACCAGTGCTACCATTCATACAACTGCTCTCCTCGTCGCCCACATCCAGTCATAGCCCTTAAAGCATCGCTTAAATCTATCACTTAAAACTTTATAGTGTCTTGGCAATTCTCTGCATAAAAATTAGTCGGTAGCTCTTAAAAGACATTTGTATCTTCCTAGAAGTTAGGCAGGTGGGATGGTCAAAAACCAAGCAATGGTGGTCATATATAATGTTTTATTGCTACTACTAATTTTAATTCGCTATCATTAATTTATATTTAATGTGTAATACTGTTGGCAAAATAAAAAGAATGTAGGTGTGGTTGTTAAGGCAAGTGCAGTACCTCAGGTAAACCCCTTTAAACAGGACTTCAGAGCCCGTGAGGTTATTTTTAGCCAACCCTGACTTAGCATTCAGCAGTCATTTTTTACTCAGTTGCAGATTGTTGTTTAGCATGCTGCTGGCTTTTCTATCTCCCTTCCTTCCTCTCTCTTTCTCACTTCACATTATGCTAGTTTCTCCTCAAACTTTTAAAACTTATCAGCTCCCTCACACTTCTTGCATTTGAAAATGAGGCTGAAAAACACATGGAAGCCATACTATCTACTCCACTGCAGAAGCTGGTCATTTCTGACTCTTGGCCGTATCAACTGACTCTCTATTTGGCAAGAGTCAGCTTTACCTTTGAGCCTCCCACCATGGAAGCTGTGTCTGTGCCACTTCCTTGTAAAGTACAGATTTGCAGTTGTTGGCTTTGCTTAAATTAATGCATCACACTTGAACTGCAGAGAACTCATACTATGTATTTTCTTTCCCTAAGCATTATTTGGCATTATAAAAGAAAATACAATTTATACCGCAATTTAAAAAAAAAAAAAAACAGGCTATTGATTTGAGCTTCCATTAAGCATATGTCTGTGCAAGAACTAATGCTACCACTGCTTTCCAGTTTGAGCTTTTCTTCTAACTGTGAAGAGGACCAAGGAATTAAAACAATTGCAGAAAAACAGGAAAACCCAACAATCACTCCTTTGGCAGGACAGCGTGTTGCTGTACATTTCATGGATTTTTTTATACTGCACCTGCTCTCCAAGGTGGCAATATTTATATTGAGATTTTGAGAAGTCTACTGTTCTAATTAAGGACTGTGCTCATAACCGAACTGGTGACTGAAAAGCACTGAGCAAGATGTTTGTGAGATGGTCTGATAGTAGTTACCAACCTCTGTTTCCACTTCCCTCACTGCTGCACTCCAAGAACTTTGAAAGCAAAAGGAGAAGAAGGGACTTCACCAAAGGACAAAAAAATCCAAAACATTAAAAAAATAGCACAATTTTGAGGAAAAGGTGAGTCTGGCTTCTTTAAAACCAAACCACCTTATAATGTAAATTGTAAATTAATGTTAATTCTAAGTTGTTTGCTCTCTATGTAGTCCACCCAAACCCTATGCACCATCTAAGTACTATTTGAAAGTGCTGGAGAGAAAGTTTAAAAAAAGTACATGAGCCCTGGGCTGCTCCTTTGTAGAGAACAGTATTTTTCCCAACAAGTATTTGTTTTCTTTAGGCTAAGATAATTTTTGTAATTAGAAGAAAAAAAAATATTAGCGATCTCAAAAAGATTCCACAAAAAACAAGTACATTCTAGTCTTTTCAAGCACTTTAGTTCAGTCTCCCTACTTTTTCTTGCTCAGAAGAAAATGGCAGAAATGGAGGAATGAAGAATTGTGATTCTTCTGGTCATGCTCAACACGCCATGGCTACTATAAAAACACTAGGTCTAATAAGCATTAGTATAATAATGCAGTATTAGTACACATTAGTATATTCCCCTTCTTGGGAAAGAAAAAAAAAATTCTGGAAGAGAAGCCCTCACTCTATTGAAATACAAATATAGCAGAATGCAGATCATACTCATTTCTTAGCTGTTAAATAAATGTCTGAGTTTCTAAAGAAAGGGCTAAAAAACTGACAGCATTCTGGAATGGCAAGGTAACAGAGCCTTAAATGAAAGAAAGGTGGTAAAGAAACAGGGACAGTAAAAAATGAGAGTAAATGTGAATCGTCTCAGAACCCCAAAAGACATAACAAATTTGTTCCTAATACCCCATTTCATGTTTTCACAGTAATATTCTTCTAACAGATGGCTCCTTGAGCCATAATTGTCTGTCTTTGAAAGACAATTTGAGACACTTACATCAACACAGCACTGTGTAGAGGATGTCATCCAAATCTGGTCCCCTTTGGAAACATCCAACTTTGTGGCATGTTATTAATTATTATAGGATAGAGATGCACTATTGCTAACATTTGTACTTTTCACTGAAAATCCTGTAGTATTTACTGTTTCACCTATAAAAAGCTGTTTCTTCAAACAAAGTGATTATGTGACTATCTCATTTTTAAATAAAAGTGTAGGCACTCACACCTGTGTGGTAATGTTAAATGTTCAAATACAATGAAAAATTAATAACGACGTATTTCTAGGAACTAACATTTTCCTATACTAGCAAGTATGTTCTAAGACTGGCTGTTCTTCAAGACTTTATGGAGCTACTGTAGCAAAATCAATCAAAGAATAGGTAAGGCTACAAATACAGTCTTCCTGGGGTCCTTTAGGCAGAAGTGCCAAAACCTGGTGAACGTTATTTCATTCACTAAGAAGTTATGCAAAAGTTGCCATCTTTGGTCTGCCGTGATCTGAGTGAGGAAAGGTTTAATGCGTCAGAGGACTCTGTTCAGCACTTCTGGAGAGCAAATTTACACAAGCCAGTGGGTATTCTGTCTGGGAAAAGACCTTTAGACAGGTCTCTAAGTTCTTTTTGTTTACAATATTTTCTTCTCAAGAAATTGTCATCTCATCTCAGAGAGACAAGCATCCTTTCAAAACAAACAATGACTTAATCTCCCTGACTCACTGGCAAAAACCAAAAGTGGCTGAAGTGGCAGACTGAACTGTAAGTGAAACTAAGAAGTCACAGTTCTCTTTTGAATATTGATTCAAACCATAAGCAAGTCAAAAAGTCCAGGCAAATCTGTAAATCAGATTCTGATCCCATCAAGATCAGAGCCACAATTCAATACTTCAGCCTGTGTAACTAGTATTACAATATAGACAATTCTCCTTTAATGGCAAAAGAAGCACGTTTTCCAGAAGAAATCTTCACAGCACGAAAAGGCTTTTGCCAAGTCAAGACTGCTTTCCGAGGTATAGTGTTTAAGGGTTTGGTTTTTGTTGCTGTTTAAAAAGTTTTTTGAACTCTTATGGCTTCATTTGTAATCTTGGACCTGTGAAGGATAATAGGTTGGGAGAGTATCACTGCAGACCGACAGCTCCTCAGTTCCAAGCTTCAAGTCAGCCTGTATTGGGTTGGATTCACCCCTCAGCGCCGTGCAGTTTCTCAGCTGCAGTTCTTTGGTGAAGCAGAATTCAATCTGACCAATTGTTTGTGCTTTTTCACCCTAGAAACATGAGGGATGAGATCAGCTTGATGGGGAGAAGAAAATAAATCAATTCTTCATACATATCACCTTATCTATAGAATACAGTAGTGCTTATTTCTACATTTGCCACTTGAAAAATGTGAAGGAGATAGGTACCAGAGGCATCCACTCTGAACAGCTTATAGTACGTACTTGTCTTTAAGGAGCAAGCAGTCAAGGAAACGTGTTCCAACAGCATAACTCAGTAACAATACAGGGAATGTGCCTAACTAGTAAGTCTCATTATGAAATGCTGTGACACAGATTATCTTAGATTTACCAAATTTACAGTATACAGAAGCTGTTCACCTTAATGATGAGCTCTGGCTGGTCTCTGTGAATATTGAAGGGTAGGTGTGACCTGAAAGCCACCTTTCACCAACTCTTTTGTAGCAGGATGGGAACTGAGGCAAAGAAAATTCTCCAAAAAGGAGAAAAGAATCTTGGTTTTATAATAGCTTTTACTGAAAAGAATACAAAAGCAAGCTGTCAAAAGTAGCAGAAATGTCATTTTTGGACTACAGGACAGCTTAGGAAGAAAAATATTGGATGTTTACTCAGGCAGGCAGGCAGGCAGGCATGGAAGCCTTTCATGTGAGGAAGAAGATTATACAAAAATCCCTCAAAATGCTCAGGTGCGACAAAGTGTATGTGGAAAAAAATTGGTTTTGAAACGATTAAGCAGGACAAGAATATATGTACAAGACAAAAGTAACTGTGGTAGTTTTTTTGTTGTTGCTTTGGTTTAGTTTTGCGGGTTTTTTTGTTGTGGGTTTGGTGGTTTTTTTTTTTTTTTTTACTTTGGTTTTGGGTTTTTTGGTTGTTAGGGGTTTTGGGGGGGGAATGCCTTTTTTTTTTTTTTTTTTTAAAGAATCTTAATAACACAGCAAATGTATAATAAGTTTTAAACATCAAAGTACCTCCATAATGCACTCCAGGCATCATCAAGGCTGGAACTCTGAAAAGGGTTATCTTTAAAAAACTGGGGTGTACTTTTTCCTTTCTATTACACATTAGCTTCAGCTGTTAAGCACAGGAGACTCAAGCTCTAAATTACTTTCATTTAATTTGAGCACCATCCCAATTGTACTAAAAGCAATGGCAGAACTACAGTGAACGGAGCTAGAAACTGGGGTTTGTGTTAGCTCTGTAGTTCTTCAACATCAAGAGATGGGTGAGTGTGCAACCCACATTCAACTCATATTCCCTTGTTGCTTAAAGTAACTTAAAAATATATTTTAAAAATATTGTAACCTAGAATTCTTTTTCACATGAAGAAACATCTGAGTATAAAAACCTCAGAGCACTACTAAAGCAAATGAGCTGACAACACACAAGCTATTAAACTCCAACAGCAACTGTGTCTTGGCAAGTTTTCATAAAATTGTTGTCTCTGTATGGGCAATAAGTCTGCCAAGTGTTTTGCAGCAAACCACTTGTATCAAGCTAAGATAATAAGGAACCACTTATAAGAGGGAAAGCAATCTTGTGGGCTTGTTTTTTTGTTTTGTTTTTGAATAAAAACAGAGTAACCTAGCTGAAAAAGGAAAGAAACAGCTATGCAGCCTACCCATGTAATTATTCAGAATACTGTTTTCTTCCTTGAAAGGCATTTTTGGTTCAGGTATGGTGACCTGGTTTTTACGCTACAGCACGCTGTCTTTGTGTACCACATTCTCTACTGCATCGTGATTCACAGTACAATCGTTGGCAAGGAAAAGTAGAAAGAAATGGAAATTTTAGACACTGTTGGCTCAAAAGGAAAAACTATAGCCATCTTGAACCACAGTGAAGCTCAAAATGCCTTTTTGTACCTCTTTAGGTACAGGCTTTTGAGAACAACCTCAGAGACAAGCCTCTGAGCTGCTTTATTTCTGAAGGATTCTGTCCATTGAGTAACTTCTTCATGCAGAACACGAGCCATGCCCAGTGAAGGGAAGACTGCTGTTGACAGGCAGTACCCTTGTCAAAGATGACAGTCACTGCCTCCATTCAGCTCACTCTTGTTGGTTCTAGTAATTTGCTATATGGCAATTAAGCTTTAGCAGAAGGAGAGGAAAGTACTCAGCTACAGCAATATCTCTAGCGTGGTACTTACAGCATTCATGCAAGAGATGCAGGTTCAAATCTTTTAAGACAGAGAGACCTTTAAAACCCAGTGCTCCCACTTTCTGGGTAAGAATACCAACAGTAAAGTTACTAGGTAAAGAATGGACACTTCCTGCACTAACAGTATTTCTACGTGAAGAAAAGGCTGTGGCAACAGTAACATAAGCTGCAAAATGGTTCCAGTACATAAGCAATGTTTTTATGAACTCAACTCTAAGAATCGAGCAATATGTCATCTGCAAAGAGCTGTATACACAAGGAACACCCAGACCTAAGTTTCACCATGCTGAAGATTTTTCACTCTATTTTTGCTTTCGTTTTTTGATAAAAAGTGCTCTTTTTAAAAAAAAAAAAAAAAAAAAGTGGAGGTTTTTTTGGTTGGTTGGTTTTTTGTTTGTTTTTCGGTTTTGGGGGGTTTGGGGAGTGTCTGTTTGGGGTTTTTACCTCTTCTGGAGGAAGACATTGGATCTTTGGTGTTACACCATAAAATCTTGTAAGAGCTTCCTTTATGGCAGTCATCTGAAGAATTAAAAAGCTTATATAAATTAATAAGTCACTAGTACATTTTCCAACTGCTCCCACACTTGTTAAGTTCACAAAAACATTTAGATAAAGCACAACCTTAAAGAACTATACAATTAAAAAAAGATCACTTACTCTCTAGAAATTACTTGACTCCTGCTGAAAAAAAAGTACACGCATATGATTTTGTTTTATAAAAGATTGCCTCTTACCTGGTAATATGAACTGCTTGGCTTTATCCCAGCTTTCAGGAGACAACTGAAACAAAGATAAAACATTCTTCCATGGTTTCTGTATGCAAATGTAACTTCATAATCATTAGGTAAACAGATAATGTTAGTGAGTATTTGGCAAGCATTCCAGCGATGGGGAGCAAAGGAAACTTGTCTTCCATCCTCTGCCAGGCCTAGGAAAAGTTCCACTTTTCTGAAAGGCCACTTCCCATTCAACTTGGCAGGGTGAGGAAGAACCCTCTCCCCCACCTTAATCTGAGGAGCTGCGAGAGCCGAGTCTTCAGACACAGCTCGGGGAAAGGGCAATATTACCATTACTTGATGGACCTTCAGAACGCTCTGTTGAGTGCCAGCTAGGGCATGCAGTTTAATTGCCTCCTTTCCCCCGCCTTGAGCCATAGCCCTGTGCTTGGGCCACTGGGAGGGAATGGAGGCAGACTTGTGAGGCTGCTCTCAGCGCCCTCGTGTTCTAACACAGGGTGGGCTTGCTGGGGTGGGAGTTGCACAGCACGCCAGGAGAGGGACATGATGTGTGGATCTGGAAAAACATCAATGCCAGCGCAGAAATGTTTCCTAATTAATATGTTTTTGAAGAGGGAAGGTTGTTCACATAAGAGAAACAAGGTAACTCAAGAACCTCTAGCCTGCATATCCCTTCCTTTAGATTTGGTCCTGAGGGAAGTCCACATTTCCAAGTTGACAACAAGACTCAGGACCCCGAGTCTGTAAGTCCCAGCTTCTTCCATAAGGAGTGGGAATGTTCAGTGTCTCGCAGGGTTTAATCCACGAGTGCTGATAATGCTCAGCCCTTCCAAGGACAGCTTCTGCACACCTGAGATCTAACCCAGTTGACTAAAGGTGTAGCTGTGTGTCATAGTCATTTTACACTGGATATAAGGAGGCCAATAAAAAAAAAATGATGTTCTTTTATTCGTACAGGAGCCTGCATAATGTCCTCTTTTTAGTAATTTCCTTTTTGGAAACAATCTTTTAATCACTAACACTACTTTTTCTCACTCAAGTATAAATGATGAGAACATTAACAGTCTTAATTAAATTAATCTTTACTGGAAAGAATAATGTTCATTTCTACAATGAAGAATATGCTCTGAGCAATTAATTTCAACATGTTTCAGTCTCTGTTCTTTTTTGGCGTTACACATGCTGATATGGAGTTGCATAATTGGTCACTGTGCCATCTGTAAAATGTTTTAGTCACACCATTACAGCTACTTAGGCAATTGACTTATCAGACATTATTAATTTGAACACTACATATGACATACTCTTAAGCACTGTGTCTAGAAAAATCTGATGAAGTTTTATAAGACACCTACAAAAACAGGAGAGGAGGTGGAAGAAAAGATATATTTCCTTTGTGCATATGCAAAGTGAATGAGTCTTTGTTATGAGATTCCTTGGACAAGTCACTGACAGAACACCAACAGGATTTTTAATTTTATTTTTTTTAAGGTATGTTTCTAGATACAAAAGAACTTATTTCCTCTCTCAGATATGGTAGTCTTATACAGAGACGTAATTCACGGCCAACAAATCTGAGCCAAACATTCTCCCAGCCATACCAAGCATGATCGGGAAAGGACTCTGGCCTTCTGGCATTCACCTGCAGCCAGAATGTGTACATACAGTGCTTGGACAAGCCACAACATTCCCATCAAGATTTTGTATCTGGAATGGCCAATGCTTTGGAACCATGAGGAGGAATCAGCCTCTAGGACAAAGCAAGAGTGTCACATTGGGGTTGTTTGAAAGGACAGCAGAGCACTGCCTGCAGTGACTGAACACTGCCCTTCAGGACATCCTCTCTTGCTGTTACCTCTCAGCCTTTTCTCAGGATGTTCTGCATGATTTTGCCTGCAGCTTGTCCCTTCCTCTGCACAGAGCACTGTCTTTTCTATAAACAAGTGTTTGGGCCTCAGTATGGTTGGGAAGTTTGGGGGGGTTGTCACTTGATTTAGAAGTTTACAGGTACCATAGCTTTTAATAGCGAGATATAGCCGATACAGCTTCTCAAAATTTACTGCTCACATTGTCTAAAATGATGCCATGAAGAATGCTGCTGGCTTACCAGAGTCTGAAGTGACTTCTCAGAGTAGACAACCCTTCCTCTGAACTCCAGTACTAAAAATAATTTATGCTAATACTCATTTCCCCTCTGCCATCAGATTTTTAGACTTTTTTTTTTTAGGCTTGATTTGAAACTTTTAGAAATTGTTTGAAATAAGAGGCAGGCCACTGAGTCATTTACATACCTGTTAAGATCAACATGCTGGTAGAGTTCTAAGGCTTTACCAAAGTATTTCTTCTGAGAATTAAGGACCTGAAGCGTGGCTGCACAAGTGCCATGTTTCTCCCATTCATGTTTCCTATAGGAGAAAAGCAAAATTTAAGTTTCAGAAAACATAATTTGCAGATATGTGCTGCACAAGCTAGCCAATATACTTAAATCAAGTATCTGAAAGGCTACATGGGTGAAGTAGCACACTGCACTCAAAAAATACTGCATGTGCAAAAAGGAAAACCAAGAAAGATCACTCCCACCATTTCAATTACAGCAACATCTATGTATTTTTTTAGTAGAATCATTTACCAAGAGATTTTGGACCTACCAGGAGAGTAAGGAAGAAGCCCAAGAAGTCCCTCGTTATGGTCTGTAACATCAGACTAAGGAAAAATTCTTTCAGACAATAAGTTGTGTTAAAAATATATAAATGAGCTGGCCTTAACACTAGCAGCTGGAAGACAGAGACACTTCAAATTTATGTAAGAGTTGTAGGAGATAAAGGAGAGGATGGTCTAATGGTTTGAATATTGATGTGGGATGTTCAGTATCAGTAGGTCTGTTCTCCTATAAATTACGTATATGAATTTGTGCAAAAGTCATTTAAAGTTCAGCCCTTTCAGCCCTTCACCTGTTATCCCACCTAAGGGTTAACACTCTTCTCCGCCTCC
>JAOBAS010000080.1:39503256-39515412 GCA_025311575.1 Elanoides forficatus
GGGGCAGGAGAGAGAACAACACTGTGTAAATGGATTAATGTATGCAGTTATATAAGCCTCCATATCTGCTGGCGGGAGCAAATTGCTGTGACCATACCTGATAAGGGTGGTCTCAAGTCTTTGGTGTTCAAATTCTCTGTGACTTGTCTCAGGTCCTGAAAAGCCTATATGACGTTGTTCATCCTACTGTGTCGTATGATTCATCTCCTTGTATTGGGGTGATTTTTCCTTTGGCCTCAGCTGTGTTATTGTTGCTTTTTACTTTCTTCCTCCTGAACTTGAGAATTACTGCTTTAACCTCACATAGATTCAAGTGTATGGTTCCATGTCTAAATTTATTGAGATGATATTTTGAGAATATCTTGCTATGATCTGAGCAGTACCCACCTCAAAGGATGAAGGTGAGCGTGTTGGAATGACGTAAACCTTCTTTGTGGAGATAGTACAGGAGTGCTTAACTTCAAACTTACAGTGATGCTTGCAGGATTGAAGGACCACTTGGAGGGCTGCTTATCTGTGGAAAGGCTGTAGGGTGATATTCTAGGTGATGCAGGTAAGCCAAAGGGAGTTGTAGTAAATACCCGTGGCATTATCTTCTGGTGATGAGGTCCTGACCTTAAGGGTATTAACTGGGCAGTAATGGAAATAAAGATGAACTTGCTATTAATGGGGAATGGCAATATCTGGGAGAGGTTGACACTATGTCATTAAATAAATGAGAAGAGGAAGAAAAAAACTTCAGTCAGTATTTAAAACCCACTGAGTTGGACCTAGAAGAGTGGAGCAGGCAAACGATCGGAGTTATGTGAAAAGGAATGACAGCTGAGATATTGTTCCAAAATCTCAAACAGGTCAGACTCTGGATCAGCTGATGTAATGGCAACTACTTTCAGACAACTTTGTTCTGCAGTCTCATGATCCAGACCCTTAAGGGGGTTTACCCCTACCCACACCTCATGGCTGGTGTCTTTCATTTTGAACAGTTGTAATAGCCAGTCAGTTTCACGAATGCTTTGTTATTCTTGTCCTGTTATGTAAGTATACTTTGTTTCTGTGGCATCAGTGGAAACAGAAGTCAGCCTTGTAACCATTTGAAGTTTTTCATAGTGACATAAGACTAAATAAGTTGTTAGCCATTGGTGGGAAAGTTAAATGTAAATTTTTTTTGTAAGAATAACATTTAAATTAATGGCTTATAAGAGGATTTGCTGACTGAGTGCTGTACCCCAGCACCTGAAAAAATGTAACTGCAGTGTCACTATGACCATTGCATGCAATTGTGGTAAGCATTTTACACTCCTTTTGATGGGAAATTTTTAACTTTTTTGCATTGCTTCTTGTCCTTTGAAAAGGTATCCAAGAGGTTATGCTTAAAAAGGAAGCATTTATTTTATTTTTCCTGTGAAAGGATATTTTTTTTTTTTAGTGGGAAGGAACAGTTACAGGGTAGTCCATGTCTAGTTACCTTTCATAATATACATGAGAAAATCCAGACACTCTTCATATTATTCTTAGTTATGGAAATCAACCTTTCTTTAAAAGCTTGCTTTCTTCTTTGCTCTTGAGAAAACTGGCATACAGAGTAGCACTGTCTTTTATAGTTTTACTGCAGTGTTATCTATTGGGTACCTGAAAATGTCAGATTAAGAGTTAATTAAAAGTGGCAGACTACTTCATCAAATGTAATGTATGTTGTCCATTTGATATGTTCAATGAAAGAGGTAGAGAAATTATAGTGTTTAAAAAAATTTTTTAAGAAGTAGGCAAGGCTTAAGCTTAAATATTCAAAATAGTCCTTAGAAGAATTCTGATCCTTGATATTAAGATATTCAAAATCAGTTAAGTAAAACCTCACTACAGGAGTATTTGAATGACTGGAATCATGCTCTCTTTCCTTGAGAAATTCTGATTCTTTGAGTGTGATCTGACAAGAAATCACAGGGATTTTGTATATCCTAACATTAACTTCTTAAGATGTATTACCACAAGCAATTTGTTCATGTTTCCTGAACGAATTGTAAATGAAGGGTAGGTGTTTCAAAGCTGCCTGAAAGAGCTAGATTTTTAACTCTCAGAAGAAACTAATAGGAGATAATACAGGTAATTTGGAATCTTTTTGTGTATGAAGAAATAATTTAGGAAGTCTTGTATCAAATCTGCCCCCCTGCCTTGTTGTTCTCTGACTGAAAACTCTTTCTCAGCCTCAAGTCACATTGCCTATAATCTTAAGTGTCTTAATTGCACTGATGTAGATTACAATCGATGCCAAGTTGCTTGAGGAGAAACAAATAGCTGTGAAGCTACTTGCTGGCTCTTTGCATTCTATTTGCATGGGGAAAACAGTGCTTGTAGAAATGATGTTTGGTTTTTTTTTTGTTTGGCAGGCAGAGTTGCGAGCAGCTGTTTTTTTGGCATTGGAAGAACAAGAGAAAGTAGAGGTAAGAGAACCTTACAAAAAAAGAAAATCAGCTTCTTCAGTTCTTCATGTAGAATTAAATATAATAGCTTTAATACTTTCTATTTGTGAAATGTAACAAGAGAAAATTATGTATTACTGGATAAAAGCATGGTGCTTAGAGAACATGAAACAGGACTATCGGCATGTTTCCTGATGTTTAGAAATAGGAATTTTTACATAGCCTTTTGAAACTCTAGCTTTAAGTAACTATCTCTGCTGGTTTTGTATGGCTTCTGTCCAATTGAACAGAATAACTAAATATCTTTTCCATCCAATACTACTTTAAAAAAAAAAAAACCCAAAACCCACCTAAGCTGACTGATGAAGATTTTATCAAATCAGAATAACACATTTTGAAATTTAAAATATTATAGTGGGGTTTTTTGAGTAGTGTATTGTGACAGCAATTTAATGCGGTAACTTGCCAAGTATGCTAATGCTTTTGGTATTTCTCATAAGGATGTTGTAGGCTTACTTCAGGATAATTTGCTTATATTAAGGAAGAATTCTGAATTAAGAAATGTACTATGTACTGATACCTTGACAATATAATAGTATTAAGTGTATTTGATACTAGCATGATTAAGTAACAATACTGCTGTGGGAAGCAGATGCTAGTTATATGACCCCTTGTAATGCTGGCATTGCCTCATTTCCTGTATCTTTCCATTTTCTAGAACTAGAGAGGCTGCTGTATGTCCAGGCTCTCTGTTTCAAAAGAGAGGAATGGAAGACTGTCCTGTTCCTATACTGGTTAGATGGTTGTGCTCTTTCTGGAAAAATGGACATTGTGACATTAGTGAGGAGGGGAAATAGTTATTCTATGATATGAGATTCCAGAAATCTAACATAAGATTACTGAAGATGATGTAGTGGAAGAATGATATAGTGGGACAGTGCTATCTCTTATGGGGAGCTTCAGTGTATTATGCAGTACCCAGAGAACAACCTTGCAGACGGTCTGGAGAGTAATAGGGCCAAAGAGAGATTTGCTACAGTTGATCTCAGCTCACCTTTTTTTCAAAAGGCTTAAACGTATCATGATATTTTAATTTTACACTGTAGAGATACTGGAAATATATTAATACTTATCACTACTCTGAATTCCTAAATATTAAGCAAGATATATTTCTTTTTTCACTCAGCGCTTTCTTGTGTGTTAGCATTTATGACTGTAGTGATAAATACCTATAACAGTTCCTTTTCTTCAAGTTAAATTCTTACCCAGGATCTTTTGATATGTTAGGAATGGCATTTAGAATTTGGTTTGACAAATGCAAACATAGCAAATTGATTTATCTCTCTTTAAAAATCGAAAGTTGAAGATGGCAAGTCTGACAAGGGAGAAAAAAACATTTTTCATAATATCTTTGAAGGTCTTTTAATTAATAGAAGGTTAGTATTGATTTGTGAACCGCTAATTAGCATGGTCCGTACTTTGTCTAGATGATTTGTAAATTCTCATTTTTGAAGAAGTGGGACTGAATTTCTTTAAACAAAATTGGCACTATATTAGAGGAGCAGTTTGGGCCGTTAATTGCTTAACTTACCTTTTTAGTCAAGTAAATAAAAATCAGTGTGCTAATAAGAATTTTGGTGAAATTACTCTAGCTCTGTAGCTTTTATAATAGAAACACTGAGACAACTTTAGTTTGCCTAAGTAAATGTATGGCTCTGCAGCTTTTACTTGTAGGTAGTAGAATTAATACAAAGGTAGATTTTGAAGGAGTGAATTACATGTGCCAGGCATCATTGGGGAACAGTGTACACCAAAGCACCAACTTGCTGTGGTTTTCAATTTCTTGCTAGTATGAGGATGATGTTAATTACTGTTTGGTTTTTGCTTTTTGACAGAACAAAGCACCTCTGGTAAATGAAAGCTTGAAAAGTTTTTTAGGTACAAAAGATGGTAAGTTCTTTGTTTAATATACTTCTCAAAATAATAAACATAGGAAACAAAGGATTAAATCTTTAAATCTTTTATTAACGGTACAGTCTTCATGACATAAAGGATGCTTTTGTTCCTGTCAAATGTCATAATGACTATTCATACAGAATAGAGCTCAATTTATAATTTTGGCAGTTGATATTGCTGAAGCTGTATTTTTAACTGAGGTGACTAATGCATTTAAATTAGTATTTCATTATGAGCTATGATTGTGCTAACTCAGAGCCATTCTAGACCAATAGAAAGAGTAGCCATTGAAAACTCACTGTAGATATACAGTCATGAATGCACACATGGGAGAAATGCCAAAATGATGTCTTTAATACAGCTGAAGAGTTTACAAAATTCTGGTGTAAGGGTTTTTTTTACGCACTGTCTATGCTGCTGCAGTGTTGCTGCCTTAAATAATTTTGATATGATGACTGAGTTAGAAATTAGGAAATTGGTATACAAATTAGCTATGTGGTGGTAGTTTGCCGAGTATCTAAATGATGTTTGTAGGAGTGTTGAATCAATGTAGATGTTCTTACTGAAGCCATGTCAATGTTAAATGTTTGATGTAAGAATTGTTTCTATCTGGTGTATTTTTACTCTTCTCATTTTCTTTTTAGGTCGCTTGGTAGCAGGTCTTGTTGCAGAATTTCTACGTTTTTTTAATCTTGATTTTACATTGGCTGTTTTTCAGCCTGAATCAAGCACAGTAAGATATACTGATTTTATATGTATGCTATGCTGATTGTTTGGAGTGCATGGCAATGAATACAGAAGCTGTAGTAGATTTAAGCCACTTGGTTGTGTTTATTCTAAATAGTTTTTTATATTTAGTCTGTAAAAGGTGCTTACTGTCATAAAGACACATATTCCAGGAAAGTGTAATAATATGAGTCAGTGTTCCCTTTATCAAAAATCAATGCTTGATAATATGTTAATTTAACCAATTATTAATTTTTGTGAAATCATGTAACAGTATAAACAATACTTCTGCAACAATTTTTGCCAATAATTTTAGTATGTTGTGATATTAAGTTAGTACTGTTACATGAAAATTAAAATAATGTCAGTAATCTACTCTGAGAGAAATTTCAGTGAAACAAAGGACTTTCTGCAGATGCACATGACAAAAAGTGATTGAATAGAATCAGTTGGAAGGGACCTACAATGGTCATGTAGCCTAACTGGTTCTTTTTAGGCTTTTGATATTGAGTTAGAGGTTTTTCATCATGTTTGTCCCCTTGTATCTTTTTATGATACAAAGGTTTTAACAATAGATTTGGGTTTGAAACAATTCCATTTAACTGAAGAATTTCTCTTTACCTCTCAAATCTTCATTTTTCTTCTCAATGTCAGTTTAAATAGTTAATTCATTAAAAAATCCAACTTAGTTAAATCAATTAATTGAATTATGTTTCTCAGAAGTTCATATTTCTTTTTAGGGGCTTAATCAAAGACAATCCCGTGCACCGTTATGTTTTGCCAAGTATCATTAGGTGCATTTATTGCACTAGGACACATCTGTACAAAGATTCATGTTCATGCTACCAAATAGAAAGAGTCATGCTTGCTGTCATGTTGTCACTCACTACTGGGAGCTGTGCTTCATTTGCACTGTAAAGGCATCTCATTCTCTTTGAAACGCCCCCTTCCTTTTTCCAGTAAAAGCAGCTTTTTCACCTATTACAGTGTATATATGAAATGTGGCCAAAGTTAAGCAAGCTGGCCGAGGCTGCTGTGTATAGTGCTGAAATATTTTACTTTGTCTTCCTCTACCAGCCCCTGTCTCTGAGCAGTCTGTTCTATTGTCTTTATCTTCCATGTTTCAGTGTGCTTGACTAACAGTGGCTTGCTTCAGTATTTGCTTGACCAGTGTTTTGATGGGAAGGGTCACTAAATAATTGTAAGAGTTCAAGATGAACTGGTGCCCTTTGCACCAGTGATTCTGAGGTTATGCCAAGCAACCTGGGTTTGCTGCAGCATTCAGCTTCTGCTATAATGTGAAGTTCATTTTTAAAAAGTGTATTTTTCTTTAATTTTTTTCTTTTTGGCTGATATTGAATTACTTTCATCCCTGTTTATGTCCAAACCCATGTTTTTTTTCAAGTGAAACAGAGACTGAAAGTAAGCATTGACCTATGCTGGTGTACTTCTATATGCACGGGAATGGGGACTCTCCATCATCTATGAATTTGCTGGAACCACTGCCTAGGTGTCCTAGGATCCACTTTTAAATTTGATGGGCTAAAGTAACTTGACTATATAAATCCTTAAATCCTGAAGCATACTAATGAAGAATACTTGCATATTTAAAACAACTTTGGTCTGTGATAAGTTTGGGTGCAGATCAGAAGTGATGCCATAGGCTATTATTACTTTAGTCCACATGCAACAGGAAGTCTTAAATAATCACTGTTCAGTGAAAATATTGCTGAGTTGAATGAGACCAAAAAGATTTAGGAGTTGTATTACAAAATTTATATTGTGTTTTCTGACAGTTATTTCTGTGTTGTGATTTGTTTGTTTTTTAATGTGTCCCTGTCCCCATTGTCCCCTGCCCCCAGCTAAATGGCCTTGATGGTCGAGAAAACTTAGCTAAAGATTTGGGAATTATAGAACCAGAAGGTACCATGAGTGGTCCCCTGTTGTTGGAGGTTGTTAGAAAATGTCAGCAGAAAAAGATTTCAGGCAGTGGAGAAGTAAGTAGTCTTAATATGTAACTTCTTTATTCATAATTCTTTATTCATTTTCATTTCAATGATGAAAAATAAGTTGAAATTAAGAACACTTAACTATTGTTGTAGTATTATACTGTTTCAAGTCTTTATTATATTCTATTATGCCTTCAACGTAACTTATCAGAAAACAATGCTGAAAGATAAAGATTATGACTATTTGATTACTTTTAATGTCACCCTTGTACTCTTTACTAATACTCTGCTATGAGATGGTAACACAGAGTGAACCCAGATAAATGACACAAAACACTGTGTTGCTTATTTTCTAATTTCTAGTGTGGTTTGATAAGACTTTTAGCTGTACCTGTTTTCTTTGGCATACTTCTAATTTTAATATGACCTGAAAAGCCTAGAATTGGTTTTGTTAAAAGCTTTAAAGCTGTTCTGAAAACATATGTATTTAATACTAAGTATATGAAAGTATTGAACTACCTGAAGGCAATGACAGTTATATTTTAACAGAATATGTAATTAAGTTGTCAATTAAATGAATCAAATCCAACCAATAGCATTACTCTCTGTTGTGATTGTGGCTTGAAAGAAAATTCTCTGCACCCAAGGTGCATTCAGAAAGAAAGCTTAAATTCAGGAGTAGTTGTCATAGATTTCCTAACAGCATCACATCACAATTTGCATACTGTGTGAGTGAGGATGGTAGCCTTTTTTCTTGTTGCATGGTTTTATGACAAAACTCAATGTATTTTTAGTAAGTATTTATGTGAAACTTCTTAGGTGGCTCCAGTTCTAAGTGATAGCTTGTGTCCCACATCAAAATTGTCTGATGGAAGATCAAGTACACCTGCTATATCAAATAAGGTAAGATTGTTTATATATAATTAAAAAAACCCCTATGCAACATACATGAGAGAATTAAAAGAGAGAACTCCTATGAAACTGTGGATACAATGGCATTCACTTAAATGATCTGCAAAGTCCTGTACCTTTCTGACTGGGTAGGTAACAGTGCATACACAGGAGTCTCTGTGAGACACAGACAGGTTGGAGCCAACTTGTCTGTTCTAGGCAGCTGGCTGATTGCTGCTTGGGATTGATAAGGTGTTAGCATACAGCTGTCTCTGTGTTGTGGCCTGTGACTTTCTTTTCTCTCTTGCTTCTTGTTAGCACAAAATCTGTATTAACTAACATCTTCCAGGCCTCTAATACTGCTTTACATTTGACTGGAACTGATCAACAGGTTGAGAATTATGGGAAAGTGTAGCGCACAAAAAGGGGCATGATCACTTAAGCCTCTTTTCCACAAGAAACCAGGTACCCACTACACCCAATGGGGAAAGAAAAAAAAAAAAAAAAAAAGAACAACCAACCCAAAACAACCCCCAAAATCCAAAGCAAATTATCCCTGATTAAAGTATGAAAGTTTGTTCAAATTATTGATGTAATCTGATCACATAAAAAATTTTAATAGCTTTTTTTCAAGATTACTGGAAATAGTTTAGAAGCTTTCTAACTCACTAATGAAAACTGAGGAAATACAACATTGCATGGATTTTGTTGTTAGTTTATTCACTTGAGAGAGTGTCCTGGTTTCAACTGGGATAAAGTTAATTGTCTTCCTGGTAGCTGGTACGGTGCTATGTTTTGAGTTCAGTATGTGAAGAATGTTGATAACACTGATGTTTTCAGTTGTTGCTAAGTGGTGTTTAGTCTAAAGTCAAGGATTTTTCAGCTTCTTGTGCCCCTCCAGCTTTCTTGCCGGCTGGGCATCAGAAGTTGTCACAGGACACAGCCAGGGCAGCTGACCCAAAGCGGCCAACAGGGTATTCCATACTATGGGACGTCACATAAACTGGGGGAGTGGGGGCAGGGGATCGTGGCTTGGGGACTAACTGGGTGTCGATTGGCAGGTGGTGAGCAATTGCACTGCGCATCACTTGTACATTCCAATCCTTTTGTTATTACTGTTGTCATTTTATTAGTGTTATCACTATCATTATTAGTTTCTTCTGTTCTATTAAACTGTTCTTATCTCAACCCACAAGCTTTACTTCTTTTCCCGATTTTCTCCCCCATGCCACTGGGTGGGGCTGAGTGAGTGAGCGGCTGTGTGGTGCTTAGTTGCTGGCTGGGGTTAAACCACAACAGAGAGGTAGTGATAAGGATAAAAGAAAATAAAATGACAGCTCAGTTTGGATCTGCTTCATTTCATTCCAATTCTTTAGGTTTTTGCCATGCAAAACCAGAAGACTATACAATTTGAAAAGCAAGCTTCATTTCAAGGTTAAGTTACTTTATTAATTGCTGTGCTTGTTGCTAGTATTTTAAAAGCTATTATTTCTGTAACTGACCTTTGAATGGAAATTCTAATAATTTCAGACCTGCTTTAGTAGAAGATAGTTCTTGCTTGGCACCAGCTTTTAAAACAAAACAAATCCACTAAAAAGATGGGAATGCTGATTAAATATTACTGTTACTGTTGCTTCCTACCTGAGCCCCTACTTCTGTCTTAAGGTGGTTCTAGATTAGCTAAAAAGAACTACTGAAGATGAGTTAGAAGTCATAAATATTCCATTCTCCCTTGCATATACCACCTTTCATCTTCAGATTTAAATTACTTTATTTGAAATAAGTAGGTCAGAAAGAGAAGAGCTAAGTGTTTGTTATATGGCTTTTCCTGAGGAAAAGCATACTTGTCTAGAGGAGGAAAAAAGTAGTCCCAGTAGCTAGTAAATTGAACCAGGCTTCATATGGGTGTTTTTCTGGGTGTGCATGCACATGTCTCAAGGTTGGTGCCTCCTCTGTCAGGTATGAATCTTATTCCTTTATGTCTGTTCTTGACAGAGCTTTTGGCAATGCAGTTATGCAGGGTTTTGTTGGTGGGGTTTTTTGTTTGTTTGTTTTGTTGGGTTTTGGGGGTGTGTTTTGGTTTGTGCTTTTTTAGGTTTTGGGGTGTTCTTGAAACTTCTACCCTTTTTGCAGTGGTTGAACTTAGCCAGTCAGTCCAGTACATTAGTTAGGGGAAGACAGAGACACAAGCACAGAGGAGTATAATATCTTAAGACTTGTTTCTTTAGGAAACTAGATTGATAAGAATGAGTTCTAAGTTGTGCCTGGAAACTCTGCTTTAGAGGAGATATCACAGAGTAGTGGCAGTCATTCTTGTTGTTTAAGTTTATAACAGGAATAAATGACAGTCTTAGTTCTTTTATCACAATTGTTTGGGCATGTACAAAACAGTAACTCCTGTACCCAGCTCAAATAGTGCTGTCCAAGCTGGGTAGAAAATAAATACAGAACATTTCTGAATGATTTCTAAAGATTAGTGCTGTTTTCCAGAAGTGACATTGTATTGCAGTGTGTTGTATTCTTCTCTGTGTTGAGGTGGTTGTTGTTTTTCAGGCTGCTATCAACTGTTTAGATGTACTAGTCCATAGATGCAAAAGCTTCTCCTATTGACTGACTTCAGCATAATGATAGTGATTGGAACTGGTCCAGCTGATAGTGGCATTTTTTTAATGTGTATACACTTAATCCCCAAAAAGTCCCAACAAGTTGGAATTTATCATCATGCTTTTCATATTCTTTATACCCATCTTCTAAGGGAAGCAAATCATAATTCTATTGCAGTGGGAGATAGATGAACATGTTCTGGAAATGCTTTTCATAATATATTGATGAATCCTCCATGAAAACATGTATCTCAAACTGGAGAAAAATGGTTTCTGAATAGGTGTTTCCTCATAGAAACAGCAACAGCTGTTGGTTGAACTACATACTCTTCTAAGAATAAGCAGTGGATATCTTAATGGGACTGTAGTTCTTGGATATATTTTTTCCTGGTTCTCTCTCTCCTTGGCAAAGGCAGGATGGGAGAATATTCTGTCTGTGCAAAATACTTGGAGTAAAAATAATGCAGAACGAGGAAGTTTTAGCCAGTCCTGGCTGGAGCAAGATGGAAGTTACCTGAACAGTGTAGACTTCCTGATTGAAACTTGAGATTCTTTGGTGGTTTTTCAGCAAACCTGTGAACTGAACTGGCTTTGACTGTGACTTGGCAACCGATACATGTAATGTAGAAGGGAGTGTGATAGGAGAGACCAAGACCACAGCTCTTGGCAGCAGCAAAGAATTAAATTTGTTTAGGTGCAAGTGTGAAACCACACTGACTTATCTTATTAACACCATTAGTCTGAAACCCAAGGTAGGGATGTTGCTCTTTGAACCCTTAGGCATGGTTAAACTATGACTACAATTTGAAAGTAGTTATTTCGCTTTAGCAAAACTTTGATACATGAATTCAAGCAAAGGTCAACTGTTGTGCTTGTAGTTTCTAAGACGAAATAGCAGCAGCTCACTCCCTCAGGGTCCAGAACAGGAAAGTAGCTGTAACTTCCCTTTTACTCCAGTCAGGGTATCAATAAGTTTTTAATTGTCAACAACAATTCTGTTCCTCTAGGATATGTGTTGTGGTTTAAGCCCAGCTGGCAACAAAGCACCACATAGCTGCGTGCTCAGTCATCCCTGCTCTGGCCCTGGTGGGATGGGGAGGAGAAAATACGAAATGCTCGGGAGTTGAGACAAGGGCGGGGAAGGGATCACTCGCCACTTATGGTCATGGGCAATAGACAGACTCAACTTGGGGGAAAAAACCAAAATCAATTTAACTTGTTACCAATCAAATCAAAACAAGGACAATGAGAAGTAAACCCAAATCTCAGATCCCCTTCCCCCACCCCTTCCTGGCTCATCTCCACTCCCGATTCCTCCACACACCCCACAGCAGCACAGAGGGATGGGGAATGGGAGTTGGGGTCCATTCATCACAGCTTGTCTCTGCTGATCCTTCCTCCTCAAGGGGAGGACTCCTCACTTGTCCCCTGCTCCAGCGTGGGGTCCCTCCCACGGGAGATGGTCCTTCACAAACTTTTCCAATGTGGGTCCTTCCTATGGGCTGCAGTTCTTCACAAACTGCTCCGGCGTGGGTCCTTTCTGCAGGCTGCAGTCCTTCAGGCAGAGACTGCTCCAGTGCGGGCTTTCCCATGGAGTCACGGCCATCTTGGGGG
>JAOBAS010000080.1:39515512-39526414 GCA_025311575.1 Elanoides forficatus
GCCATCTTGGGGGGCATCCCCCTGCTCCGGCGTGGGCTCCTCTCTCCCGGGGCTGCAGGTGGGCATCTGCTCCCCCGTTCCCCTCCATGGGCTGGGGGGGGACAGCCTGCCGTCTCACCACGGGCTGCAGGGGCATCCCCAGCTCTGGCACATGTCCTCCCCTCCTTCCTCACTGACCTTGCTGTCTGCAGAGGGGTTTCTCTCACATCCCACTCACCTCTCCACTGCAGGTTCCCCTTCTTAAATCTGTTCTCCCAGAGGTGTTGCCACCATCACTGATGGGCTTGGCCTGGGCCAGCGGCAGGTCCGACTTGGAACTGGGGAAGCTTCTAGCAGCTTCTCACAGGAGCTAGCTCTGCAGCCCCTCCCCTGCTACCAAAACCCTGCCACACAAACCCAAAACAACAGGAATTTTTTTTTTTTTTTATCCTAAAAGAACGAAGCTGTCAGCAATTGAATGTGGTTCTGTGACTGAGATAAAATGACCTTGGTGGGCCTTTTTAAAGTTTCTGGCCTACGGTTTGAAAATTTTACTTCAGCCTTCTGAATGAAAGTTGATGACTGATAAAGAAATACTAGGGACAGTGCAACCTACATATTGGTTATCTGGATTAAATAATAATGTTGGTTTTGTTTCAGAACTGTTGCTATTACTAGAGTGCAGGAAGGAAGTTAATGTATCTTTTAACTGGCTCAATTTTAATAATTCTAGGGGAAGATAAAAATTGCAGTACTGCTTGCTAGGTAGCAAGATGCTATTGTTTAAAAATAAAAGTCCATTTTTTCACAACAGCTTGATTATCTTGGTAAATTTGACTATTGTTCTTTGGACTAAGAAGTTTTGCAAAGACACAACTTGAGCCGTATTACTTGATCTTAAAGTTACCATATAGAACAGTCTTTACATGCTTGAGTATCTGTAGGACTGAGCCATAAGCGTGATACAAAGACTGAAAGTTATGTACTTTTAAAGTATCTTGTTTGTGTCATTTTTGTTTTTAGTATTTGGAGGGAGAAAATGTCATTAACTGCAGTCTTCTTATGCTTGCTGCTTTAAAAGCTAATACTATATTGCAGAGATTACCGTTTAATGTGGAAGTTAGAGTAATTTGCATGGGTTTAAACTGATTTCTTTTGAAGACAAGGGCTGTAACTAACAACATTTGTTTATAGTTAAGTTGCAAAATAACACTAATAAAGCATCATGTAACTTTTGGGCTGTTAAAAAACCACCCCACCTCCCCGTATTCAAAGCTAGGAGGTAAGAATCGGTCTATTTGTAGATTTCTTTATTTGATGACCAACGTCTTTTAAAATTAGTTGCTTTAATAGTAGAGGTGATCTAGATAGTAAAGCAATGGAGAGGATGGAATAAATTTTTTAATGGTGGCAACAATAAAGAACACTTCCTTTCTAAAGTGATAAACCAACTTTTTTTCTCATGTGTGATTCCTCATGGTACTAATAAATTCCTGAGAAGTACTAATAAATTAGAGCTAACTTTTTAAAAATTGATAGTAAGTATATATTATATATTGTATATGTATATTACCACTTAAATTATTATGAGACAGAAATACTTATTCCTTTCAGTGAGGGCTTTTTTCTTTATCTTTCAAGGCTGCTGAAACCACTCAAAGTGATTCAAGTGTCTCATCAGGGGAAGCGAGCAAAAGAAGCATTCATTTTCTGCCTAACGAAACAAAACTAGATCCTCAACTAGAAAACAAAGACTTAAATACCAAAGAAAAAAGTGATCCTGGTGTGGATGAAGATGACGCAGAGGGAGATTCTTTTTTTGATGATCCTATACCCAAACCAGAAAGAACTTATGGCTGGTAAGTGACATGTATGTTCTACTTAATACAGGGTTTTTTTGTCTTCAGTATGCTTGCAGACCTTTGAGAGCTAGCTAATGTTTGATGATTCGCACTTGTAAATGCAAGTGTTTAGATCTGGTCTGTAACGTTTTGTTTCCGAAATGTGCATTTCTATTATTCTGTTCTTTGAAATGCACAGTGTCCTCTGGGATCTTTTGGATGTACCATGAGTGGAAAAACCTGTATCACTTTAAGGTGCATCAGTTAGACTATATAATGTCCCCAGTCTTTCTTTGGTGGAATGAACATGTATGAGGCACAGACATCAGTATTTCTTCTTGCAGCAGAGCTGCAGTGGAGGTCAATACTAAAGGAAATGGACAATGGCAGGGATAGTGCTTTAGATATCTGTATGGCTTTGTAAGGAGTACAGAAAATCTGGTGAGTGTGTAAACTGACTCCATAAAATGTGAGAAAAAGGAAACTCTTCTCACAGCTGAGGGTTTCTTCTTCCCAGTGCAGCACCTTTTCTGTGCAGTTCTATGTTTTCAGTGAAGTGTTGTTATTCTGTGTGTGCCAATTTTGCAGATGCTTCTGAAGGGCAATTTTTATTGTACATCTGTGGAGTCTGATGGCTGAAAAATACCATTTGAAACAAGAACTAGTGACTGAACTAGACAACAGCTTTGTTATAAAACTGAAAAACCTACCTTTGTGTTATCATGTCAAGTTATCTTGAAGCTTAGTTTAGATAGCTCTATTGAGAAATGCTGCAGGATCATTTCATGATGTTCTTTTGCTGTGCTTCAGTAATCAGAGAATTTCTCCAGCTTTGTAGAGGTTACCAGAAGAGGTTGCAGAAGCATTTGCAAGTCAGTTTGATAGTAGCTCCCCTCATGTTGGCTTTTTCCCCCAACTACATTGATAGTGGGCAGAACAGCATAAACTTTTTTGCATTATCGCTACAGTAGGTGCTTACTCTTGAAATGGGATCATTCTAGTACAGCACGAAGCAATCATGCCAGGTAAACTATGTATCTTTCTAGTAAATTAACTGACTCTTTGAGAAATAATATTTATAATACAGCTTTCATTGGATGTATTTATTTGGAGCAGAACTTTTTTCCTCAGAGCAGTGATTTTTCTCTGGAAAATATTGTGTGTTACAAATAACTCTACTATGGTATTTCTTTTCTCTTTTTTCTTATTGGAAATATCAAGATTAAAACTGCATCTAAGTGTATTTACTCCTCCTTACTCAAGAGCTCATTTAACTAGCATTTAACCAAAGTCTAACCATTGTAGCAGGTGGTTGTGTTGCCATAAAATCAGTTTAAATGATAAGATAGGAAAACTAGAAAAGGCTGGAAAAACTTCTGGATAATAATAATACTTACTAATTTCTTATTGTTTGACCATTTTCATATGATAAGAAGGGAAACTCACTTTGAAATTGGGTAAACTGGATTTCTTTAAAAAGACCATCCAAGAAAAAGACTCTTAATTATTCAGTAAAATGAGGAATTTTTTTTTCCTAGTAGAGAAATTCCCTACAGAAAAAAATTATTTCCAAATTATGTGTGTCTGTAGTAGAGTCACAGTCCACTAAGCAGTTATTTGTACCTCATAATGCTATTGTGATATAGATATTATAGTAATGTTCCACAGTAAGGTTTTCTGAATAAGTTAATAGTAAATTAGCTAGCAGCTAATTGTAACTGAGCTGTCTCTGCTGAGTCTTCTGCTTCAACTGTCCTGGCAGCTCCTTTAGAGGAGAAAAAAAGAACATATTCTTCAGGTGAAATCCCTTTGTGGTATGTTGTGCTGGTGTACCTGAGTCCCAAGGGATGAGTAAGTAGGAGAGGTGCCAGATCGCTTGGTTTGCAAAAAGGTAAATTCCTTAGGGGAGCTTTGCCCATTCCTGTAAGAAGGGTGCATTAGAAAGGAAGGGAGCAAGCAGTTACTAAGGACACAGTTAAGAGATAATCCAAGCTCTCATTGCCCCTAGGTCTCTGACCCGTTGTTCAAAATTTTGAAGTGTTTTAATATGTGATGGTATACATGATATTTTAGTGACATAGGTATATCGAATGATTCAAATGTTGTCCATTACAAATAGGAATCGAATCACAGTAACAAACAGTTCTGGTAATACTAAATGTGAAAATCTTGGTCTCTTTTTAATAGTGTTTCTTCATCCTTTAGTTGCAAGTAGTATTTGCACTCAATACTTTAAATATATGAATGGAATAGGTAGTAGCCAAGTGAACCTTAACATGTGACGATGAGATCTATCTTGCTATAACTGAGAGGTTTTCATTCTGTGAACTGCCTGCTCTTGGGATTAATAGTTTTGTCAGACATAACCTCTTTTAGTTGTAAACCAAACTAATTTAAATATTTATTTGTATCTGAATCTTCTTCTGGCTGCATTTACACATGTTGGGATAATGAAAGGCCCCTTGATAAAAATAGCGATGCTGATGAAGGTGCAGGAGCTCTGTCTGTGAAAGGCAGGCAGAAATCTTTTGCATAGGTGAGAAAGTGACTTTCTTATTGAATGTCTTGCTTGACACTTGTGCCAGTAAACTGCCTACTGTTCTTAAGACTGCGGCATGAATGGTCCTTTCCCCTTGCTCTTTTTGCTGTAAATATTGCTGTTCTAGTTTTATGACAATTTAGTAAATAATAGAAAAGAAAGTCACTATGCATGTTTTACAGCTCTGTAGAGTACTTATTTATTTGGTTTGTTTTAGGAAAACTGAAGCTAATAAAGCAGGAGGTCTAGCATCTCTTTCTGATGCACCACCTCTAAAAAGTGGGTTAAGCTCCCTGGCTGGTGCACCGTCGCTAAAGGAGTCTGATAGTAAGTTTTCACATGTTTTTGTGTTTTGATGAATGTAGAAGGTATTTCCCATAATGTAATGAATGGTCTACACATTCAGATGCAGATGTGATTAAGTATGTGGCCCCCTTCTGGTTGTAATGCGCTTTATAGTAATGCTTTTTTCACTGATTGATCACATGCTCATTTTGATATATTATGCTACCATTAGGGCATCTTATGTTTTGGAGCATGAAATACTTATCTACACTCCTTTAAAGCAGTTTTCAGGAGTATAAAATTCTACTGCTCAGTTTTTGAGTGAAATTAACTTACTCCTTTGTAATTGTTATCTTGCGTTATTTGCACAAGTTCTTTAGGGATACTTGTTTTCATGTTGTAAAACCTGATCTTGAATACTGGGAGATTGTCCCTGTTTGCTACTCATGTTTTTAGATGTTAGCAGAGTTCAGGCCTGAAAACTGGATATAATATTACCATACTATACTACAAAATTATATAAGGTTATTATAAAAGAACACTTGTTGTAAATGATTGATGGGTATGTTTAAGTGGGATCTTATTAAAGAGTCACCAGTCAAATTTCTGATATAAATGCTTTTGTTTTGTTACAGATTTGAATAGAAACTCTGTTTTGAAAGACCTGCGGTTGGTGAATGCAAAACTGGGATCACTAGAATTAGGCAAGTAACTGCTAAACATGAGGAACATCTGATATTTTTAACTGTAAGTTCTGGCCTGGCTTCTTAGAGAATCTGAGAAACGGAAACAGTGTGACAGAAGTAAAAGCTGAAGATCTTAGGTCAATGTGTATATTTAACACCATTGTGAAACTTACTGGAGTTAAGACTGAGATCTGATCTAAAGGAATACAGAAAGGTGAAAACCAGTGTCTTGTACGTGGAATAATATTTTACACATGCAGCAAAAATTTGGTTTGTTCTGTGCATACATTTGCTAGTACCAAGTGACAAATTTTGTTGTCTAGGTTTCTCATAAAAGAGGGGGTTTATATTTGTGGAAAAAGATAGCCAGACAAGTCTTACTGTTTTTCAGTGGCATATTTACTTGCCCTCCACACCTTTGAGGGTTGCCTTGTAAGCTTTAGGAGCTATATGAAGATGATGCGATATAAGAAGTATCGGCTCTCTTTCAAAATAGAGCTGCCTAGTATTTAAATCTTGTCTTCATCAATGTAGTCAACATCCTAAAAATGTATGTTCAATTTCAAAACAGCTTGTGTAAATGAGGTTGAGATTAATTAACGACAAACATAAACTCATCTTCTCTTCCTAATCTGCACAAGTAATTTAATCTACTCCCACTTTTACTGGTCATCAAACTGCGTATTTTGGTGTAGGAACAGATTCTTTTTTTGTATTTCCTGAAGAGAAAACTTGTTTGATTAATACCTTTTAAAAATTATTTAGGAAATGGAGATGACGATGAGTATGCTGATGACTTCAACAGGTAAGAGAAGAATGATACTGCAGTAGCATATTATTTCATGCATTGTAAGCATATCCACTAGCATATTTGAATTATTTCATAATATTTTAGCTAGTCACTGCTGCTGGAGTCTGTCAGTATCTCTGAACTCCTTTAACTTCAGTTTGCTATTTTAATACATATAGTACAAATTTAAGAAAAAAAAAAAAAAAAAAAAAAGGCAGATCCCATTTGTGTAGGAGGTAATGAGTTCCTTAAAAACCTGGTGCTAACTTTACGATGATAAGTTGTTACTTTTTTGTGGAAGATGTTTGGTTTTTTTCCTGAACATTGCACTTAACAATGTTTTAACACTATAATTAATGCTGTTAGACAATGCATAAGGTGTATGCTGAAATATTCAACTGAAAAATAAAGCATCATGAGTAGTCAGTAATAAAGTATTTAACAGCCTCATCCTTATGATGTGAAGGTATTGGTGTTGTAAACTGCAGGATTGAGGCCTAAGTATTTATCAGTATTTATCATGGCTTCATTTAGGTAGAAAGCCTTTACTTGTTATGGGTTTTTAAGTAACTTCATATTTAACTTGCTAGGAAGTGTAATCCAAATTAAATGTCAGGTATAAACTGAATGTACTACCGGGATGTTGAAAAAGAAAGTCTTATTTCTATGTTTATGGTTTTCCTTCTCTTTAGTACTAGTCATCGCTCAGAAAAAAGTGATATCAGTATTGGTGAAGAAATAGATGAAATTTCTGTGGAAACAGAAGAGTCAAATGCCAGTGATAAAGTATGATTCTTTTAAAATTGTTCTTCTTGACATTCTTGTGATCTTGTCTTGACTTTTTTTTTTAAACCTTCTGTGAAGGAATGTGCCATTATCATAGGTTCCTATGATACATGTTAAGGTTGTATTATTTATGTTCTGTATTTTTACATGTAGTATTCCTGCCAAGTTAGATACTATACTGATTAAAAAACAAAACAAAAATCCCATAGCAGTTGTTTGGTAGCACAATTCACTGTCCTGTTTCTAGGCATGTAAAACATATTTGACACTGGTTTAGTATCCAGCATAGGAATGTCTTATCCCAATATCTCACGATCTGTCTGAGCACATCCTAAAGGAATATGAAATCTCACTGAAAGAGCTTAAGGCCAAAAGAATAGGATGCTGTATGAAGGACTACAAGAAATAATACTTACTGTTTCTATGATTTCTGAGTTTGTAATTTCATTTATTTTCTAGCTTGAAGGCATCACGCAAGACGTTACCATTTCTCAGTTCAGTGATGTTGCAGATTATCTAGAAGATGTGGCATAGGATTGGACAGCAAAAACATTTCATTGTGCTGGACTAGAAGACTGCTGTGGACTGTTAATTTCAGACAATCACTTTTTGCTGGAATGTCCACTCCCTATTTGTGCCTTGTGTTTCAAAAAGACTGTGGGTGGAGAAGGCTTTTAAATATTCTTAACAAGAACTAAATGAAATAGTGTGTTCCCATTTGAGTCTGATATCAGAATTATTTTCTTCGTTTGGTTCAGCCAAACCTTTTACAGCAGGAGGTGGATTTTCCAAGTAGAATGTCCGTTGCTGGCAGTGGACATAATAAAAACCAATTGATAAGTGAACATCTACAGAGAGGCATGTGGCTTTATAATGAACTTGCACTGTTATTGTAACAGTCTGAACTTTTTTTAAAGATAACCAAAGGAAAAACCTTCAGAGGTAGTAGTTCAACTCACGCTTCTTTTAACACAGTTTTGTCAAGTCAGCATGTAGTACGTATTTATGGTAGCTCTAGCCACAATACCTAATTACTCCAGACTTACTTGAAACTGCTGTTTTTCAGACTCTTCTGAAAGTTGGACTTTTTTTTTTTTTTTTCTTTTAAGGCATATCAAATTGAGAGTATCCAAACTCTCAAATCTAAATTTAGCTAAACTTAGGAGCTAAATTTAGCACTCGTCTTAACTCTGAATATTCTTGTTTAAATATGTTTGTCAGACCATTGATGTTAAGACCCAAGCTGGTTTTATATATGATAATTTCATTGATGTAAACTGTTGTTAAATCACGAAAAGTAATTTTGTAAGGATCCACAAATCATTAGCTAAATCTTATTGGTTTTTGTTAAGTTTTTAACAGTGTGGTAATGGTTTGTGGAGCTTTTATTACTGAGGGCTCTTCATGTGCTGTAAGCTTGCTTTCATTCTTCAAAATCCTTGTTACGTAAAAATGAGCGCCAAAAAGTGAAACTACTGAAGTTCTGTTTTTCAGATTCTGACTGCTGTACGGAATTAAATCCAAATATTTAAAAATACCATACTGAAGACATTATGGACACTAAGTTCTAGCTAAGAGCAAATTCTTGTATATTCGTTATACTCTTGCAAAACAGGGTCAGTAATGGAAACATTGACAGTTCTTTAACGATACAGTTATACATGGCGCTGCTATATTATATAGGTCATAGACATTTGTAATACCGAAACAAGACTTCAAAATGTGCACTTTCTGAACATTGTGAACACATTTGGAAAATATACATGTAAGTGAATATAAATAATCTAACTTTTTTTTTTTTTAGGCTTTAATTTTTTTCAGGAACACTGTTGGCTGCTCATCAATGGTCACCACAGTGGAAGTAGCATGCTAAACTAAAGCCATTGGTTAAGCATATAGAGCTGCTACTAGCATTGGATGCTGAATTAAATCTTTTTTTGCACTGGGCCAGCAGGCATGGAACAGTGCTGGGAAGTTAGGCTTGTACAGTACATAAATGGTTTGAGAGGAGAGAGGAAAAGTGTGCCTTTTATTTACGTGCACCCCAAAATAGCCAGCAAAAAAGCATCAGAATATTTAGTCATGGTGTTAACTTTTAACTTTGTGCCATATTGTAGCAGCTAAACACAGAGGAGAATTTTTTTTCACCCCAAAAAATCAATGTGCCATAGACTTCAAATAGAAACAATGTTGTAACATGATACATCCTGTGCAAAAATTCCTAGTAAGTATGGGGGAACCTGTGCCTCAAGATACTAGGCATGAAAAGTTTGTTTGGGGCTTTTTTTTTTTTTTTTGAGGAGTGACAGCATGTCTGAAGGAAATAAAATTCCACTTGAACACCTGGGAACAGCTGATTTCTGGCATTCATTTTTAAGGTGTATGGAATAATGTAGAGGCAGTGTTGTTTGTTTCTTTTTTTAGATGTCTTGGGAAAACATGATGTTCCATTACCTGTTAGCTGTAGGATATGTGGCAATTTATCATACCAAAAGGAACAAAAACTTTATTAAATGATTCCTAATTGCATTTGAAGATGTGGCCTTTTAAACAACTAATTAGATATTTTAAGTGTTAACATGAGTTTTGTTAACAGCAAAGTGTTGTTCTCTTACCTTGGAGGCTAATTGGAGACCTTGCACTTTGGCTCTACTTTAAGGAAATGCCAAGAAGTGATAAGTCTCCATGCTGATCCTCCTGTGGGCTTTACTGAATTGTGTATAATAATTCAAATTGCGAAATAAAGCTATTGTGCTGGCTAAATCGTGGTTTTGAGACTTCTTGAACCAAAAATCTTGGCACTTAGGAAATTCAGGAAGCCCTGTGGGTTTTGGGGGGTTTTCTTGGAAAATGTTCTTTTCAGAGTTAGTCCAGTCTGCAATAGAGAACATGTGCACGCTCAAATTTCTTCTAAGTCGAAAGGATCTTGCATTTCCCTATGGTGAATCTTAAAGTCTGATTAAGACCAGACTGAATAGGGTTACTGTGTGTCAGTCTGAGTTGTCAGATGGCTTATGATTCAACAGATAAAGGAGAAAAAAAAAATCCAATCTTGATTGGCAAAATTTTGTCTTGTTTACCATCGTTAGAGTTACTTAAACATGAGTGACAAGCTAAGTTCTCTAGAATGCTTGTTTTGCTGTATGTTGCAAACCGTATTTTTTGGTATTCTACATGAAGCTTCTCCCTGAAGGACCTGATGAATACCCAACCTCATCTGTCTGTCAGAATTAACAGCTAGAGCCCTGTCATAAAAGATGGGCATGTTCCTGTCTAAGTGTTCTTCTGTCTTGGTTCTGCCTTTTTGCAGACATCTCTGTGAACAGAGAAGAAAGTGTCTGAGAGGGGCAGTTATGACTGGTCTTTGCAGTTCTGTACCAACTACATCTCGTTAGAAACATGCTTTTCTGTTCAACGTTCACACTCTGTAATTTGATTAACAAATCCTGTGACTTCCAGAAGTAAAAAAATTAAGGATTAAGCTATGGATGACAGTTCCATACCATTAATATGGCTGTAGTAATGAGGATGAATTATAAAAATTATACCTTTTTTTTGTAGTAGTGAAGTTACTGTATTCCACCTTTTTTTTTCTTTTTTTCTTCTTTTTTTTTTTTTTTTTTTTAAGCAAAGTGAGAATCCATGGCCTATCTGAAAAAATATTTCCTCCTAAGTGATGTTTTCCCCAGCTGTAATAAGACCACTCTCAGCTTTAGACTGTTTTGACAATATAGTCCTTTTTTAGACAATATATCTAGCTCTTGAGACAACTTAAATACTTCTGTAACTGTCAGGGTGATTGGGTGATGATGATGATGATAAAGATGTGGTTTACTACTTTGCTTTTTAGCATAGTAATTTTCACTGATTAAATACTGCTGTGGTTTAACCCCAGCCAGCAACTAAGCACCACACAGCCGCTCACTCACTCCCCCCCACCCAGTGGGATGGGGGAGAAAATCGGGAAAAGAAGTAAAACTTGTGGGTTGAGATAAG
>JAOBAS010000080.1:39530452-39542172 GCA_025311575.1 Elanoides forficatus
GGGGGTGGAGTGAGTGAGCGGCTGCGTGGTGCTTAGTTGCTGGCTGGGGTTAAACCACGACAATCAGTAAAAGGAAGATGAAAGAAAATGGGGGCCAGCTGCTGAATGGAGTGGGTGACCTAGTGATGAAGGTAAAGAAAAAAACCACAGAGGTACTGTTTCTTCTTCACCTCTGTCTTTACTGGCAAGGTCTGCTCTCAGGCTTCTTTGAAAAGTTGTGGTGATCAAGGGACATTCCTGATGACTTGTAAAAGGAAAATGTTATGTCTAGCTTTTAAAAAGGTGAGAAAGAGGATCCAGCAAGCTACAGACCAGTTGGCCTCACCTCAGTCCCTGGGAAATTTGATTCAAGTCCTCGTGGCAGCCATTTCTAAGTACATGGAAGAAAATAAGGTGACTGAGAATAGCCAGCATAGGTTTATGAAGGGCAAATTGCACCTGATGAATGTGATCACCTTCTGTCATGGCTCTGAGGGCAGTAGTGGATGTCACTTTCTTTGGTTTTAGGCAAAATCTCCCAAAGCACCTATGTCGCCAAATTGTGGACAGATGGGCTGGGTAAAAAGCAGCTTTTCAGAAAAGGGCCTGGAGGCAGCTGTGAAGAGTGAGAGCCTGGAAGAGTGAGTCAGACTGCTGGCTGTGCTTGTATAGCTATCAGGCTGAGGGAAGTGGTTATTTCCCCTACATCCCCTTCCCTGTGAGACCATACCTGGAATATTGTGTTCAGTTGGGGCTCCCCCGGTACAAGAAATGCCAACAAAATAGAGCCCAGTGGAGGGGCCAGAGGATGGTGATGGGGCAGAAGCATGTGATGTGGAGAGCTAGGGATGTTCTGCCTGTAGAAGAGAAGGTAAAGATGGATGATTAAGCTGTGGTCTTCCACATTTACAGGGGGCCATCTGGAAAACAGATCTGGACTCTTCCTAGAGATGCCCAGTGAAAGGACAACAGTCAACAGGCAAAGTGCATTAAGAGAAATTACAGCTGCGTACATGAAATGAAATTTTAAAAATCACCATGAGAATGGTGGGGGCTAGAGCAGGTGCCCAGAGAGGTTGTGAATTCTCCATCGCTGGAAAATTTCAAAACTCAAATGGACAGACCTGGAGCAACCTGATCTAGCTGTGAAGTTAGGTCTGCTTTGAGCAGGAGGATGGACATCCAGAGAGTCCTTTCAACCTAAATTATTCCATGATTCTACCAAACCAGACTGTTATATGGCAGATTAGTTATCATGGGGATAGACAGACTCCATCTGGCTGCCTCTGTACATGTAAACTATCTTGTTTGCATGTAGAAACAGTTTTGCTACAGTTTATTGATGCAAATATTCACATACATGTAAACTGTCCCATGAAGAAAGGCCAGCATTTGCAAATATAGTAGTTTAACATCAACTCTACTATAAGGTTTTAAACCTTATGTCCTTGAAGGAATCTCTTAGAAAATATGAACTTGGAGCACAATTAGATAGTGCACTGTGTGAGTAACTGCAGCTGATCCTTACACTTGGATCTATCTATGTTTAAAAACAAGCCATAAGGTTTCTAAAAGTTGTTTTTTCGGTTTCTTAGCAGCTTTAATTGTTTTGTTTCAATTGCTCTGTGCTATGGGGAAACCACAACAGATACAATACCTTGTAAAATCAGGTCATTTGCACAGTTCCCCTGTAAAAGAATCACATGCATCTTCATAGCAAGAAAGGTGCTTCAGCTTTTTTTGCTCCGAAATGGAAAAACTTCCACCTCACGCTCACAACATGGTCTATTTTGGCTGACAAATGTCCTTCAGGGCATGCTGTAATGGGCATGATTGGGAAAGGGATGGCATATGGCAGAGCAGTGTTTTCGGTTACATTTTTGGCTTAGGTGATCATGGCAGAATGGCTTTTACACTGATGTTCACGTTATGTTTTAGGCATATAATTCTGGTGTTTTGTGTTAGGTTAAGTGATAAAAAGCTCATCTCCACAACCGGAAAGGAGGACAGAGGGGCAAGGTAACTCTTGCAGGGTTTACTCTGATCCTGCAGCTCCCGTCCCGAGGTGTGGGGTTGTGAGGCTCAGCACGCCTCAGCGGCACCGAGCCTCCTGCTCGGCGTGGTGGTGGGGGGCAGCCCACCCAGGAGGTGAAACGTGGCTGGGAAAGGCTGTGTGAGGAGAGGGGATGGTGGAGTCCACCTACTTTTATGTAGGTGAATGTTAGGTTATGGGATGAAGGCTCAAGTCTTAGGAACACAGAGGACCAAGGGCGGGGTGGGCCTGATACTCAACTGGAGCCCCTGAAGCTCCTGCCCTGTCCCTTCCCTGGGCTGCCCCAGGATCGGTGCCAGCCCACAGTCCCCCAGGCAAGCCCCCAGGTCACCGCACGGGGTGAGGGACCTACAGAGGCATTGGCTCACGGTGGGACGCCCGGGATGCTGGGGAGGACAATTTGGGGAGTGCATAAGTCCTGTTACGGGATGTTTAGGGCCAGGACCAAAAAGGAGGGATCACGGTGGTTTGGGGGAGCAAGTACAGGCAAACAGAGGGAAAAGGGGATAAGAGGGGCTGGTTGTGCGCAAACAGGCCGCTGCTCAGCAGCTTGTCCAGCTGTGCCTGCCCCGACCAGCGACGTCTCTCCTGTGTCCCCTGAGCATTGTTTCCAACCCTGTCTAAACATCAATAAAGATGCTTAAGACAGTCTAAATGATTTTGGTTTGTGGATGAATTAAGGATGAAGTTGGGCAAAATCTTGAAGCATGCATTTCCTTGAAATCAAGGTGATATTTGCCTACCTAAGAAATGTTTTACAGAGGCTGGGTTTTCTTCTGGCAACCTTTGTAAGAAAAGGCGGCTTTATAGTGTTAAGTGGCTCAAATGAGTGGCTGACGTTGACTGATGTTTTCTTCATCTCCTTTGAACTGCAAAGTAGGAGGTTTCTGCTTTGTTCATTAAAAGGAAACTGATAAAATTGAAAGTTAAATAGTTTGAATAATTCTGAGCAAACTGAGAGGGAATTACAAAATACTAGTTCTGGCTTTCAGAGGCTAAAGCAATCCTGGAGATTAGAATTATGTACACTTGAACTTCGTAGTTTAGCACATGTTAATGGGTGAAATATGAAATTTAAAACCATTCTTTAAGGAATAAATTATAGATTTAAGTAATAGACTCTCCCATAAAAATTGACACCCCTCCCTCTCAGCTATTGTTAACTGTAGCACTGCAAAACTGGTGTTCCTCAGTTACACTCAGTCAGTGGGCTAAGTTAATTGAGTAAGTGAAATTTTAAATTAGGCACCTGAACAGAAACTGTTAAAACTATGAGAAAGTCTGAATTTTGAGCAGGTTTTTGCATTGCGGGTCCCTTTAAGTTGTGGTTACAGATGTGGGGAGGTGCTGACATCAGAAAGCTGATGTTCCCAGAGAGAAGACAAATTCTCATGGACTTCTTCCACAAAAGAGAAATTAAAATTCATTAATACCTTCTCTTCTCCTAGTGCCTGGTTTCAATAAGTGTGTGCTAATTTGATGGTAATTAATTTGAAGGAGTTGAAAGTACAAGTCAAAAAAATGAATGCATTGGGGCCATAGGTTTCATCTAACTTGAGAAGCTAGGGTAGCATAAACTAGCATGATGTTAATGCACAGTAGCTCTTCTGCACTGATTCCTTGCATGCATGCTCCTTTTGCATTAAATATCAAAATGAATTAAGCCAAACTGTGGAAAGATGCAAAGGATTCTGGAGAGGTACTAAAAATACGGGCAGAAATGAGTGCCAAGTACCACTTTGAAGGAACCAAAACTAATCCAGTTTATACGAAGAAAAAGAAATCAAGCACATACCCATGAGCTGAGACTAGCCCAAAGAACACTGAAGCTGAGAAGGCAGTGGGTGATAGCAGAGAGCAAGTTATGTAAAACTGATTGACACAGTAGGAGTGCCCACAGCCAGCACAAGAGCCATGTGCTTGGTGCAGGAAACTGCGCTGCCGAAGGGACGGCTGAAGCTGTGCTCCCTTCCCTGGGGCGTGCGGCCGTGTTCTTGATAGTGAAGCAGATACCAACTTCGGCAATTTAGAGCAGGGAGCAGCAGATGGGGGGGATTAATTTGAGTTAAAAAACTAAAAAGCCTGAAGAAATAACAGCAGCACATTAGAGATTAACTGTAAGGAATGCTCTGGTTTTGAAGCAGAAAGTCAGAATCCCATTTGTAAACAAAAATTTAAAAGGTGGTCTTTGGTTTTGGCTGTGGCCTGGTGTTGTAGGGGATGTGCTAGACAATATGTTTGTTGGGGAAAGATGAAGAGTTGCATGCCTGTAGCAGCTCATATAGACTATCTCTATACAGACTCTGTATAGACTGTGGGCCATAGCTCTGGCTCACTGCTTTTGTGTAACAGAAACACCTTGTAACACAATAGCTCTAGCAGTGCACAAAGAGGGGAGGCTCATTTGCAGTGCAAACCACGTAAAGAGGTGTTCTGCCTGTGAAACGCATGATTTTTAGGGGCAGATCCATAAAAGTCACTTGCTCCACTCTCCCTCATTGATGGTGGGAGCAGAAGTGCAGAGGTCCTCTTCCTGCACTGCAGCGTGTTCACCACCACAGCCAGCACCAGCCAGCACCACCCCACCTTGGGCTCTGTCAAGCAGCTCAGGTTTGGGTGCAATTCAGAAAGGTGCCTGAGAGAGGAGGCAGTTTGTCTCTTTCTGTGTCTTCCTTTGTCCTTTTGCTGAAGAGTAGCATTTAAGGTTCGGTTCAGGCTTGGGGCCATGTGGAATTTAGAAAGTGTGGAAGTTAGAAAGCATGCAAGTTAGAGAGCCATGCGCCTCATTCAAGACTCACTCTGTGCCCAGCATTGACCATTCCCGCTCCTTCACAGTGCAGGTTTTGTGCCAAAGGATCGAATCTCTGCAGTACCGCTTCAAACCTGAAATAAAAATGGGGTCACAAATATAGGCCAATTACCCATGCATCACAGAACAGGAAATCTTGCAGAACAGCCTTTTTCTTTTTCGTTTGCTCTTCTCCCATTGTGGTTTGCTCTTGTGGTCTTTGAATTTTTTTAAAAAAAAGGATGCATCCTGACTCATGCTGTTGTATAACAAGGTTCTTACTGATCGGCAAGGATCTGTTGGTCATGGGAAGCGAACTGAAGACTGTCCAGTTGCGTGATCCTTTGCAATAAATAGCATCTATAAATTTTTTTGTCACTACTGTGCTTTTGCCCAGGTCAACAGCTTTTTTTCCTGCACAGTAGAGCCAAATGCCTCTAATGAATCATTTTATTGTTATTTGATCCTCCCTGTGCTGCCTCAAGGGGTTGGGAAAGTGAATTGAAACAAACTTCCAGCAGGTAGGAGCATCAAAGAGATTATTCAGATCAAGCAAACCTAGCCAGTTAAAGCTTATTTTCTCCCTCCTTGGTTCCAACAGCATAGGAGTCCAGAAGCTGAGCTGTGATAAGCTGACCACATAGCTAAAACATAGCTAAAGACAGACTGCTTTCTTGAGTATGGCTGCCTCTTTCCTCTCCTGGCTTTTGTTCCTAACCTGAGGGCTTAATCTAAAACTGCAGTAGTCTGTTGTTTACTGCCAGGCTGGGGCACGCAGTTATTTGGAATGATCGTTAGTGAACTGTGGTCATTATTTTAACAAATACGGTATTTCATAGAATTTAATACTCCAGCTCAAAGCCGTGGCCATGCAGAAAAACCTCATGTGGTGGAGAATTTGCCAGGGCTTTGGGGAAACCAGAGTTTTGCCACTCAACGTATTGCCCACCAGCATGAGGTGCCGAGAGGACAGTTCCCACCATGTATTCTGGCTGGGAAGGGGCAGTGCCTGCGCCATGCACAGGGTTGCACCAGGGGAAAGGAATTTAATAGTGTGATGTTAAATCTACCTAAGTGAATAAATGCAGGGACACTGACATCTCTTATGGTCTTGTGTTAACGTCTACCTGCAGAAAACTGCACATTTAGATAAAACTACACAAGCACAAATTTGTATCTAGTCTCAGTTAGGCACAAAAAGGAGGGATGAAGGACAGTGGAGGATCCTCTGCTGTATATTTGGAGCCTGAATGGTCAGTGGTGAGACAGTGTGGGACCTGTGCTGAAGTTCTCATGGAAGACGGTGAGGCATGCTTGGGCTGTGTGCCGCAGAGCCTTCCTTGCTCTCAGATTTGTACAGTGATATTAGCAATAGGTTGGGGTATTCTTCCTTCCCATTAGTTTGATGGGTTGTGAAAAGGTAAAACCTGCTATTCTCAGAAATGCCCTCTGCATTCATTAGTCCTGAGGCCTGTCAGACTGGGAACTCAGCCATGCTAAGCACAGCATAGGTAGCCACAAGATGGTGGCGTAAAAAGTCCCTTGGCTGTTTCAAGCTCCTTCCTTTTGTATATGGTCTGTTTCCTCTTTGGTTTCCTTTCTGACTTTCCTCACCTCCCTTGTTGCCTTTATTCTCCTGTGTCTCCTACTGGATCCCGCTCCCTCTGTTGTTGTCCCTGCATTGCCCCTGCTCATCCCATCTCCTTCTCAGCTCCCAGTTGCACTTGGTTTCTGCAGAGCAACACCACAAACCTAACTGACAGAGCTGTGCTCCCACCAGCCACCTCTGCTCCCAGCACCAGGAGAAATTACTTTTGCCCAAACACGGTCCAAGGAAGGGACATCTAGCACTGACCTGCATCCCCCAAGGTACGCTCACAGGTCTGCCACAGGCTTCATGGGCGACTCTGGCTAAGCTGCTTAATGTTTCCGTGTGCCAAGTCCTCAACTGCAGAATGTGGGTGGATGGACCTGCTGCAAGCTGGCAGTTTGTCAGCTCATGAAGTTCGTTACATCCCCGAGCGCCGCTAATGCCTGCATGGATTTCCTCCCATGCTGGTCCAGTCACCCTCTTCCTCTCTGATGCAGGACAAGGGCCTGTTATTACAGCTCAATGACTGCTGAAAGTGAGATGGTTTGCAGCTGGCCCACTGTTTCAGTCTGGGATAGGTCTGAGGAGACAGCAATGCTATTGCTCAGAAGGAAACGAAACCCACCCTGGTGATGATCCTGCCTTTAGAGCAATTTGGAGAGGAGAAAGAGAGAGACAACATGCTCTCAATGGGAGTAAAGACAGTTCAACATACTTCTGTATCTGCATGGGAGGCCTGACTAATATATCTGCTGGTCTTCTCAGTGTCCTGGAAGAAAACCCTTGAATTGCCTTTAACTCAAGCAGAAGATTTGGTTTCCCCCTAAGAACACAATGTAGTTCCTGAAGAGTCCAACAGTGGAGGCCTGTACTTAATTGGTGGTACATTAAAGAGGTTGTGGGGTGGGAGGAGGTGCAGGAACCAGGCAGACTGGAAGTTAAACGTTCAGGAGGGGCTGCTAGGCAGAATTGGGCACCCCAGAGACGTGCTTAGAAGTCCTAGTGCAGGAGCAGTGCTTCAGACTCTGATCTGAAGTTCAAAGCATTTGAGTGGGATAGGGACAGAAGAGATCCACCTTCAGAGAGCAGGCTGGCAACTATCCCAGGAAGAAGCTGCTGTCTACAAGAGCTTCAAAGCCTCAACAAGAGCTGGAAACTAAGGTACTCTAACACAGACTGAACACCACTCTGTGCCTTGTAGGACAGCAGAGAGAGAGAAGATGAAAGACGTTTAACGTAGGATGTTACCACCTCAGATATAACAAGATAAAGTCGGAGGCAGTGAGCAATCTCTGCATTTATGACTATTAAAAGAAAAAAGTCTGATTCTAGTCTTTTCCAATGATTAGAATAATGAGATTTCCACTTCATCAAAAATTGTCTGAAGCCCTCTCTCAAACAAAGCACCCTTAGTACATGGCTTATAGCAAACTGAACTGTTTCAAAGCTTCTTTCTTTATTCAAATAGCAGCATTTTTATTTAACATAGGATCAGAGGGGGGCTTTTAAGAATAAGAACTTGTGCTGCCCTCAGTGAGGGGGCATCTTCTATAGTAGGAGCTCAAATTAACTTTAACCACAAATCTCCTGTTGCTTCTAAAAATCTTTCAGTCTAATGTTCTGTCTTGCCTTTTACAGTTTTTGATGTGCTCAACTGTGATGGAAAAGGAAAATTAGTGTAAACAAAAATTACTTCAAAGTCATAAGAAAACCCTCAGGGAGAACTGCAACAATACTGGCTTTTCCCACACACTTTTTGTCACAGGCTGGAGTGGCCTCACACTTACCCTCCATTTTGCTTAACCAGGCAGGACCTACATTAAGTGCTTGAGGGCTTCTCTCCAGCTGTTGGCATGGCCTCCCCCCCACCCCCGCTTCATGGGCAGGGTGGCACATCTGAGCAGAGGGGTTGAGCCTGAAGCTCAGCCTTGCCCTTACCTACCATCAGCTTGCACTGAGAAGTGTCTACCTGAGTACTGAAACTTCGCAGCTTGTTCAGATGATTAGGAACCCACAAGGAGACAAATTACTATTGCATTACCATCCTGTAACAAGAATTTGTTTTTTGAGTCATTAATCCTGCCATTGGTTCCACTTCTGTAAAGCCGGGGGAACTTCTGAATTCTGAGGTGTAGCTCATGATTATCAGGTAGTAGCATCTCAGTAACACAGGACACAAATCTAGTAATTACAATGTAGCTCCTTTCATAGTTACTCTTCAATAACACCACTAAGTGAGGCATCACAGTGCAAGCTCTTTTGTTGTATTGATTAGATTTTTTAAGCAGCCCCACATTATCATGTCAGGACTTCAGGAACCTTCTGACTGAGCTCATCTGGTAGGAGTCCATCCCTTTCTCCGGCACAGCTGAGACATGGTGTTTATCACATAAAATTACTGGGAAAATTGCAGCAAAAATCCTGTATTAGTGAAAGCTGCTTGCCTGTTTTAGCACCACTGAAGTATTAACAGCAAGGATTCTTTGACAAGGGTACAAGCCAGCCTATGCTAGCGGTGGTGTGGATCAGGCTGGTTGGACAGGTCTGGCAGCATCCGAAGGGGAACAAACCCCTCTAGTCCTGCTGCTTGCATTTGCTGTGGGAAGTGGCATGACATCCTTCTCTTTTTCAGCCATGTAGGCTGAGACCTAGAAGTCCCCTTCCCGCTTGTGCTAGGAGTGGTGGTGACAGGGAAGCGGGTTTTCCCTCCATCCTCACAAAAGACAGTAGGTAAAGCTTGCGTCATGTAACAGCTGTATATGTCAGAATGGAAAAAGGAAAACAACCCCCTGGAGACACCCTGGCTGACAGTAGGTTGCTGTGTGAACTTGGACATGAGGAGCACACCCTGTCATGGAGCTGGGTGATGAAGATATCCTCAGAGACCTGGCTTGGCAATGAATGCCAGTCTTGGCGTCAACGTAACAGAAACCTCTTTCTGTCAGACAGGCAGAACGGGGCTCCTGAAGGATGGGCTGCTCTGTGTGCCAGCTGCAGCAGGGTGACCCAGGCATGACCGGCACACACAACACATCATGTCCTGCCAGGAAAACGTCATTGTCCCTCCAGAACCAGGTCAGGGTGAGGCTTAGGGGATCCTCTCCAGATTTCATGTGTCACTGTGGGTTAGCGTGGACAAACCTCACCTATGTGGGTGAGACCTTCCCTCTTGATTGTGTGTGGGAATGACAGTTCTCACCAAGGAGAACCCTTTTTCCACAAGCAGAGGGAGGAGAGGCTAGTTATACCCAATTATATTTAGGATCAAGGTCTGGGGTCTTCTCACTGGCTTTTGCCTGTCCCCTGAAGGAGTCGGTTCTGTTTGCTAAACAAGGGGGAAATTCCTCACTTGAAAAAAGGCCCCAAAACCAAACCAACAAAGAAAGAGAATGAACAGTTTTCTGTTGTTTTGGCAAGCTAAGCCAGCCACCTGGAGAGGAAGGCAGGTGCCAGAACCCAGGCAAAGGTAGGGGACCGCTGCCTGTGGCAACTGATGTGTTGGTTCAACTGTCCCTTGAAACCTGACTGAAAAACACCTTTGGGACTATTCACACATTTAGAAGTAGGCAGAGGTCCAAACACCTCACCAGACTGAGGCCTCCTCTGATTCAGAAGGGGCTGAAGAGTCAGTGCTGCAATGTTAAATGAAATGCGGTGGTTAGCAGTGGGTGTGTTGACCATGTGCCTTCACTTTACACTAGCATTGAGAAGTCAAGGAATGGATTACACAAACTTCATGTAACCAACATTGTTTTGAGAAACCGATTATGGGTTTGGTTTCTGGTTTTGTATATTTGATATTAAAAGGTAGTCTGCTAAATTGTTCTTGCGATGTGTGCCTTGAGAGTTAGGGCACTTAGTCCTGGCACTCAGGACTGGACAGGAAGCAGATACTTGAGACAAATGGACAAAAGGTGCAGAGGAGCAGCACCTCTGCCTTGACGACTGCTAGCAGGTAGAAGGAAACGACTGGCTGGGCCAGATCTCATTTCAGCTAGCAATGGTCAGAGGTATTTTGGGAGAAACTGAGATTTGATAGAGGAAAAGGAACATTGTGCCTGTGAAGTGATGAAAGAACAAGACTGCTGGCCCAAATATTCTGAGCTGAGGCATGATCCAAACACAGACTGGTGAGGTCAGTTGAATATGGATGGAAAGAATCCTTTGAGGGTGAGAGAAAGAACTATATCTGTCAGATGGTCCTCTCTGAAGGAAGGGACTATGCTGGGGCATGTTAAGATCGGTTCCTCCCTGTCCCTCTTTGTAGGAGGAAGCAGATAGAGCCAAGACTGCTTTGTGTGAGGCCACAGAGAGCAGCCACAGGGAGCACTACAGGTCCTGGTGAGGGCTAGTGTCTAAGTCATGATTCCTGGGATAGGCGTTAAAACTTCAGGGTAGCAAGAGCCCACTGGGGATGAGTGATGGACCAGTGCAAATTTAGATGTCTGCCAACCCTGGCCAACAAAGTGGGAGGAAGCTGCAGTGAAGAAGGAAGTGGTTAATATTAGCACACTTTACCAAATCTCGGTGGTGGAGGCAACCAAAACATCCTAGGGAGGAGGGAGCATGGGTAGCTATCAGTTGCCAGCTTTCTCAGGTGTGTCCTCACAGACACCCATGCTTTTTTCCTTCAGTAAAGAACATATCTGTGCTGCACAACACAATCATAGCATAGTTTGGGTTGCAAGGGACCTTTAAAGGTCATCTAGTCCAACCCCCCTGCAATGAGCAGGGACGATACCATGAAGAGATGAGTAAGGTGCCTGGGTGGGCATCAAAAACAGTCTAACTTGGAGCAAGATAAATGGATCCTTTGGGGGCTGTACTGCATCTGGCACCTGAGCTACCTGGCATAGCTTTGCACTGGGTAAGGAAGATCTATTGAGAGACCTGTTAAAAAGTCTTGGATTTGCTGCAGATGAAGAAGTCTCCTTGCCAAGACCAAGAACCATAAACAAGTTTCTGGTTTTCCAGCTTTTATTGGATTTGCGTGGCAAGATTTTGGTAGCCAGGGGGCTACAGAGGTGGCTTCTATAAGAAGCTGCTAGAAGCTTCCCCTATTCCCCATAAAGCCAATGCCAGCCAGCTCCAAGACAGATCCACCGCTGGCCAAGGCTGAGTCCATCAGCGACAATAGTAACACCTCTGGGACAACATACTTAAGAATGGGTTGGAGGGGGGAAAGCTGTGCAACAGAAATTGCAGCCAGAGAGAGGACTGAGAATACAGGAAAGAAACAACCCTGCAGACCCCCAGGTCAGTGCAGAAGGAGGGGGAGGAGATGCTCCAGGTGCCAGAGCAGAGATTCC
>JAOBAS010000080.1:39542296-39564084 GCA_025311575.1 Elanoides forficatus
GGATCTGTGGAGAGAGGAGCCCACGCTGGAGCAGGTTCCCTGGCAGGACTTGTGACCCCGTGGGGGACCCACGCTGGAGTAGTCTGTGCCTGAAGGACTGCACGCTGTGGAAGAGACCCACGCTGGAGCAGTTTGTGAAGAACTGCAGCCCGTGGGAAGAACCCACGTCAGAGAAGTTTGTGGAGAACTGTCTCCCATGGGATGGACCCCACGCTGGAGCAGGGGACACGTGAGGAGTCCTGCCCCTGAAGAGGAGGGAGCAGCAGAGACAAGGTGTGATGAACTGGCCCCAAACCCCATTCCCCCTCTGCCTGCGCCACTGGCAGGGAGGAGGTGGAGAAAATCAGGAGTGAAGTTGAGCCTGAGAAGGGAGGGGTGGAGAAAGGTGTTTTTAAGATTTGGTTTTAATTCTCATTATCCTACTCTGATCTGACTGGTAATAAATTAAACTAATTTCCCCAAGTTGAGTCTGGTTTTGCCTATGACCATAAGTGGTCCCTCCGTCCTCATCTCGATGCACGAGCCTTTTGTTTTATTTTCTCTCCCCTGTCCAGCTGAGGAGGGGAGTGATAGAGCAGTTTTGGTGGGCACCTGGCATCCAGCCAGGGTCAGCCCACAACACAGCTCTAAGTTCAAATCAATGCCAGAATGCCTACATAACTGAATCTGTCCCTTTGTGCTACCAGTGCCACCTGGCAGGAGAGTTATACCTCGACATCTGGGCTACTCATCTACTGTTCTTCACTGTCCAGCCTGTTGCCCTATAGTATCATTTCAGTAGATTTAGCTGTGCTGCATGGTTATCCAACATACCTGCCCTACAGCATTTTCAGGTGTCTGTCTTAGTGCGGGCTAGATTATGTTTGTGGAAACAAACCAATCATCTCTCAGGAATGGGATGTAAGGACATGTTTGCATTCTCTGTGCAGCACAGAATTAATCAACAGCAGTTGCCAACTTGCTGCTTCTGTGAGGAAACGATCAGTAATGTGCCTCCTGTTACTTCTTTGGTTTCTTTTTTTTTTCTTTTTCTTTTTTTTACCAGCTCTATAATCACAGTGGAAAAATCAATTTTATCAAAGCACTAACCACCAGTAAGTGACTGCATGCACGAAGACCTAGAGATCAAATGATAACAGCAGTTGCCCACTCTTAGAAGGGAAGTGAAAGGTGAACTATCTGTTGCAATATGAATTCAGAGAGCTATGTTAGCTGTTCACAGCAGAGGATCCTGTGTCAGCAACTGCTCTCCCTGTCATCTGCTTGGCACAGCACCCCAATGTGCCTTTACTTTCCCGCCTAATCCACATGGAAATTCATGGGTATCCTCAAGTCTCTAAAGGGACTGAGGCATCTAGCTTCTGTTGACTGCAGTAAGAGTTAAGTACCCAATATATTTAAAGCTTATTAAAAGCAGAATGATTTAAACTTGTGCTTGATTATCTCACTGTTCCAGATCGGACCATAGAGAGGATCTGTGGTTAGGGCACAACCTCCTTCCTACATGAATCTCCACAAGTGGCATCTCAGTGGTGACTGTTTAGGAACAGTAATTCCTGCTGTGCAGAAGACTTGGAAGGAAATTTTCCTCCTTGCAGAGCAATCTCTTGTGGGAGTTTTTGTCTGGGTTGCCTCAGATCATTGGTGTGGTTAGTGGTTACAGCCTGCATTATGGTGTAGAAGTAAAATGAAGGAGTCATTGTCTCATTGAAGTGGCCAGACAAACCCTCCAATTTGTCTTTACGATGCGGGAAATCACAGTCCATGAGCTGAAAAGCACACACTGCATCTTGGTCCACACAGGAGGAAAGAAATATTCTTTAAGCTGTGTCCAGCCAATGCAGGGATTGTATTTTGTGCAGACACAATTTCAAATTTCACTCTTCCATTTCAGCATTTGTGGTTTTAGGTGGGAGCCAGGATCCCAGATGCCTTAAGATTTCCATACTAAACAACCAATTGCATCATTAGGCATATAAGCACTTTTTAAACTCTATTTTTTAGTCTTACTCAGGCCATGAAGGCCACTGCTGTGGAAAGAGAGGTGACTGGGGCATTCCATGGTGTGGGTCTTTTGTAAAAACAGTCATATAAAGAAAGTACAACTCTAAAAAGAAATCAGGTCAGTGAATTCAACATACTCAGGTTGAAATGTCAGTGCTTGGGAGTATAGACTGATGACAGGCTTTGAGAAACTACTTTGGTAGTTATTTCAATGAGACACAAAACAGAGAATGAGTGACTGAGCGAGCAAGAAAAAAACCACGTTACCACAACGGGTGTGGTCTGACTACAGCATCAAAAACATAGAAATTATGTCAGCGACTGCATATTTAACTCTGCTTTTCTCTTTCCCTTGTGTTTGCAGCATTTCTGATACAGAAACTCACTTGTTCTCTACAGCCTAATGTAAATTAGTCATACATTGACAGGCAATTCAGCAGAACTTTCTTGCAGGGACCACTTACTTCAGAAGGCAGCAGTTATTTGGAAATATTTTGCAATATTTTGCCTTCTTTGTAGTGATACATTTAATGAAAAAAAATTAGCAAGAGTCTGGTTTTAAGTCTTTCAGTGTAGCTGCTGTGTTAAGTTTGGTCTTACAATGATGTATTGTGTAAATGTTGCAGTAACATGGGCTTGGTTTCATGGATTCATTGACCCAGATGGATCAAAGAATGTTGTAATAGGTACTTCTGATATGTGTATCTCCACTGGGCAGGGGAGACACAGGAATGAAGCCACTTTCCCCCTCCATGACCTCAGAAAGGACATTTACAATGAAAGCCATCTCTTCCCACCGAGGAAAAGAAAACATCTGGGTGATGATGAATTCTAATACTTTTCCTGTTTAGGTTTCTGTGACACCTTAGACCACGGAATGACATTACTCATTGCCTACTTTCTCCATCCAAAGCTAGGAAATGTAGTCTGATTGGTAAACTCAGACTATAAAAGAGAATAAAAGCATAAAAAACTATATAATAACCATGTGCATCTTGGTGCTTTTTCTAAACTGGCATTTTTGCTATACAAACTTCCATCAAAAACACAACAATTTTTTTTTAAAGCTTTTGTTTTCATCAACATTTTTTCCAAGAAAATAAAATATTTTTAACCAGCTTTTCTGAAGACAGTGATTATCAATGGGAGGATACACTTAGTGCTCTTTATGCTTCTTTCTGGAGGCCAGGCCAGCTAGGCGCTAGGCTGGTTCTAAGAAGTGATGCTGCAGTGAAGCAGAGGAGTGCTCTGAGTATGACTGTGCTCCTCCTTCAGAAATTCCATGTTCAGTCTGACAAGAAATCACCTCTGAATCTTTACCATTTTCACATGACCAGCAAACTGTTTCCCATAAATTTTTTTAGTCTCCCTCCATTTTCAAATTAAATAGCAAGTGCCTTTGTGGAAGAAAACTGGTGGATTGTGAGGTTTTACAAATGCAGTCGTATGTCTTGGGCTAGAGGTGAGACCTAAACACTGATTATGCAGTCCCTCTCCTTCCCAAAGTGCTCTGTTTACAACCCTTACCTGTTTAATCTCCTGAGCCCTATTTGCTCCCATGGCAAAAAAAACCTAGAATGCCTTAGGAGGGCTCTGTCTTCTCTAACTGGTTTGACAGAGGTTATCAAGTAATTAAAACATTGATGGATGCCAGTCAATGTTGGACAGATGTCAGTGCTGGGATCATGTTATTTCGGTCCCTGATACCTCACAATGCCTGAGGAGGGCTGTGTCTGACACAAGGGGATAGATGGCATTAGGTGGCAGTGAGGCTGAAAATGTGAACAAAAAAGATCAAAGGGGAAGCAAGTGAATGGTGCTACAAAATGTAATGCTGGATAGAAATTGTCAAGACAACAAGAGGTGGAAATAATAGAAATTTAGAAAAGCTGAACAAAGAAAGAGGAAGAAATAGGGAGAACAAAAAACTAAATACAGATATACCAAAACCAGAAAAAGCATGTTTGACAAGGAGTGAAAAGCCAGATGCAAACAAAAGGAGGAAAATTTGAACGAACTCATGATAAAAAACATATTGATAATATGGGATGATAATGTTAAACAAAATTAAATAGGTAATACAAACAACCTGAATGTAAATATACAGTTTACATTTTGTAGTCTGAAAGAATGATGGAGAGACCAGACCCTCAGCTGATGGCCAGATTTTTGAATCAGAATAGACTGATCTAAATTTAACTGAATGAACACTAGAGCAGGATGAAACAGCATGGGTGTGTGCATGCTGCCTTTCTTTGAGAATTATAAAAACCCCAAATCCTGAGGCATTCCAGAGGAAACATGCGGATTCTGGAATAACTCAGATGGTGGTTTTGTTTTCCTTATCTTTCAATATTTTCTTTCCTTAATTAGTGGTGGCAGAAAACTCACATGTGGTGAGATTTGAGAAACCACAATAACCATATTAGCTAAACGAGAGCAGATTTCCTTTCAGAGCTCTAACATGAACAAAAACTAACTACATGTGGGGGCTTCATTTGCATAACATGCAGATTTTCAAATAGCTGTGTTAAAAAGAAAAAACCTTTTCCACTTGTCAGAGCTTGAAGGTGAAGCACAAAACATCTGCAAGGAAGGCCATCTGGGTTTTGTAACTGGGTTAAAAGAAAACGTGCTGAGAAGGTAAGTTGGACTAGTTGCCTTGTACTAACTTTGACATTCACCTACATGGTGAATCCTTCACCTTCTGAAAGACTGTTATTCATGCTGAATATTGAATATTTTACAGACTACAAGCATGAGATACATTTAAACTAGAAAACAACTGAATACGGAACAAGATGAACAATAGTTTTTGTAATGGATAAGCTAAAATTCTGATTTATCTTTTAATTAACCATTAAAATTCTGATTTATCTTTTAATGACTCTCATGCCATGAAATAGTGTTGATAATATTAAGCTGCGTCACAGGCTAGTCTGTTAGTACTCCAAAAGTAGGTTGTTGCCTGAGAGAGATGCTGGAAGCTGTTACTAGCAGCAGAAGTGCTTGTCTGAATGTGGACTACAATCATCATGGACTTGGATGGTGGTTTGAAGTCACATTCATTCTTGTAATACAGAGGGAATTTCTACTGCTATTATTTGTTGCTTACATGACTGCCATGGGTTATGTTTTTCTTTGTGTAATGAAGTTTGCTTTGCAAGACGCAGATCAACCTCTTCAGTTGCAGAGTTATGAGAAAGAAGCACTTAAAAGGCCCACAGTGAAATGGCCCACAGAGAAATAGCAGCAAATTCCTTTACCAACGTAGAATGTACTCCTACTCTGAATTTTCTGTTTTTAACAGGATTTCAGCCCATGTTTCAAAATGTTAGACATTGTGAGCAGGAATCAGTGATTTGCCTCAGACAGCATTTAGGCAGAAAGTGAGTTCTCTGTAAACAGGATCTAGGCTTTCATATATAGCTATGTTATTACAAAAAGTACGTGCACCTCGGCTTATCAAAAGTAAATGTACTATTCCTTGCAGCACTTCAAAGACAGGAGATTTTAAAAGGAAGCTTGTATTTTCTTTCCAAAAAAAGTCCAGAAGATACTTTATGAGCCTCATCTGAAGCCCAAATCAACTTAATTTGATGGTTTCCATTAATACATTTTGACATGCAAATAACAGCAAGTTAGCAAAACAGTACAAAAATGTAGTTTAAAAAAAATAAAAGCCCCTCCTAGCAAAGGTTAAAAGGGTGGCCTGAAAACGTTGATAGAAATTGGTATGAATTATGAAATAAATAATATAGTGAAAAGTACTTCACTATTGTGATTAAGGATGTCTTGAAAGATTCACAAGGTCTAGGTACCTTGCCAATCATCTTAATGTTGAAAACTAAAATACAGTGAGGCTGCTTAGCACTTTCCACCACACCGTTGGTCACGCACCCTGCCCACTCACCCCCCTGCCTCTGTGCTGCCCTCTCACACTGACCAACAGCTCAGCTCTCCTTGCTCATCTTCATAGGCCAATGAGAACATAGGTGTCCTTCAGCAGCTGCTGCAAGTCACTAAATCTGGACTGCTTCAGACAGTTAGGATACATTGCTGAGCACGGTGGCTGCTAAAGAGTACAAAAACTGTCCCACAGACCAAAGGTCCATTCAATGCCATGTCCTACTTCTGAAGATGGCCAGATGCAGACAGCTGGGGAGAAGAACATCTGCCTCATGACTTGTTCTTTGATATCCTTGCAGCTTTCAGGAATCTGTCTTTTGAGCATTGCTGCACCCTGGTCCTCTAACTGCAGCTGCTAGTTTATCAATAGAAATTTAAAATGGAGACAACCTTACTCATCTGCTGCAGTTGTTTCTCTTGACCTTCTCTTTTTAAGTCATCTTCTCTGCACTGACACTCACACATCTTCATTCCTCCATGTAACTGGAGTTTACCAAACCATATTTCAAATGCTCAACTGCTTTATGGATTTAATCGTAACCTTCCCCAGATCTGTGATGACAGGGAACAGTTTAGTCCAAACAGCAGTAAGGAGGCCAAATTAATCTTACAGTGAGCCTGTTGAAGTTATATGAGTCACAATCCAGATAGACTTCATACTTTTTTGTTTTGTATGAATCAGTGCAGACTGCTTTTCAGCAGTAACAGTCAAAACATGCATGCACTGTGTCCACATATGCACACATGTATAGAAAAAAATGAGACTCGCATTTCAGGGTTTTTAAGTATCTTTGTGTTGTTCTACGCAACATGTTGGGATTTTGTCATAGCTGAAGTCAGGATCTTGGATCCTATGAAAATCAGCCATTGAGAAAATGAAATGCGCCTGCTTAAATGATTATGAACCATTATGACATGATACTTTAAATCTACCAAGTCACATTTTGACACTATGCAGCATTTTTGTTTCATTCACTGGGTATGGTTAGGGGAAAATAGTGCCATACTTACACTGCTGGAGAGCCACTGCTATTGTGATATACTCAGTTTTGAAAAAAAAAACAGTTGAGCATGACATATATCATCGTACATTTCTTCAGGTCCAGCATTCTATTAACTTAATCATATCTTACAAGGCTGCCTGTATTAATGCCATCTGCTGTCTCTAATGAGATCACAAGCTACAACTGAATGTTCATACACACAATTTCTAAAATAAATTAGAAGTTTGAAGAGTTTTTTTACTAGTTTTTGTTCTCCTGCTAATGCAAATATCTAAGTTGTCATCAGAAACTAAGGTCTGGAAAAGAAACATTTATAGCTTTAAAATTCAGGAATCATAAAATGAAATATTTTCATGTCTAGTTCCAACTAACTTTAACAACAGACCTGAACAGTATGCACACAAAGAAAATGTTTGTGCCAAACAGACAAATAGAATTGCATTTTCCTTCTTTATCTGGGCATTTGCATATATTGTTTTAGCAGTTCAGTCAAAACATTTGGATAATGTGCACCTTGGCATATACCAGATTATTAGTTTTTCTTCAGAAGATAGCTATTATTCAATCTGGTAATTAACGCTTGTCTCAGTTTTGCAGTTCTACTGTAAGTGATCTTGTTTATTTGAATGATTAATGATTAAACTGCTCATCTGCATGACATTAAGTGCACCCTTTGCAAAAACAGGCCATCATTCAGGATGTGTTCTGAGCACAGTGACAATTAACACCCCACTTTTTATGATTCTAATGCTAGCTTGATTATTTAAAAAATAATATCATTACATAGGTAGCCTAATTAGTAAATTAATTGCCTCCAGCTCGCATGTTTCCAGCACAGATAAGGTTAAATATTTTTCTTTATGTAAGAAAGCAGGTTATTGTTATTGCTTGTCAGGAGGAAGTGGTGATTATTTCAATTTAACTCTGTACCTTTAACAAATGCTGTTATTTCTTGTTTTTCCAATTAAAGCGCACTCCTGTCGAGGCTGATGGTAAATGTGCTTGAGGCAGCCACAAAAGAATGTAACAGAATCACACATCCTCTTTCACCTGATCTTCAGACAATTTTCAAATCTGGTAAGTACTAAATAACTAAAATAAAATAGGTAATCTGTAATGTATGTATGTGTGATGAATGTATTAAACCAAACACGTAGGTAGGAGTGTACTTAAAATGGTGAGCAATGCTTAAAAAATACTTACTGATTCCCTCCAAGTACTGAGAATTCTTTTCCTTATAGAAATCTGTCTTTTTCCTGAGGTCTTTCTTTATCCATTTTCTTTTGCTTCTATAATTCAAATAATGTATTCGTATTTAAGATTGTAGTTTAGTCTTACTTTTGAGCACTCACATATTGCTTTCATAGTGAAAAGAATTATGGTAATGTGGATAAAGTGGAAAAATAGTAAGCTAAAAAATGCAAGGCTTATATATTTAATATTCAGAACATGAGTATGTTTGTGTGCACATGCATAGACATGTGCCCATATGTCGTATATAAACAATGTTAGAACCCTCCACCTTATATATATGGAAATCGATTTTTTATAATTACCTAATACATTAATGCTAAATAAAGCCATAAATATGCAGACTATAAATTATAAAGATGCCTATTGAAAGACTGTTAGAAAGATTTAAATTGAAAATAAAATTGTGTTTATAGGAGTTTTGATTCAACTTCCTTGCAGCCAGTGCATCTTCTTCATAACTTCAGTGAATGCTGTTTCAAATTCAGAAAAGGAAATCAGCTCAAGAGATTTAAACCAGGTCTTAAATCTGATCTCTCCAATTCTGGTTTCAGTTTGAGTCCTTCTCTACTACTCTCATATCAACCATCCTCAAGAAGCTTTTGCTGGACAGTGGAAGCTCTTTTCTGAATAAATGTGTGACTGGTGGTGCCTTTGTGAATTCCTGTAGCATCAGGGGAGTACGCAGCTCTCCCATGATGAGTAGTTGTTCCCTATAGGCTTTCTGCTGAGATCTTCTGAGGACTAGAGAGCTCTTCTTCAGTGCTAATCTGAAGAAACCTCCTTTCTTAGCTGTCCTTGCAGGCTGTAGGAAACACCCATGTTCCTTTCTTCTAAATGCCTTCACTCCATCTGCTTCCTTATACATGTTATACTAATGTTTGAGAGTGGCTTTGGGTAAGTGGAATGAAGAGTGACTGTTTTATAGAGAATACATGCTGTCAGGCTCTCTTTGTATATTTTAACCATGTATGTCCTAGGAAGATATGAATGACAGATACCTAGAATGATATTTTTCTTGCAACAATATAATAACAGTTTCTAAAATAATAGCCTAGACAGGTATCCTTTTATTGCTGTCTAACTGAAGAGTAACTGTAGTTGCAGCCAAGTGTGAAGGGAAATAGAAACAGCAAGCAAGGGCATGAGTGTCTGTCTGGATGGGGTCACAGAAAGGTAAAGCAGGAGATGGAGACCAGAGCTGCTCCAAGATGGGATAGGGGACTGCAGCCCCAGGGGAATGTACAACTTACCTGCTTGCCTTATACATCTTTGCACTTCTGAGAGAAGCTTTAAATTGTTTAAAGCTTGCTTCAGAAGATGTTCAAGCGCTTTCAGGCTGTCATATTCCTGCAGCTTCTAAAAATCAGCTTTGAAAAGCCAGCAGAGAAAGCTGGAGAGGTGGTTAAATATTTATTTAAAGGGCAGGAAAGCCAGAGAACCTGTGATGCTTAAGCAGCATCATATAGTATGGGTCTTTACCCATCTGCAGCCCTCTGTCATAAGCCAGCCTCCCCACATGAGTCATAGAGTCTCATCCTCATTATGCTTTTGGAGAGTGTTCAGTCCTTTCCCTCCCCCAACTTCCCAGTTGTATCTGGACCGCATCTGCCCCACTTTTACAGATTATCTGTCTCTCTCTCTCTTTCAAAATTCAGGTAATTCCCAAACAGGAAGGATTAGTTTTTCTAGACTTAAATTTAACCCACGTGCACTTCCTAATTAGCAGCACAACTAACAAAAAGCAGAGAAACTCCGGACAAAACTGCCATTCACAACCTCATGCCATCCAGTCCCTGCAACTACTGCATGGCTGGTCTGTGCCATCCTCCCAGAGCAGCTAAAGAAACAAAGAGGAGGACTGAACTCACACAGGGGAAGGCCGGGGAACACCGAGGAACTAAATCTCCTGCCCATGGGTTCCTGTGTGAGGTTAAACAAGTCATTCAAGCCCAGCTTTGTGCATGTGGCCACTAATAACATGTTCCGCATTTTATCTATCTGCGACTTTAGACTGTGGGGTCTGATTTGCAGAAGTCTGAGCCTGGCTGCAAACAAAGTCAGTGGATGTAATGCTTTACATAACTGAAGTCCTTCATAATGCCAAGCACTCTTAAAAGTGATATTGAGGGGAGAGGGGGAGGGGGCAGGATGGACGACAGATGTCTCAAACTGAACATCTCAAGTGGGTACTTACTGTAAGGACTCCGTGCTCAGGTTCATTCCCTGTAAAATAAAGGTAGTAATACCTCCTGACCACCACAGGGTGTTGTGCAAATTAATTAATTACCATTCGTAAAATACTTAGGTCTCACAGTGATAAATAAATTATTTTCATAGAGTGCAGTCTATAACACAAAGATCTGTGCACTGAACAAAGACAAAACAACACTAGGGCTCAGTCTGTTCATATTTCATGTACTTCCTTTACACTATAGGAAGCAATTATCCTGGCACTCTTAATTTACCTCAGTAGTGTAATAAAAAAGGGCAAGTAATGTGATGTTAGGAGGGCTGAGACACACTGATAAAATGCTAGAGTGAAAAAAAGACTTTAAAGTGCTGTATTACTGTTATGAAGTATGCTAAGGTAGTGCTGTTTATTTGTTCCATATTTCCCTCGATACACTGACTGCCATTGTCATACAGAATTTCTGAAAGGAAAATTTAATTTACTCGAGTTTATTGTGGTGCAAAGTCAATGTGAAGTAAGAGTCCTATATTCTCATACATTGTTTATTAGCTCTATGAATAAACATTCCATACGTAAGACTGTGCTCTTAATCATACTGATACAATCCATCCACTTTCCACAACTGCACATTGTGCTGCAGAGATATGCGATTTGTTGAGATGCTCTTGTGTATTGTTGATATAGTTGAAGTGATGAGATTCTTCTTTGAATATATGTTTTATTTCCAAATGTGTTTTTCTACTTGTTGCCATTTCTTGTGCTGGTTTTCCCAATCCAATCTACTTTATTTTCTTTACAGAAATCCTTGGGAAAGTATTTTGAAGTTCTTCTCAACATATTTTTCTTTCTGAGAAGTGTACTGCCAAAAATGAGTTTTGTAAGTACTTAACTGATAAACTATATTAGGACATCAATAAAGCAATGAATCTGGAAGTCCCAGCTCTTTGAGGTTGCTGGTCCAAATAACCTAATCTCCTGAGTGATTAGCTGAAGTAGATGGTTCTAACAGCAGATTTCACTGTCAAAGCACACTGTTTATTGGGTTTGCACTGTCCTAATGTAACTACAGGTTTGGTGTTTGTGGTGCAGGTAACTGTGTCTCAGGCTAGCCATCCTGGATTGCCTGTCTAGCTGAGTGGAGAGAAGGAATCATTTTGGGGCTTGATTTAGCCAAGCTACGTTAGTATGAAATGCATACCATGCTAGAGAGGCCTGTTCCCCTCCCTTGATGGTAAAGGAAGTCTAGACCCCTACTTCAAATTCAGACTTTTACACTGTAGAATCTTCTGTGATGGCAGACTAATCCTTTCCGCATAATGTATTTCAAGATGGAAACCTTTGGGCTATCCAAAAAGATTATCTCCATGTTCATATTTTAATTAAGATTTTATGAAATTCCCTAGTTAGTTCTTAGAAGTCTTCTCTGCAGTATTAAATTCGTTTGTAATTGGGGTGTGTGGTTGGTGGAAACAGTGTAAAACAGGTAGTGTTAGAGGAAACAACAGTGATGTGGACTATCTTGAGATGAGTTTGATACAGGCTTGAAACTGAGACATGGGAAGGACTGGACAGAAGTACTACAGTTATCATAACAGAAATATCACTTCAATTTCAAATTAGCAAGCCACATCATAGTACTTGTATATTAGTTTTTGAATGATTTCCAAAGTACCCTGTATTTGTATGACTTTGTTATCTATCATCTTTCTACTATATAGAAATTAGAGATTAACACCTATGTTAACTGGTGACCTTCTTTTTTCCAGACAGAGCCTCGTACCACAGATTATCCATATTATTCAGACTATGCTTCTCTAATCACACAACCTTGTTCTAAGTTGGAAGTCAGGAACTTCACAAAAGTATTTCTGCCAGGTGCATATTCGTTGATTTGTATCATCGGCCTAGTTGGTAACGTCTTTGTAGTGACGACCTTTGCTTTATATGAAAGAACCAAGTCCATGACGGATGTGTACCTCTTCAACATGGCCATAGCAGACATACTGTTTGTTCTCACTCTCCCACTGTGGGCAGTGAATTATGCTGCTGACAAATGGATTTTCGGTGATTTCATTTGCAAAATGACCAGAGGTATCTATGCAATCAACTTCAGCTGTGGCATGCTGCTTTTGGCCTTTATCAGCGTGGACCGGTACATTGCTATCGTACAGGCAACAAAGTCATTTAAACTCAGGGCAAGAACGCTCGCACATAATAAACTCATTTGTTTGGTTGTGTGGGTATCATCGATTTTAATCTCTAGTTCCTCTTTTCTATACAGTGAAAGTTACAGCTTCTCCACCAATGAAACCAAAGAGATATGTGATCACAGATTTGACAGAATGTCTGAAAGCACGATGCTGAAATCACTGCTGCTGTGTCTACAAGTTGGATTTGGATTTTTTATACCTTTCATATTCATGATTTTTTGCTATACGTTCATTGTCAAATCCTTACAACAAGCTCAGAATTCCAAAAGAAACAAAGCAATCCGTGTGATTGTATTGATTGTAGCTGTTTTCCTAGTCTGCCAGGTACCTTATAACATTGTTCTTCTTGTCACAGCCATAAATATGGGCAAGGTAGATAAATCTTGTGACAATGACAAGATAATGGCTTATGCAAAATACATCACTGAAGCCATAGCGTTTTTACACTGTTGCGTGAACCCTGTGCTCTATGCATTTATTGGGGTGAAGTTCAGAAGTTATTTTGTGAAGATAATGAAGGACCTGTGGTGCATGAGATACAAGAAATACAATAAACGTGGTTCAAGGACAAACTCTGATATCTGTCATTCAAGACAGACTAGTGAAATTCCGACTGACAATGGATCTTCTTTTACTATATAATATAATTTGAAAACATTATTACTGAAGGACTCTTCTCACCAAGCAACCCAAACCAGTGTCACTGTGCTTGTGACAGCAAGTCATTTGAGCTTCTCTGCACCTCAAAGGGAGCTCCCATGATCTACAACTCCTTTCAGGAAAAGAATGAAGATAAAAGAAGAACACTGCCCTGTGAAAAACTGAACTCTTATTCACCTCTCTTAACATTCACGCTCTTCTAAAGTGCACTCTCTTAGAATTATCAGGAAAGTGAAGTTTACAGAGGAACCCTCCTTGCTTTCTAAGGAAAAATTGCATCCCACCTGACCTACATCACCGAAATATCTCAGAAGTACTAAGTACATTAATTAGGTTATATACAAACTCATTCTACTTACATTTATGTTGTTTCTGTTAATTACTTCTACATGGAAATCCTCTTTAAGTGTAGGTCTCAACTGTGATTTTGTTGCAGACAGGTCATGCTGTGACAGTACCAACCTAAAGGAAACAGAGAAATGAAGAAACAGGCTGAAGCCTGCTGACATAGCTGGGCTTAAGTGTTAGGTCTCATAAATCTCTGCCCAGTTCTACACTCCATCTGCTCATCGGGACTTGCTTACACCAAGGCTGAGGCTGGTCAAAGCCAACAGCAACATGTCTACTAAAGAGAATATTAGAAAAAAAGAAAAATCTTAATTAAAGAGAACACTGAAATATACACAGAAAGGTTTTCTGGCATCTCCTGAAATTATCTTCTGAACAGAGAATGGGGCTTTGCTTGAGAACTTCTTCTCTTCATTTGGCATGGGATTCAGGTAATGGAATCCATCAAAGCTGATAATCTGGTGAACATCTCTTTGTGAAAAGTTGTTTCTTTCTATCTGAAATTCACACTCCACTTTTTAAAAAGCAACAAATTATACAGAACAGCAATTATACCAGCACTTTTTGTTGGAACTTGATTGGTGACAAAACATGATACATTTCTTGGTATTTAGCTACCATTAGCAAAGTTTCCTTGGGAATGGATTTACTAGCACAAATATGCCTATATGAAAATGTACTTTATGAGCTTCAGAAATTATTGAGGACGATATCTAAAAATAAGACCAGAATCTGATTTAATTCAGACAGAATTTTTACTGAGTCAGCATTTGACTCACTATAAATATAGGAATATTTGTAATAAATGCAGTTAGTTTTACCCAGCCATGACTTTTCAGCAGATCCTCAGTGGGTCTTCTGCTCATTGAGCAAGCTTCACCACACTGTAGCAGTTATGGTGGGACGGCGAGGTAGACAGGAGCAGGAGCTGAAGGGCAGAGGGGCAGGATGGAGGAGAGAAGAGGAGCACCACTGTTTGCAGCCTGCTGAAGTACCTACCAGTCCTCTGCAGTTCTGCTGCAATGGGAGCATAAGCCATGACAGTGTCTGGAGTTGCTGTTGTGTGGGACATTATACTCCTATGACTATGTAAATTAATGCAATTTGCAGCTTGCTGTTTACGTTGGTTGCTTTTTTTTAAAGTTCATGGCTGAAGAGACAGCAGAGCTTGGATCACTAACCACATTGTTCAGTGGCAATGCAAAGGGCTGAGGACAGTGCTGGAGCTGAAGATGCCTTGAGGAAGGGCATTGATACGGCACAGCACAAAACTAACACTGCCTTGGCTGGTGTAATCCATCCTTGTTTACAGTGCAGTGTGAGGTTTTTAAATATCAATGCCAGGTGTGATAAAGATTGCATTTATTTATCATGACTGAATAGCAACTTAGGCAAGAATATGATAAAAATTATGTAAATGCAGACGCATGCATTTGGTGTATATAGCACTGACGATTTTCTGGAAAAGAACTCAACAAATAAAAAATGTAACCGAAAAGGAACAAATCCCCTCAGATCTAAGAGTTTCTTGCTACATGTATTGCCTTGAAACATTTTCTTATTCAGGGCAAAATCTGTCATATCTGAATGACGTAGCATCTCTCCCTCAGAAGCTGCGTGAGGGAGAGTGCCCTAGGGCGGGAAGTCCATGACTGAAGCCCACCGAGTGCTATGGCGGCTCTTGGGCAGAGCCCTGCAAGGCTCTAAAGCATACCCCCATCCTCCTGCCATGCCTGCACTGGCCTTCAGCTGCTGAACAACCCAAACACTGCCCCAGAGGCTGCCAGGGTGGGGTTGGGGGGCAAGATGGCGGCCAAGGGGCAGTTGCTGACCCTGTCACCGTCCCACTGGGAGGGGCTCGCTGACAGACCCCAGGGGGAGGAGAGGGAGGGCCCCAGGGCAGGGTGAGTGTGTCATAGCTTTTGTCCTCCCTCCGGGGAGAGGGAAGAGAGCAAAGCTCGGTCCTGCAAGGCTCGGCCCCGCAAAGCTGGGCCAGGGCCTTCCCCAGGGAGAGGGGCCTGCCAGGCTGCCTCGCCAGCCCCTGGTAGCCATGAGGGACCCTGGCGAGTTGGAAACCGTGGTGGTGGGAGCTGTGTCTCACGCAGGAGGCAGCATAGCCTCCCAGCTGCTGTCTTGTGGGAGGGAAAAATGCTCACTGGAAATGATGTTGAAAAGTAGAAAACATACCCAGCTCTTCCCCGATTCTTGCAGGTGGGAAGTGTTGCTAAGGGAAGGGGAACATGGTGCACATGTGGGACTAAAACAGTGCCTGGGATATGAATTGTGCTGGTGTCAAGGCCTTGCTAAAAATCTCACTTGAGGTACGGCTGAAATCTCAATTGCCGTGAATGATTGCCCCATCTCTGGGAGAAATAGCGGTGAAGGGTAAGATGGGCTCTCAAGGGGCTGCTGAGCAGGTAGAATCGCAGCTCCAACCCATGGGGTGCTGGCTTTCTTACTCAAATTTTGAGGGCAACTACAGAATGGAAGAAAGGGTAGTTAAAAATTTAATTTACATGCAATACATTTTTACCACCTTTTGTGAAATCTGCCATAAGGTAAAAGAGCAAGACCAGTCCAGAGTGAAAGTAGTGGAAGAGGAGAACCCCACTGCTCAATGTTCAGTGGCAGTCGGCTGTAGTGGCAGGTTGGCCGGTAGATATTGCTGACGGGCTCTAAGATATTCTGTCTTTCCTTTGGTGGCCATGTCAGGAGAACTGACAGGTGAGCTGGGGTTGGCGTTAGGAGTTTAGGGCATGAAAAGAGCGCAGATCTGTAGAAACTTGAGTGTTACTTTCACTGCTCAGGGATTAATTTTTCAGAGCTTGCTATGGATGCTGCTTTTATTATTATTTTCATGTTGTGGCAGCTGTGCAGTACACTACATAGCAAATACATGGTGAAATTTTCTTTTTTGTTGCATGTATTCCATCTGTTATTTTTGAAGAAAAAAGTCTTGGTTTTACATCAGTCCTTGTTTCTTACCATATTGAAAGAGAAAAGGATACATACTGTGTTGTGTCATACACACAGAAGATGCAGATGATAAGCTTTAGGAAGACAATTCATATCTTCCTCCAGCTGGAGGCTGGGGCTGGGTTGTGGTATTGGCTGTGTGTACAAGGTCTCTACTTGTTAGCAGGTTCTATTCTGCTTTTGGTGGCTCCATGGCAGCCCTGCTTGACGCTTCCCGTTCAAGCAGTTTAGAAGGAGTTAGGTCATCAGTGCACAGTGTTAAATAAAGGCATAGTATCTCAGTGCAGACAGCCTAAAGCTAAATCTGTTTTCTGACACATATCATCTTGAAAATGGACCTAATTTATTAATTGGCTCCCCATAAAAAGTGGCAACTTTCTTCCCATGGTATTTAAATTTCATGTGCTCTCTTTTCTATTTATATATTAATTTTCTTAGAAGAGTGATCACTATAAGCTGGTGAACATGCAAGAGAGTCACAGTGGACAGAGGAGATCAGTCATTTGGGCCTTGCTACTAGCAAGGGAAGGCAGAGGAAAGAAAATGAAATTATATGCAAAGATAGATAACAGTTGGAGATGATGAGTGGAAACTGAAGAGAAACAGGAAATAACAGTCTAGAGAGGAACATTTTTGATGGAAGCTTACTGATAGTGATTAAGTACATAACAGGCATAACTCTGATTTTATTAGTTAGACCAAACTCTCCTTTGGATCTTTGCAGGGCAATCTTGTTGACTAGAATTGCGAACTTTTTTTTGGGAGGGGGGGCGGGGTGCTACAAAAGTAGCAAGACAATGGTACTTGAAGCTTTCAGAATTTGGACTGAATTGGAAAAAATAGTTTTAGATTAAGTGAAAATGATAACATTTTCAACACGTCAAAACAGTTTTTCTCATGAAGCATCTAAAATGTTTTGACATTTCTGGTTAGTTTTCAGATACTATAATAAAAGCCAAGGAAATGATTTCACAAAACCACTGAGAGAGGCTCATAATCCATTTTTATATGCTGCTGCCAAGCAATCAGAGTATTCCCTCCTACCACCTCCTGTGGGTCAGGAGCTCATACCCTCTTTGAAGCAGTCTATGCAAAGTACAGCTCAAAAAACAAAAAAAAAGGAGGATGTTTCACCCTTAGATTGTACTACATCAATGTCTCTTAATTCTCTTCTGGGTAGTGTAGTTGCAAGATCTTCAGGCTGAAGAGGGAATTAAATGACATCTTCTCTACTGTGGGTGAATGACATGAGACCTGGTAGTAACGATGTGACCACTAAGCAAGGAGTTGTTCCCTGGGCAGCTTTGAGCATAGTTAGGTTCCTTTTATGACAAGTTCCTTAAAACAAATTCTCCATTTTTGGTTGAATGAACTCCGTTATCTAACGTGAGTTGAAAAGTGTCTGGGTTTTATTTAGTCAAGAAAAAAAAAAAGGTATTCATTAAAAAGTTATTTTGGTGATGAAAATTCTTATCCACTAAGTCAGGATCCCCTTCCTTACAAACTGAAAAACTTGTTGCTTGTACAGTTTTGTAGCTGATACCCACAGGCTGTTTTCTTTGAATTGATGGTATTATGTAACCCAACTGTATATCCTGATGCACCATTCACATTTTTAATGAAATCATCATCTCCCATTTATTTTGATTGCCTTTTTATTAGAAATACATACTGAATTACTGCATTATCAGTTTGATCTATATATATAAAGCTGAGGAAAAGCAGTCAAATTAATATTCTTCTATCAAAAATTTTAAAGCCCTTACTCAGTTTTAGTATAGCTTTGTCATTCCTAGACATTTATTTTCATTAATACAAACTAATGCAATAATATATATTTAATCTGTAGCAACTGGAATTTATTTATAAACTTGTGATTCACTGAGGATTAGGGGAAGTAGAGAACACTCAGCTCCTTCCATAAGAAACAATGGCTGAACACTGAAGCAAGAGCTTTTCTTCAAAATAGAAGATACCTGTGATCTTGCTTTATGTCAACCATAGACAGCCGTGATGCTTCAGTACAAAACATGGTAGCTTTATTTGTGAAGAATTTGTGCTTAGTCCTATCTAGTGGTTAGGAGTTCTAAAGGAAAAAAGCAATCTAATTACCAGAAAATTGGTGATATTTTTTTGTTTCTTAGTCTGGATTGGATCATCCAGCTATGGTGTTGTTGTGATATCTGGTCCATTTTTCTGAAAAACATTTACAGAGATATGGAGCCATTAAAATAGTTACAACTGGAACTCTGCTTGCTATCCTTGATTTTCTTTGCTCATCTTTTGCTAGTATTCAGTTTTTAACCTATGAATTTCTGGTAGGTATCAGGTCAAGTTTTGCTTCTAGTCCACATAATTTGTTATTATTTTTTTGCTAGTATCAAGTATGTTTTTACAAAAACAATTACTAGGTTCTGTATTCCATTACAAAAATGCAAAATGGAAGAGAAAAAGGAACACTAAGATACAGAAAATGTACTGCTTGTTAGAATGCATGAATGGTGTGTATTTATGGTAGATGGTTTGATTTCTAAGAGAGACCCATTTATGAAAGTTGAAATAGTCATATTAATGTTTCCTAGGTGGATTATAATGTATTGTAATCATCTGTCTCATAAAATTTTAATAGAAAAATGTAAGCACCTTTGTATTTATTTTTCTGATGCAGGTTCAAAACAGATTCAGCTCATCACAACAGTGCTAGAAATAGTACTGTTTTCAGAGGGTTTTTCTGGTTTATGGTATTTTCAGACAAGTGGGTATATACGTTGATTTTACACTTCAGAATCAACTGCTAGTAATAAAAACCAGTATCAGCAGGGATGCAAATATTCAAAACAGAGATTGAAGAACCTGGTGTACCTTTTACATTGTAGTTAATTTGGCATGAACACAGTGTTTGTTAATGAAAGTATTATGTACTCTGGGATTTTCATAAAAACAGGATTTTTTAAACAGACTTATCAATGCAGGAAACATTTTCTACTTTGTTTTCATTAACCTCTCTTGTTCTTGTCTTAGGCTGCATGCAGCTGGATTCATTACAAAATATTTCTAACCGTGGTTGCTCTTAATATTTTTCTTCCCTCTCAAGTTTTCTATAAATACCTGTTATTTTGTAATTTGACTTTAAAATATGTTATTGAAGAAAGCCATAGAAATAGTGGTTTTAAGATGGCTTTATTGCTCTTACTAGAGGACTAAAGTCCTTTTCACTTTTTGTGTTCTTTGCATTTATTTCCGTAAGTGTACAAATTATTGTTTTGTGGTAATAATACAACACTGCAGAAACATGTTAACTTGCATAAAATTGTTACTGAAGTTCCAAAATATTGGACATAAAAACTCAATGATAGCTAATTCCACTCACTTGATTTTTGTGTGAAATACTATCTAAATTACTTGCTTATTTGAAACTGACCCTCATAAAATATTCATGCTCAGATTATGCTAAACTGACTCTCTATCTCTTAAATCTATATAGATTTAAGGCCCAAAGACATGCTTTTAATCACTTAGTTTAACCTTATAATATAATAACATGATTGTATATTATAACTATATAATGAATAATATATATCCATTATAAGCTTTACCTTGTTGCTTTCCTCAAACCTAAGGTTTGTGGCTGAACTGAAATTGTGCAAGATTGTTGCCTATTCTCTCCACCAGAACACCCCTTCCTAGAGTGTTTTTGCTGCTTCTTGTCAGTGTAGGAGGAAGAAAGTGAAGAACCTCATTTTCTCTGAAAATAGTTTTCCTCCTTTCAACCTTTAAGTGTTTTTATCTGATCTTAATAGGTTCAGTAATGGTAAGCTTTTACTTTACCACAAAACATTCACTGGCAACTGGGATTGCAATGTCTGGAGGGGCAACAGCTACTGTTGTGCAGAATCAGGTGCAGCTATGCCTCACTGAGGTCTTAGTAATTATGAAGGGCTAGGCTGTGTGCTTCTCGAGCAATTCCAACAACAAGTATTTTTGCTGGTTTTGCTTACAAAACACTCAAAAATATGTTGCTCTTCTGGATTTTTTTAAAATATGGGATTTAATTTTATTACTTCTGGGTTTTTTCTATTACAAAGGCATCAAGTTATTTAACCATTGCTACATTCTCTAAGGGCATTTATGGACAAATATTTCCTGGTGGAGCAACTGTGTAAGAAACTTCTTGCCCTGAATATCTTTTTACAAGTCACATTCTCAGGTGAGACTTTGTACCTGACTCTGAGTTCTGCTAACACCTATTGGTAGTGTTGTATTCACATGCATGAGGTGGGCTTTCAGGTTATTGAAAGGTATCATGACTCAGCTGAGGGGCACCAGTGACCTCCCAAAGGGAGGTAACTTTTTAAACCTTAGCAAATATCAAGCTATGCCCCAAAATAATCCCAGAAAATGGTGCAAAATGTAGGAAAGAAGAATGTAAACAACTGGAATAAATCCTGAAGTTTCTTCTCAGTTCTGTTCCCCATCTTTAAGTTCTGTAGAAAGCTAGTTGAATCCTTTTTGTTGGATTTTCAAAACTTGGGGGTGGCAGTGCACTATTATTTTGCACCAAGAAGTGCTGGTTTGTTACGATCCCAGTTAGAAAGGCACTCAGACTCTGTAAGGTATCATTTAAAATGCTATATTTTGTTAGAGCTAACACAATAAGGAGAGAAGAAGGTAGAAATAAAACAAGAAATCCCCAGTTGCACATGCAAACACATCTTTGAAAAATAGCGCTGCATTATTTATTATAAAGGTATCTATTTGATACATTTACAGATGAAAACTGTATATGACTTAGATATATCAGTAGTTAATGCAACATACATTATGGCACACATTTACCCTTCTTTGAGGGGGGCGCTGGACTAGACAATCTCCAGAGGTCTCAATGATCAAACTTAACCATCTATTCTATGTCTCTACTGACAGAAATAAGCATGTTGCTTAGCTATCTTCTATTCAGAAAACTATGTAATATGGAGAACACCAACTGTCTTTACATTAACTGGGCACCAGATTTTTCTTAGTAAGTCAGATCCTTTTTAAGATAGTGTTTATTTCTAATGGCTGGTGATGTTTTAGGATCTGAATGTCTGTTGGTTTTACTTTGTGAAAGTACATATTTAGATGATTCTTCTCTGTATTATACTAGTTTTATACTGTTGCAATTCTAAAAATCTGTATCATCAGTTTGTCATAGGTACTGGGGTCAGCTGCCCTGGCTGTGTTCTGTGCCAA
>JAOBAS010000080.1:39583095-39597653 GCA_025311575.1 Elanoides forficatus
AGTATAAGATGCCATTATTTAGGGGCCTACCATTAGCAGTTTTGGTCTTAGACTGTTGCTTAAGAATATCTATGACAACAAAACAGTACAACTTCGTGTATAACTAAGATGAGTTTGTGGTGTCAGACTCATTCAGACTGACTGCTGCACAAGAACTACATGGTATTCAGCATGTAAACCACAGGAAGGATGTTTAATCTCAAGGGTGAGAAATACCAGCTAGACTCAGTCTGCTGCTGTTTCATGCAAGCTCTCATTAATTAGTTTCATTAAGGAAGTAGACACAGGTCTTGAACGTGAGCCATTCTTTTGGAGACAAGAGGTCAATTTCCATGGTTTATAGAAGATGGAGAATGGTTTCTTCACTTCCATTATAGTGGAATGCAAAATTATTGATGATTGGTCATCTATCCACAGGATACACCAACCTAAGACACCTATCTCAGGATAAAATACATTATCCTTGGAGTTATTTGTAAACCTCTTACTTTGGATGGCAGCTTTAAAGGGTATGTTAAAGATGTTTAAAGATGTTTGCCTTTTTAATGGAGAAAACTAGGGGCAACAGTCTCACCTGGATTCCCAACCAAGCATTGCTGGTGTATGTGTCTACCACAGACTAATGTGGCAAGATTGTCTCCACTGCCCCAGGCCATCATCTGGGCAAGGAAATTACTTGCATTGTGTGTTTATCTTGCATCTATCCATGTAACACTGAGCACAGTGTGTCTGGCATGCTGTCATGAAACAATAATGATTCAATTTGTCACATTTCACTGGTTTAGTTGGTTTGCCTCCATGTAAACTCTATCACTTTCCAAGGGTGGAAGATGGAAATTCATGCCATTTAGACTGTTCAATGATTCATGTCTTCCCAGTTCTCCCCATTTTTTTACTTGTTCCTCTCTTCTTTTTAACTGTCTCTTGCTTTCTTTCAAGGTGCTTCTCCATCTTGCCATTTTAAAATTAATAGCTGGTGCGGAGAGAGGAAAAGAGTCACACTGTTTGACCTCATCAGACAAAAAATGGTGTGAATTCCATTTTTGGACTTTTTTTTTCTTTTTTATTCACAACCCCAGTATCATGGGGGAAGGAATAGGGTGAACTGCCTCAAGGAATGAGGTGAAAGAATTACTTAAGCCATAATTCCCATGTCCTGTGAGGGTCAGACATTTTGTCCAACATACGGTTCTTGCAATTTCTCTCTAAGAAAGTAATTATTAAGGGATGACTCCAACTGAATTTGAGTCTGTACATAGGACTCAAGAGAACAAGCCAACCACATTGAACTACATTTATTGAAAGAGAAATCAATCATCAACATAAAAATCTACCAGCTATTGTGAATACTCTGCTGTGTTTTCTAGGTGTATGTATAGGGCAAAACTCAATCAGTTTTAATGCTGTTTAAATTTGTATGCCAATTGCCTACAACTTTTATGCACTCTTGACAAGATTTGTCTCACCTAATCATAGCTATATGAAGCAAAATGAATTATACCAGTAGTTAACATTGGGTTCTCTTTTTACTCACACAAGAAGAAAAGGTACTCTTGGGGCATGATTAATCTGAGCTATTATTGCTTTTTTTAAGATACTTGTTTCCCACTACTGACTGTAGCACTGCCGTCCAGAAATGAATTTAAAAAGGGACAAATACATTGCAATCTAACTTTTCCTACATGTTGTATAGAATTTGGCCTCACATATAGTGCTCACTTGCACACCCCCATTCACTCCAGGTGCTAGCACTATAAACACATGGGTCTGACCTCTGGTCCCACTCCAGTTGCTGGCATCCAGACCACCACTCGCTGCGGTTGCTGGCACCGTGGGCACAAAGGCCTCTGGCCTGTGTCCCACTCCAGTGGCTGGCACTTGATTTCACCAATTTCCGTCTGGCCAGTTGCTGGCACCCAGACATATGGGCCCTCTGACTTGTGGTCTAACTCCATTTGCTGGCACTCAGACCTAAATACACACACTTACACAGAGAATAGACTTCCCCCAACCAGGAAAAGAGTTAGAAATGGAATTTAGTAAGAAGATAGAACAGACTGCACTGATCAGCTGCAGGGCATGACCACATTGGCATGCTGACCAGTCCTTGTTTACATGCAACTGTCCCTTTTTATCCCCTTATGACTCTGTTTTCACATATATGTTCCTCCCCAAATCACCTAGGTCCACCATTTTCTCTGTCTTTGGTTCCTCCACTACAGAACCCAGAATAAGTCCTGTGCATTCCCAAAATGCTGGTCTCCTGCATCCCATAATGTGTCCCATACCCTTAGGCAGTAACTCCCATTGGTCCAAAAGGTGCTACAGCCTTGACTCCCCTTTACTCATTTTGATGGGTTTCACACCTGGAAGGGGTCTGCTGTGACAGCCCTAGAAGGAGCCTGGATAGGGTGTTCCCTCTTCTGAGCCTGTAATTTGGGTCCCCCTGCCTTCCACTTCACCTCTGTGCTCCTCTATCCTTGTGAAGATGCACCAGTGATGGGCTGATAACTCTCCCTCTGATAGGCCTGGGAGCTGCTGGGGCAGAGTATTATTTGGCGTCCCCCTCCTGCCACTGTGCTCCTTTGTGGGTATGTAGATGCGGTTTTTATCACATAACCTAGAAAACACAACCAGCAAATCCCAATAGGTCATTTGCTCATAAGTTAGCGTTGTAAAGAACATGTATTTGAAATATACAGCTCAGAGGTTACACAAATTGCAGTTTCTTTAGAATTCTGCCTAAGGCTATTTTCACATCTTTATTTTTCAGGCTGTAGATGATGGGATTCAGCATGGGAGTTAAGATGCTGTATTGGGTGGACAGCACTTGGTCTAGAATGATTGATGAGACTGATTTGGGTTTTGTGTATTGGAACAGAGCAGTTATATAGAGTAATGCCACTACAATGAGGTGGGAGCTGCAAGTGGAGAAAGCTTTGTGCCTCCCTTCTGCAGACTGTATCTTCAAGACAGTGGTGATGATATAGATGTAGGAGATGAGTGTGAGCAAAAAGGAGCTGGACCCAAAGATCACAGCAGAAGAAAGAAGAATGAGTTTACTGAGATAGGTCCCACTGCAAGCAGCAGACAGGAGAGGGGGCAGCTCACAGCTGAAATGTTTGATTTCTGCATGCCCGCAGAATTGAATATTTAACACAGGAATTGTGTTTAGAGCTGAATATAAGAGACCCATTGCCCATGAACTTCCCACCAGCTGATAACAGAAATGTTTGGTCATAGCCTCTTGATACTTCAGTGGATTACAGATGGCCACATATCGATCATATGCCATTACTGAAAGCATAAAAACTTCACACCCAGCTGAGAGGAAGATGAAGAACATTTGAGTCATACAAGCATTGACAGCAATGGTTATGGTTCCTTTCACAAGGAAATTCACCAGCATCTTTGGAACAACAGTGGTGGCATAACAGATGTCAACAAGGGCTAAATGAAAGAGGAAGAAGTACATAGGAGAGTGAAGGTGGCAATCAATCCTTATGACCATCATGATTACCATATTTCCTAATAAAATAATTAGGTAAATAATTAAAACCACAGTGAATAGGAGGCTTTGAAGGAATGGATCTCTTGTAAGTCCCAAAAGAACAAACTCAGTTCCACTTGTTTGGTTTTCCATTTACTCTATGTGACCTAAAGGGGAAAGAAATGCTAGCACTGGAATCAGAACACACAAAATCCCATGAATTGACTCCCAGGTAGCAGGTCGATGTGGGGTTAAGAAAGGAGATTTCAGTGCATGTTAGGAAGCAGGGGTTTTGGAAGAGGTATGCAGAAAGTGTTTGAAATAGACCTTTTCCCCATTGAGCCCAGCTGGCACTTCCTGTTCCTATTAATTTTATCCTCTTACTAGGACCTTTCAGATTCCACACAGGAGTGATGTCTTGGAAGCTGAGCCTGAGACTGACGGTGTCCTTCTCTGATTTGTGGCTTGTCTTCCTCCTGACAATCCAGAATTACAAATTAGGCTACCTCTCACTAATTGTGATGAGACCATAGGAATTCCAGTAATTCTGTGCACCTGGTCCTAGACTTTGCTTCTTCACTTATAACCTCAGCCCTGAACAACCAATGAGTTAAAGGTTGCTCCAGTTCTCAGGAATTCTACTATTTAGCATTTTTCTTATTCTGCTGAAGGCCCCGAATTCCCACAGCATATGGCTTCAGTATTACCCCTGTGGACACAGAGGTCTGTAAGATATATATTAAAGTGTTTGGATCCTGCATGTTGAACTATAGCAAGTGGAAGTTTGGGGCTGAAATGCTTGGGGTTGGGGTGTTAGGGGTTTTTTTTATTTTGTGTTCTTTTTATGATGATTCTGCTCAAATATCAGATAGTTATATTTTAAAGCAGAGAACACTCATGGGATGTTTTCTGTAAAAACATGCTCTTCTGAAGTAGGTCCCTTATTAAATTTTTCAGTAAAATGAAGAAACCTATGTAGGGAAAAAGCAGTAAGAATCCCAGGCATAAGATTCTCCCAGCCAGCATGATTATTGTCACTTAACCTGGGTGGTGTCTAACAGACCTAAAAACATAGGTGTTCATAGTTCTGAATGCAGAACTAAGTTATCTCAGTTATGAAATGACATCACAGAGTATCATCGCAATGTGTCTCCATACATTTATAAAGTATCGTGTCTCAAGATGCAGAACTGCAGTTTTGAGTCAGTTCCCCATTTTTACCACTTCCACATTTGGCATGAGTTTCCCACTCTGAAAAGCTAACTAACTCCATAGTTCAGGCAGAATCAGATCCAGCATGTCACATGTATAGGCATGCAAGGCAAGTAGGAGTAAGTGTGGACTTGATCTGAAATGAATCAGGAGACTACAAAAAGTGAAGGCTACTACAGGGTGAGATATGATATCCTACAACAAAGCAAAGATTTTTAAAAATTTTAATCAGTATCTAGTTATTGGGTTCTTCTGCTTCCAGCACAGTAGTCCTCAAATGGTAAAATAATTGGTTTTCAGGAAGTCTTGTTACCTACATGATCTAAGTTATAAGCAGTTTTTCCTATTTTGGCTTTTTAAAAAGTTAGTCATAGAAATCTAGATTTAAGGAAAAATGATCACCTCCAGAAGATGATTCATGTTAGTTACCATTTAAGATACTGGAAAGGAATAAGCTTCTGGAAGTGTTTTTCTATCTTAATATAGTTACATTTAAACTTAGCTGAAGTTGAATCCATTCATCTTTTAATTTCTCTGTAAAGTTGTTTTGGTTTTTTTTTTCCATTAAATTGTGTTCTTAAGGGCTTTTTTCTGTTTGTTTTTTTGTTTGTTTGTTTGTTTGTTTTTTAAACTAGATGAAGTTATTCCATTAAATTTAAAGAAAATATGAAAGATGCCATCCACAAAGAAAAGTAGTCTGGCAAAAAGATAATATATTTGGTTTAACTCTTTTAAACCAAAAAAGAGCTATGGAAATACCCTAGTCTTAGCTATGGAAATATGCTGGTGTGTGTTTTTAAAGTACTGCAGAGTTAAATGGAAATGGATTTGGCTACATATACAATGTCAGAGCCTGCTCATTTGCTTTTTTCTATTTATGTACAAGCATGATTCTGCACTGTCTTGTCCTGCTCCCTAGAAATCCACACTAACTTATAGTTCTTGCAAAATGTACATTCACTGAGTTATTTTGTTTAGAAGTTGTATACTCACCAAGGAAAGAATAGTTTCTTCTTTTCCTTAAGTTGTCATTAAGTATTTTCATCCTTCTCTCTACAAATGCACATTGGAAAGTGTTGAGTGAGTTTATTAGTAGAAAACATATCATAATGAGATAACAAGTGTGCATGCATATATATACTCCAAAATTACCTATAAATAAGAGTAAAATAACAGTTGAATTCATCTACCTCCAACATGCATATCTAGAACAGGCTATAACTGAAATGCAGGTAGGCTGATTAAATATATCAACAGATATATTGATAGAAATAAGGAAATTAATTCATGATAGATATCCAAGTTTGAACCCTGCAATACCTCCCGTCTTGTCTTAATTATTTTGTTTAAACAAAAAAAATTAGTAAATGTTTCCAAAGTTGTAACACTATAATATTTAAAGCTCTCTCCAGCTTTCTCCTTCTCCAAGCTATGTCGCTATTCTTTTCTATCCTTCCTCTCAGTTCATCTTTAAGCCAAGAACTGCACACAAAAATGTGCAGTTTACCACCAGGAAAAAAAGCTTCTCCATGTTGCTGGTAGTCTGCTGGGGAGGACGTCAACACACACCTCTCTCCTTATTGCTCATCTCCTTTCATATTCCTAACTCAGACTTAATTCTAGAACCTAAATATATTCTTACTATCTCTGTAGAATGTGAAAGAAACTAAGAATATTATGAAACAGGAAATAATGAGCATTTTGCAAAAGATAAGATAACAGGTTGCTATGTTGTTTCTTCTATCCAGAGAAAATTGTGCCTTAACCGAAGGTGCCTTTCACACGCTCTGACCTTGAAGAATGGTGCATCCCCTGAACTTTTCTGTGATGCCCAAGGAATAACTTCAGGGATACTGAAAAAAGGAAATTTTTATTAACTCATGCTGAAAGTATCCAGTGATACTTCAGCTGAAATTAAAGTAAGAGGTTGATTTAAATTCACTAAAATTAAAATGAAATTATTTTATTTGCTAAAACTTTTGAGATTAACACAAAATTGAGAATTCATTTACGACTGTTTATGACTGTTCTCTGATCTACGAGATGGTTTTTGTTCTCCTAATGTTAAGTAGCTACCATGTCAATAACAGCAGCTGAGCTAGATGGCTAATGTCCTTACATTAAGAATAGAATAGAATAAGAATAGAAAAAAGGCATGCGTAGAGAGTGATTTTCTGCCCTGTCAGGGAACCATATATTTGTACATTTTTTTTAATTCATACTGAGTATAAAACCAATTGGAATAACTACCTGAACTGTTGTTATCCAAAGCCCAGCCATCCAAATAGGAACAAGTAAATCCTGCGAGAAAGAATTGCTGTGAAATGAGGTGACATAGCTTTCTCAGTTTCTCTTCATCCTCTCATCTTTTATTAGAAGACTATGCCATTGAACCCTCTGGAGTGATGTGTTTTCTGCCTTGTGAGACCAAGGAAACTACTACTAATCATTCATCCTGTTGCAGAGGCTTTGTAACTGTAGTCTGACAGATGACTATGGGTTGAGGAAAGTTTAACTGGGTGAGCAAATTGCTTACTTAGATGGAATTACTTTCAGGAGAAATAGTATTAATTGTTGAGCACCTTTCATCCGCAGGTTCAGCAACCATTCCACAGGAATTCATCTCATGATTTTAGGCATCTAACAATGAGCTGAATAAGAGTAGATTTGTTATCTGTTCTCTCTTGTTAATCAGAAGAGAGAATTAAGCACCTAAAAAGGTTAAATACAGTGTATTAATATATTTATATCACTACAGGTTTGTCCCATACCATGCCTTCCCCTAGGAAATAATTTTGGCTGCTTTCAGAGACAGGGAACTGTGTTAGTCCTTTGCCCTGAGTAGATATTATAGCTTACAGTCTTATGGTACTTCAGGAAATGAATTTCCATGTAATGCCTTTAATTCCTCAAAGAGTTAGGGTTAATTCCATCAGATTTTATTCATGTGATGAGCTATTACTCTTGCAGATCATAACACCATTACAAATATTTGTCATATTGTAACTACTCAGGTATATTGGAGAAGTGATAGAAGTCGTACCTATTTTATCCTTAGCTTGTTTATGACACTTTTCTCACAAGAAAGTATGGAAATATTGTGTAGATGAACCTACTAGTAAAGGTTGAAACTATACATACAATATATATCGTATGGTTGGAAAGCCATACAATAGGAGAATTTACCAAGAGTAACCAGGTAAAATTTACAGGAGTGAAGCAGATACCTAAACATAGGTGGACAGCTGAATTTGAGATACTTAGGGTATCCTTTCTCATCTCAGACTGCATTCCAGAAGCATGGGATTCTGTTTGTCCTGTGTTATGCATCTAGCTCTTTGCAATTATTTTGGATACCTTTGGACATCTGGACATTAAGACCAGTGTCATTAGATACCTATGCTGAGGTATCTGAATTACTCCCTCAAAATTAGTAACCCTTCCTAAATATTTAATCTCCAAATAGAAGTCTATAAAGAGCAAGCATATACAGAACATTTCCTGGGAGTACTAGTATTCAAGATTTTCATTAATGACTTACACTGTATTTATTCCATCATTTATGTTTTCATATACCAACAACATTCTAGGGTAGAACAGCAGAGAGCACCTGGGGTGAAACTTAGCATTCTAACTAGTTATAACAACATGGGGTGAAAAAAAAAAGTTCTGTATACACCCACAAGCAGTTTAAATAAGCGAAGGCATAGACAAGAACAATTCAATGCAGAAATACAGAAAAAGAAACAATAACTTAAGTGAAACTTCTGAAGAAAATCTGAAGCTTGCCAAAATCCCTGGACATCATGCTTTTGTGGCAAACATCATCACAGATGAATAAATCAGAGTATAGTCTGTAAATTGTTCTTTTCTACTCACAAGTCAATTAGAAAGAGAATCCAGCAAAAAGCAACACAGTTATTGGAGGATTTGAAAACATAACCTAAAAGAAAAATTAAATGGGCTGGTCATGTTTACTTTAGGAATATGAAGAGCAAACCAACAGTTTCTTATGTACATAAAAGGCAGTTGCAGAGATGAAAGTAATCCTCTGCTTCATGTCCCACAGGAAAGGAAATATAAGATAATGGATTTATTTCAGTAATAGAAATTTAAGTTAGATATTAGAAAAAAATTATTGAATATTAAAGTTCATTAAGCAATGGAATATACTGAATAATTAGGCTGAAAAATAAATTTCAGTACCTTTTTTTAAAATATTAGTTAGTCATGTATCTAGTAAGAATTACAGGAATATACTTCTACTGTACATTAGGGAGTCTAGAGCAGATTTCTCAAAGTTCTCTTCCAGCCTTAATTTCTGTGATTATGTAACTCTATTATTGATAGAAAAATAAGTGCTGTGAGATTCCTCCTTCTCTTTAAAAAGTTATTAACTAAACATAAATCCTAAGAGGAAGCCAAGAAAAGTATTATGAAACAAAACAAAGATTCCTAGTGGATTACATATGTCTTTTAAAGCAAGATTAGCAGTGTCCCAAAGAGCTTTGAAAGCAGTGCTGCTCAACTGTAAAACTAAGGTGGAAGGCGCATTTTCAGCTGACATGATTGTATTTCTTCTGCTGACTTCTGCTGCAGTAAATTTGTAGCTTGAACTACATCACCAGTAAGCAGTTGAGGCAATATTCAGATCCTCATCTGGTATCAGATTCATTTGGTGCATCCGAACTAGCTTTCAATGCTCCCATTACCTGGGTAGCAGGCTGGCCAACTTGGTGACGTGGGCTTTATACTGAAGGACTTGGGGCGCGAGGCTCATGCCATTGCAACCAACTGGGGAATAAGCCAAGCCAACCAAAGCAGTGACAAATGTTCCTTAGCTGCCTCCCAAGATGAGAACCAGAAGACCAACCACCTCAAGTGTATGTATACCAATGCACGCAGCCTGGGGAACAGACAGGAGGAACTGGAGCTCCGTGTCCAGTCAGAAAGTTATTATATCATAGGAATAACTGAAACATGGTGGGACAACTTGCATGACTGGAGGATCATGATGGATGGCTGTAGGCTGGTTTGTAAAGACAGGCAGGGAAGAAGGTACCTGTGGGTACCCAGTCAAAAAGGCCTTTGGGATGGTACTGAGACAGAGATTCCTCCAAGTTACATGCCGTGTAGTTGTGACAAGATAGAACAAGCCATGGACTTCTATATAGAATAAAGCACTCTGCTCCGCTTTGCCAGGGAATCAGGCATTGTTTCTTGTGTGTATCCTAAAACTAGTATAAACAAATAATTTTACTAAACCAAGATTTGGATTATCCTCACCCTAATTTGACATCCTAACATCTGAGCAAAGCAGCTACGGTTTAAACTTTGTCTAACCAGATGTAGGCATTTTCTTGAAAATGAGATGAGTCATGTCTTAGAATTTTCTGTCTGTATTGCCTAAAGCTCCAAGAGTTACAAAGAAATAGCTCTGGTGTACATTGAATCAGAAGAACCTCTTTTAAATAATGGCTGATAATAATTTTGTCTAATGCTAATAGTTTTCAGTCTAAAACAACTGACAGTAGAATAATTGTGGGGAAGATTGCTTTTATATTAATCTGCACATCAGGGAATTTTCCTGTTTATAAATACTTCCTCACACTTAGTGTCTTTAAAGATGATGGTTCTGAAGTAGGTTATTAATAAAGGTCATCTGATGAACAGCGAGTTCATCCTGGTTGATGTTCAAATATTGGTGAGCTGGAGATCTCTCTTCCTCTCTTTTCTGGACAATCATTTTTTGGAGAATGTCCTCATTTTTTTTTTTTTTTTTTTTTTTTTTTTTTTTAAAAAAAAACACAAATGCACATAATAAATGCATTTGTTATGGGCAAAATTGATCTTTGAAATTTGTTAAATCACTGGTGTTATTCTCAATTTGCTAATTCACCTGATTGTGAAGCATAAAATTACTCCAAATCTTGCTGTGTAGCACTGATGTAGGTCTTCACCATGCTGGGACTCAGATGGTGATGTGCTCTAGAAGCCATGGCTCATGGCTATTATGTTGCCAAAAGCACTACACAGCCATGGTGAATTTAGGCAGTACAATTCTGACATCCGCTTCTTACATGATTGGCATTTTCATTAGAAGTGTCACAGAGCACTTGGAGAACAATCTTCAGCCTGCCGCCAACCAGATAGCCCATTTTTCTGTGATTTCTTTCCTGCGCTGAAGCTGGCACACACAGACACATCCAAGAATGGGGTTGTGCTCTTCACTATGTCTGCAAGGCTCATTATTAGTCCTTTTCTGTTGATTGTCCTGTCCTACATCTTTATTATGTCAACCATTTTCAACCTGCCATCTGTAGAAGGGATGTGCAAAACCTCCTCATCCTGTGGAGCTTCATGGAGGTGTTGACCTGGATATTATACGCTTTGAAGAACAAAGAAGTCAAAGGGGCTTTTAAGAAAACAGTAAAAAGAAGGATTGTTTCATGCCACGTAGGAAATTAAAAAGATCTAGTTTGTTGACAGATGTAACAATTGTTTGGAAACTAAGTGATACTGACAAACTTTGGAACATTTTTCATTTAATTATGAATACTACAATCACCTTTAAAATCATGTCTAGTTGTTCTCAAAAGTACTTTCTTTCACCAAGTTTATAGCTTGTCTCAGAAGCTTATGCAAAGAAGGCTAGAACAACATTACTTCCGGAACAGAGAAATCATAGGAGAGAAAGTAAAGACAATAAAAGTGGAGCAAGAAAAGGAATTCACACATTTTCTTCAGCTTTGAGTGGTTTTATTTTCTCACCTTTCTCTTTGGTATATTTAAAAACCCCTCAAAAATTATATTCCTTTCTCTCATTTTTCTCTTGGAAAAATTTAAAACAAATAAAATATTGGAAAAGCAATAGAAAGGATATAACTAAGAAGTGATCATGAAAATACAAATAGGATATGGAAGTTTATTTAGGATCTGAAAACTGATAGATCTACACTAAGTTCTTATATCTCAGTTTAGGTTCTGTATTTGGATTATTATCTATCTTGTCATATGACTTATTCTAAGATATAATTCACAGTGATTCAAATAACTTTCTATGTTCCAGGGTGAACACTGTATTATTTTTTCTATATACTTGATTATCTCTTGATGTACTGTAATAAAAGCTGACAGCTACCTCACATGTAGATATTTACTTTTAGATGTCTCTCTCTGGAGCTGAATGACAGTAGTAAAGTTAGGTAAGATAAATGTTCTTCTAGACTGTTTTTATACTAAATGAAGGTAAGAAGAAATGTCTAGGATGTGATTTATATCACCCTAAGAAACACTCCTGAAAAAGGTCATATGGTATTTTCCTTGGAACATCTGGGTTTTTTTCTTTGCTGAGTAGAATGGCTACAAAGACTTTACAGAAACATTGTATATGTCTACATTTGATATCTGAATTTATCCCATGAATCCCACACTCTGTGTTTTCAGTAAGAAATTTACCATTTCTTCACCTTCCTCATGATCTTAAAATCCTTTTCACATCATTATTTCTCAAGCTGTAAATAATAGGATTTAACATGGGAGTTATGGTTGTGTACACTAATGCCAGCACTTTTTTAGCATCTTGTGGATAACTGAACTTGGGTCTTAGGTAGATGAGGCTGCCATTCCCATAGTACAGCATCACCACTAGGAGATTGGAAGAACAGTCACAGAAGGTCTTGTATATTCCCTTTGCAGAGAACATGGTCAAATCTTGGAGATGATGGAGATTTGACAGAAGGATGAGAGAAAATGGGGTGAAAATGACTGATGCTGTGGTTGTCATGACCTGAACTTCAAACAGAGATGTTTCAGTGCACAAAAGTATAATAAGTGGTGAGATATCACAGAAGAAATAGTTAATCTTGTTAGGCCCACAAAATGGCAATGTGAACACCCAAGCAGTTTGCACCACCGGTACATTACCAGTGAGGAAAGTCAGCAGGGCTAGGGAAAACCAAACCCTTCTGTTCATCATAATTGTGTATCTCAGGGGGTTGCAAATGGCAATGTAATGGTCATAGGCCATGGCAATGAGAAGCTAACACTCAGCAGCTGCTAGAAAAATCAGGAAGTACACCTGGGCAGCACAGCATAGGTAGGAAATGCTCTTGTCCTGTGACAGAAAATTCGCTAACATCTTGGGTATAATGACTGAAGTAGTACAAATATCCATGAAGGAGAGGACCCCGAGAAGAAAGTACACGAGTGTATAAAAGGATGGGAGGACTGTGACAATGATGATAAGGCTGTTCCCGATGACAGTAATAGTGTAAACCAGGAGAAACATGAAGAAAAACAAGCTCTGCAGCTCAGTATGTCTGAAGAGACCCATGAGAATGAACACGGTCACTGTGGTGCTGTTGCTTCTACCAAATTTTTCTGTATGGTTCATCTGGAAAGACTTCAAAAGGACAGAAGGTAGGAAGCTATTTGTGATCGCTCCAAGAATCAAAGTAATAAATTTTATAGTATTTTTCACATTGTCTACTTCAGTACTGTACCTACTACTTTAAGCTCTATAAAGTGTAGCAATTTCAGAATGCTAAACCTATGAGAGATGAATTCTGCCTCTGATGTAGAAGTTATGGACAGCTGAAAATAAAACTATCTAATATTACCTGTGAAGTGAAGGTCTGATTTTAGTGCATCTAAGTTCAGATACTTAACTCCTGAGAGATCAGAGAAATGAAAAATGTGGTAGATAGAAGTCTTCAACTTTTATATGAATCTGAATTCCTGAAGTGTTTCACTGAAATCAACATATGGACAAAAATATTACCCTGAATTAGTTTCAAAAGTAAATCTCAAAAGTTTATGATCATCTTCCAAATTGCAAGAAAAGAAAACATGAAATTAATAACTTTCCAGACAAAAAGATACAGTCAAAAGCAGAATAGGAATTCTCATTTAACAGTAAAATAAAAAGGAAGCATTTTGATAAAGAACATGTGCAAAAAATAGTGAAATGTACTGCAGTAAAAATCAGAGGCTAAGTATGAGAAAACACAAAGTATAAAAAAAAAAAGAGAGAAAAGAACAGAGCAGAGCAGGGAAAATAAATCTCTGCCACTACCAATGAAAAAATATCTTAAAATTTCTCTTTCTTCTGTAGTAAGTTTTCCAAATACCTTTTTTTCTTTTTCCTTTTTTCCTCTTTGAAAAGAGACTTACTCTCAGGAGTACTAAAAATAATGGAAGTAGAATTATATCTAAGTTGAAGTTTTCTGGGTTTTTTTGGTTGTTTTTTTTCCCCATATTTTGATCTTTTTCCTTGAAATACAGATAAATGTTTTAGCCTCTTTCACATGAACTGAAGGTCTGTCAAGAGGGATCTCAGTAAATATTGTGGAGCTGCTCTCAAAATTTCATGCCATTCTTAGGAAACAAAAGGATTTAATCATAAAAGAATAATAATTGGAAGATTAGTAGAAATGTATGAAGCTAGAAAATATGAAAGAAATAATATGGAGCATAAGAAATATTATCTTTGAGAATTATAGAAGTGGAAGAAGGTCTTAGATGGCTGTGATGTTTTTTTTGTGGGAAGATTTCATAAGGTTTGTGTGGCAAGGTTTTGGTAGCGTGGGGGTTACACGGGTGGCTTCTGTGAGAAGTTGCTAGAAGCTTCCCCTATGTTCCATGAAGCCAACACCAGCTGGCTCCAAGATGAACCCATTGCTGACCAAGGCTAAGCCCATCAGTGGTAGTGGTAACGCCTCTGTGATAACATTTTTAAGAAGGAAAAAAAAGTTGCAGCAGCACAGCAACTGCAGCCAGAGAGAGGAGTGAGAACATGTAAGAGAAACAGCCCTGCAGACCCCCAGGTCAGTGCAGAAGGAGGGGGAGGAGATGC
>JAOBAS010000080.1:39597753-39613153 GCA_025311575.1 Elanoides forficatus
GATGGGGGGGGCTTATGGTCATAACATAGCGATTTCCCTCTGGTACTCCTTGCCTCTCAAACTTTTCCCCAGCTCCAGTGTGATGCTCCCCATTGGTTTTAGATCTTCAGGAAAAAAATATGCCCTGACATGGGTTCTCAATGGGCCACTATTTCCATCAGGAAAATCTGCTCCAGTGTGGGCTCTTCCACGGGCTGTGGTTCCTTTCAGGAAAACTCTGCTCTGCATGGTGTCCCCACAGACTGCAGTGGATATCTGCTCTGGCACCACAGAGCACCTCCACCTCCTCTTTCTCTGACCTTGCTGTTTTCTCTGCTGTTTCTCAATCTTTCTTTTCCCTCCTCTTATCCCTGTCTGGTGTTTCTTGCCTTTTCCTAAACATGTTTCACAGAGGTGCCTCAGATGTCACTGATAGGCTCAGCACTGGCCAGTGATGGGTATATTTTGGAGACATCTGGACCAGGGTCTATCCTGCACAGGAAAGCCCTTGGCCTCTTCTCACAGAGGCCACACCTACAGACCCCCCTGCTGACAATGTTTTGCTACCTTACATTCAATATGCCCTTGCATTTCCATATCTATTTTCCCATCCTTGTTCCACCCGAAATTAAAGTCCACCTTTGTTCCACCCACATTAAAGTCTCCCTTTCCCTGCTTTTGGTTCCTCCCATAAACAACCCATAATAAGTCCTGTACAATGTCTAAGTGTTCTTCCCCTACATCACATAAGAGCCTGTCTATTGACTCATCTTGATGAATTTTCCACCTGGACCACAGGGCTGATTGTTGTCCTGTGATAGCAGGTTGAAGAGCTTTTTCAGCTTATTCCTACTCCCCCTCCCAGCCGTCATTCTTTGTGCTCTTCTGTGTGTGTGGGGAGAAGCTTTTTATCACATAACCTATCATTCTTAACTAACTATAAGTCAGTATCAGTTCTTCAGATCAGTTTTAGAGGAAAGAGAAATATTGTGATTTCATCTGATTTAAAATATCCAGATGTGAAAATGTTAATATCTAACAGTGTATGATCCCAGAATGGGGAATGGAAAAATACATAAAATCCTGCCACTATTCTTTTCATCACAGGAACAGTTCTACTGTGTCAGAACAAGGATCAGTCTAGTCCTCTATCTATTCTCAAACAGTGGCCAGAAAAAATTGCCCGTAGGAACAAAGACTGGGCTAGCATATATGATATGTCATCTGAGTATACTATCTGGCTACTTTTTGATTTTTCTGAACCTGATTTTTGCTATCTGCTATGTAATCCTCAACAGACCATTCTTCCAAATATTTGTTCAATCTCCCTTTGTACTAATGTGAACTTCTTGCATATACAATGTTGTTTGGAAAGGAGTTCTGCAGTTCCAGCTATCCTTTTGTCATGGTTTAAGACCAAATGACAGTGTAGATCTAAATGGATTTGGATACCACCGCAGTTTCATCACAGATGTATGCAATTTTATGAATCACTCTTCTTACCTGTTTTTGGCAAGAGATGGCACAGAGAGAAAGAGAAGCCAAGTGGGTTAGCACAGCAGGCTTTTAATGCAGCATCCCCATTCTGCGGAGAGAGAAAATGCAGTCCTGGGAAGAGGTTGGGCAGGATAGTGTGGTAGCTCCGAGCATGCTGTATATTATGTTGGTACAAGGACATGGGATTTTCCTAGAGAGATGGCTGTGGATCCCAGTCATTCTTCCCCTGTGAAGTCTATCAGGTATTCCTGGATAACCAAGACATTCCTAACTGTCCTTAGTAATAGGACTGGGTAGGGAATACCATGTTCATGATTTGTCTGTTCAAATTGTACTTGTGGTCTCTGGTATGCTGTCACTGTTATTGGCTTTCACAATCTGTTTGTCCCAGCCATTTCTGAAGAGTTTGCATTCCTTTGTGATTAACATCTTGTTTGAATAGTTTGGCTATGTATTTTCTTGAGCACACTAAGCTGTTTTACCATTTGGGAGAGGTAGTTAATTATATTTTGTCTAATTCTACTAAGGTATAATACGGTTATAGTTCGCATGCTAATGCTAACTAGACTCAACTCATTCTAACAGAGAAACTTTTGTAAAAAGACTGCTTTACTTCACTTGTTTTGGACTGGGTTCCAAATAGCTTAATTTAATTAATTCTCCTCTCTTTGAAAAGTCATGGAAATAAGGGGAAGTCTGCAAGCCTCCAAATGCAAATATCGTATCCATCTTAAAAATCGGCAAGAAAGACAATCTCAGGAACTACAGGCTGGTCCATAAAACTTTAAATTTTGTTTGAATTCTTGTTGTTATTTTTTAATGGAAAACAATGTTTACAGGAGAGAAAAAAATTACACAAGAGTAAAAAGCTTTGATAGATATTCCCCAGAATTCTTAAATGATGCCACCTCAATTTTTCTTTGGTAGAAAAAACACTTTATATATTAAAAAAAAATCAGTTGGGGAACAACTGCAGTTGATCATTTACTTATTAATTGTACTCAAAGCTTTGCAATTTAGATTGTTTCAAGTGAAAAGTAAAGGTGTTTGGTATTAGCTTTCCATCTCTCACTTTTTTCATATAAGCAGAGTAATTAGTCCAGCAAAGAATGTCTTGTTTTTGTTTGTGGTGGTGTTTTTCTGAAATGACATTTCCTGTTACCAAGTTCTTTGACTACCTGTGCTGTATCTTAGGCTTATTCAGGGGAGTACCATCAGAGGTGTAAGAATCTCCCTAGAAGGAAGAATAAACATGACCAGAAAACAAAGGAAATGAAGTGGTGTGAGTTTTTGTAGTGACACATTCAAAACATCTGATAACATCTTAGTTGTGAGTTGGTTTCTCTCTGTAATGCATTCCATACTCCTGGTCCTTCAGCTGTTTACAATGGGAACTGTATTAGAATACAGTTACTTCTCTGTATATTTTCCTGGTTTTTCTTTCAAAGGAAGCTATGCTGTACATGGCATTGGTATACATATTCACATGTGATTGATAGTACATATACTATGATACCTCAATGCCTCTGGAGGCAATTTTGTGACTAGATAGGTCCAATGACTTTTAAGATGACATTGCTTGCCTATATAGAAAATAAAATCTGCATTCCAAGTACTTATGGTAGACACATCTACACATAGATGTTTATATTTAGATTTCTTAAACATGAAACAATTTCTGTATCTTTAATGTTTAGATGTGTAAACTGAAGGAGATTTTTTAAAAAAAAGAAAAAATATTATTCTCAGAATGTCTTTTTTTATTCAAAATAAAACTGCAGAATTCCCAAACATTTCAGCAAATATAATTCCTACCTAGTCTTGTCTTCCTAATACATTTTAGAGGAAGAACACTTGCTGTTCTGTGCAAAGCATGACAGGTATAGTTTCTGTTATGGTCTTTATTCCCCTGATCTCATTTCAGACTCTGTTTCTACTACATACAATTATACATATAAATTAGCATCTGGAGATAATTATTTGAGATAATTAGAGCTAATAAGCTTCCCCTCCCCTTTAATTTCTTTAATTGGCAGAGGGCTTTATTAGCTCAGACCCTTTTTGTACAAGGGAAGCTTTCCCAGCAAAAGACACTGAATCCTTTAAATGACAACCTTTAGGGTAGGTTAAAAAATATACCTGATCCACTGCTCATTACAAGAGTTAAAACGTCACATGCATACCTGGAAATCCTGAATTGGTAAGTAAGTCTTAATGCTTTCTTACAGTAACAGATGAATAAATCAGAAAATCACATATCTATTACAACGTAAATTATTGGGCTGAATACTTAAAAAAGCAATTCTTGATTATCCCATCCCATACATTTTCATCATGGAAACTGCCAGATGTATAGTGAGGGAATATTCCCACAAATCAAGAATAATGGCAAAATGCATCAAATCTTACCATTAAATTTTCCCTCTTAATAAAAAAGCAAGTTTTTTCTTGTGTTGCCATTCCTTGCCTTGATTTTGATATTCTTTAAGTGTGCTTTTTAAATACAAAAATACCCAGTGTGTTTTGTAAATATAAAAATACCCACTGATGTCTATCACGTCAGTGTCTATTCTTTTTGACAAATGACTTTTCTAATTGGACATATACTGTTCTTTTTATTGAGTTCATTAGGAAGACATGAGTAGTAAGCACAGGATAGAAGGAGCACTGTAGGGGCTGAATGTGAGGGTAGATGCCTAATGATCTCTTGTGCCATTTTCACTGTTCACTGAGCTTTAGACAGTCACTACTATTCTCTATGGGAAATATTTTTTTGCTCAGGATCTCTTCTGCATCATGGAACTTGCCCAGGACTTTTTCTGTAGAAAGGGATTTTTCTTCCTTTTGGATGGACAAAAGGTATCAAAAAAGTATCCTGCTTGCCAGTTCCTGAAATATTTAGAGAAAGAAAATGCCAAAGCTTTGTTCCTTGTCTCCAGTCAAATTTGTCATTCCTTAATTAGTCAAAGGATCACACATGTTCAGGTAGGGGATGAAAGAAAATAGGTAAGGAGTATGTTACTGTTCTGCATAGATCAATGCATCTTTTGTACAGACATCTTTTTTTCTCTCATGCATATATAAACATGCATATATTAATGAGCTGTAAAATCTAAAAGTAGATTGGAATTAGGCATGTTTATGTGTTCAATATTTGCTTTTCTTTCCCTTAAAAGCAGTAAGAATAAATCTCACCTCCTCCATCTTAAATCATTTACGGTACTGACAACTACTTCAAGGTCAGTCAAGGATCCCTAAAATGTCCATGAAGAGAAATAGGCATATCTAGAGTGCAAGGAGATATGGAAGGAGATATGTCTAAAGACGATATTATACTCTAGGCTACCAATGCTCAATTAATGCCTTAAGCAGATACCCATGAATTATAAAAGCAATCTAAAGCAAAAAAGTCAATAGAAACATGCAATATCTACTTTAAGTTATTGAAGTTAAACCATCAACTAGATAGATGTCTAAATCAGAGCAAAGTGCAAATTGAAAATGAGAAATAATTATTCTTCTCTTTCAAAGACAGGTATTTAATACAAGTTAGATGAATTACCCACTGGAGGAGCCAATCTTTAGATTCACTAAACATTTCCTGCTTAAACATAAACTCCTAAAAATCTGTAACTGAGACTTGTAATCTCCATAGCCGTCTCTTCCAGTAAACCTCACTGCTGTCACTGAAAAATATAGATGTGGATAATTCCTAATAGGAAATATAAAAAGTCCAACATTTTCAAAACTATTATGCAATTAGTATTATATATATGTTTTTAGCCTTTTTTTATGTATATACTACCTGAACTTTTGTGGTACTGTTTTCAGCAATGTGAATGTCAGCAGTCAGAGTCTCTGTGTTCTTCCATACTGCATCATATGGGAAAATAGTGTGCATTATGGAAGTCTTCTGGAGCTTTTTTCTGCTAAGTTTTGTGTTGTTTTTCCAGTGTTGCCTATTGAAAGTAAACTAACAAGTCATTGGAAACAAAGACATGAGTCCCTCTCCTTCTTTCTTGTAAGAAATGTTGGTTCTACTTTTTAAAAAGTTTCCACAGGAAATAGTTTACCAAGTACCATAATTCTTCACACAAACTTGCTTTTGTGGAACTCTTACATTTGCTTTTTCTTCTACTTTGACACCTGCAGGGATAGCTGTGGGCATGGAATGAAGAACCAAACTGCTATCAATGAGTTCATTCTTCTGGGATTTTCCTATGGGCTACAGGTCCAGACCTTAATTTACCTGGTGTTTCTGGTCACCTACATGGTAACAATCACTGAGAATGGAATAATCATCTTTGTGGTAAAAAAGAACCATCACCTCCAAAAGCCCATGTATTATTTCCTGGGGAACTTGTCCTTCCTGGAGATTTGGTATGTCTCAGTAACATTGCCTAGGCTTTTGTATGGGTTCTGGTCACAGAGCATGACCATCTCATTCTCCAGCTGCATGACCCAGTTATACTTCTTTATCTCCCTTATGTGCACTGAATGTGTCCTCTTGGCTGTAATGGCCTATGACCGCTATTTGGCTGTCTGCCATCCCCTGCGCTATCCAGCCATCATGACCCATAAGTTGTGCTTTCAGCTGTCAATTCTCTCATGGGTAGGAGGCTTTTCCATTTCCTTGGTCAAGGTGTCTTTTATTTCACGCCTCACATTTTGTGGCCCACAAGTCATAAACCACTTCTTTTGTGACATCTCACCAGTCCTGAACCTTTCCTGCACTGACATGTCCCTTGCAGAGACAGTGGACTTTGTATTAGCCTTGGTGATCCTGCTGATACCTCTCTTGATCATTGTTTTCTCTTACTGCTGTATCTTGTCAACTATCTTGTGTATGCCTTCAGCCCAAGGAAGGAGAAAAGCCTTTTCCACTTGTACCTCCCATTTCACTGTAGTCATTATCTTTTTCTCAGCCACCCTCTTCATGTATGCCAGGCCCAGGAGGATCCATCCATTCAATCTCAACAAAATAGTATCTGTCTTTTATGCTGTATTCACTCCAGCACTGAATCCTCTAATCTATTGTCTGAGGAACAAGGAAGTGAAGGAGATTCTGAGAAAGTTCATAGGCACAAGCTGCTCTGCACACTGATAAGTTCCTAGGCTAAGGATAGAGAGAAACATGGACAGTAGTGAGAAGTTTCCTTCTTGAAATATAGTTGAGTAAGACCACTGCAGCTCGTTCGTTGCTGACTCGGTCATCACTGTCTCGCTGCACTGAAATCTGGCAAGGAAGAAAGTGTATCATTGTTTCTATGTGGAACTGTCTCCTTCCCATTCATGAGGGTGCTTTGATGACTGAACTACACCTAGCTGTGAATTACTCTGCTACAACAGCAGTATAATAAGTCATACTAGAACCTTGGCTGATAATTTCCTTTTGAAAATCCTAAAATCCAAATTTATGATTTTCAAAACCATATAAGAACATTGGATATCATTGAAAATCAGTTGGCTAAATCCCTGCAGACACAGTTAAAGAGAGAATGTTGGCATGTGTAATGCTTTCAAATACTGTAGGATATACTAGAGGACACTAGCTGCTGATCTCTACCTATTGGGCCCTAAATGTCTAAACGGCCATTTGGCAGATGATGGGGACCCAATCAGTGCAATCAGTGGAGTACACTGAAATCCAGTGACCAGTAATCAGCGGTGTTCCTCAGGGCTCAATTCTAGGGTCACTTCTGTTCAATATATTTATCAATGATCTAGTGCAGGAGTTGAATACACCATTAACAAATTTCCTGACGGAAGCTGGGAGGCGCTGTTGACTCACTCGAGGCACAAAGGCCTTGCAGAGGTATCTAGATAGACTGGAGCGCTGGGCATTCATCAGTGATGTGAAATTTAACAAGTCGAAGTGCTGGATTCTGCACCTGGGATGGTGCAATGCTGGGCACGAGTATAAACTGGGAGGGGAGTTGCTGGAAAGCAGCCCTGCAGAAAGGGATCTGGGAGTGCTGGTGGACAGCAGGCTCAACAGGAGTCAGCAGTGTGCCCTGGCAACCAAGAGGGCAAACTGCATCCTGGGGTGCAGCACAGTACAACCAGCCAGTCAAAAGAGGTGATTATCCCACTGTATTTAGCATTTATGCAGTCTCATCTTGAGTATTGTGTGCAGTTCTGGGCCCCACAATTTAGGAAGGTTGTGAAGGTCCTTGAATGCATCCAGAGGAGGGTAACAAAGCTGATGAAAGGGTCGGAAAGCATATTCTATGAGGAGCGGCTAAATACTCTTGCTTTGTCTAGTTTGGGGAAAAGGAAGCTGAAGGACGACCTCATTGCTCTCTACAGCTTCCTGAGGAGGGGAAGTGGAGAGGGAGGTGCTGATCTCTTCTCCCTGGCATCCAGTGATAGGACACATGGGAACGGTTCCAAGCTGCACCAGTGGAGGTTTAGACTGGACGTTAGGAAGCATTTCTTTACTGAGAGCATAGTCAAATGCTGGAACAGGCTTCCTAGAGAGGTAGTTGATGCCCCAAGCCTGTCAGTGTTTAAGAGGCATTTGGACAATGCCCTTAATAACATGCTTTAACTTTTGGTCAGCCCTGAACTGGTCAGGCAGTTGAACTAGGTGTTCATTGTAGGTCCCTTCCAACTGAACTATTCTATTCTATTCTAGAAGGCCATATGTAATTCCCTACTTTAGTGTGAGTCTGATTGCTCTGTAGGCACTGAGTATATCTCTGGGGTGTTACTCAGATGTCTAAAGAGAGGTTTCTAGTACAATTTTAGATGATCCAAGATAACCCCATTTGATCTCTAGCTAGCACTCAAGGAAAATGTGATTTTCCCATAAGTCCTATGTCATATTTGCCAGTGCTGTGAAGATGTCTTGGAAACTTTAGGGACTCTTGTATAGCACTAAACATTTGATAACTGAACTTAATCCTCACATTACACTTGGGAACATATATGTAAGAGATCTAAACTTAGATCCTCAAAATTGAGCTGAACCTATTCCCATGTATGTGAGAAGTTTAACTCTATGTCTGCAGCAATTCAATTTTGCCAACCTCTCCATGGCCACTGGGTCAATTGTTGCAAAATGATTCACATTTACAAGATTTTTGTCAAATCTCTTCTAGACCAGTGTGGTCCTGTACCCTGTATCCTTGTGTGGAACTGTACCTGTGTATTGGGTTTAAATGGCAAGGTTTTGGTTGCAGGGGATGTGAAGGGGTGGCTTCTGTGAGAAGTTGCGAGAAGCTGTCCTCATGCTGGACGGAGCCAATTCCAGTTGGCTCCAAGACAGACCTGTGGTGAAGACCATGGTGACACAGATGGTCCCCCTGTAGTCCACAGAAGTCCACAGTGGAGCTGATAACCACTCTGCAGCCTGTGGAGGACCTCATGACAGAGCAGTTGGATGCACCCTGAAGGAAGCTGTGATCCTGTGGAGAGCCCACACTGCAGGGTCTTCACCACAGGCTGCAGGGGAAGCTCTGCTCCAGTATCTGGAGCACCTACCTTTTCCCTCTCCTTCCTCACTGACCTTGGTGTGTGGTTACTTGTTCCTCTCGCATATTCTCACTCCTCTCTCTCAGCTGCTGTTGCGCAGCAGTTTTTACCCTTTCTTAAACATGTTATCACAGAGACACTACCACCATCACTGATTGGCTCAGCTTTGGCCATCAGTGGGTCTTGGACACTGCTAGAACTGGCTCCGTCTGACATGGGGATAGCTTCTAGCATCTTCTCACAGAAGCCACCTCTGAAGCTTGGAGAGGAGGGGGGAGCTGCAGGGTGGCAGCGGGATGCTGCAGGATGCCAGAAGAAGTCTCCATGTTGGATATGAGCTTTTGAGCCGAAGATGACCAACAGTATCCTGGGTTGCATTAGGAAGAGTACTTCCAGCAGGTAGAAGGAAGTGATTGTTTCCCTCTACTCAGCACTGGTGAGACCACATCTAGCATACCGTTTCCATTTCTTGGCTGGCTAGTGTCACATAGTCATAGTGGAGCAGGTCCAGCAAAGGATCTTGAAGATGATTAAGAGATGGGAGCATGTGACATATAAGGAGAGGCTGAGAGACATGGCATTGCTTAGCCTGGAGAAGAGAAGACTCAGGAGGAATCTTTTCAAAATATAAATGTCTCTGTAAATACCTGATGTGAAGCTGTAAAGAAGATGGAGCTGGACTCTTCTGAGTGGTGTTCAGTGAAGATATCAGAGGCAACTGTCATATGTAGAAATACAGGAAATTCTGTCTGAACATAAGGAAAAGCTTTTTTACTGTGAACATGACTGAACACTGGAATAGGTTGCCCTAAGAGGTTGTGGAGTCTCCATCCCTGGAAGTATTCAAAACTCAACTGAACAATGACCTGGGCAACCTGCTTTAGTTGATCCTGGTTTGACCAGGAAGGTTGGACTAGGTATCTCCACAGGTTCCATCCAACTGCAACCATCTATGATTCTGGTCTTAAGAGGACAGAAGATTTTTCTATGGATAGGTCTGGAAATTTTTGGGACTAAAATTTGGGACTAAATTTTATAAATTATAAATCTAATATTTATAAATCTAATATTTGGGACTAAAGAAGACTGACCTCACTTGTAGAAATAAGTTTACATTCCCAGTATGTGATTCAATATACTTGACATTACTGTTAGAAAAGTTATTTTTCCAATTCTAATCTAAAATACAAACTGAATGCTATAAAAAAGCTCTTCTAGAAAGGTGATTCATCTCCATTAGCTATAAAAGGAGGCTGGAGAAAAGTTTGGGTTTAGGCACTTAGATTAAAAATGTCCACATTTGGATAGCTTGATTCCACTGTATCAGTCTGTGCATTTGCTGAAGTGTTGGCTCTGGCAATGTTGTGTCATGAGAACTGAATTTTTATTTCACCAGACATGATCTGCAGACGATTACATTATTAATCAAGACTAAAATCACTGGCCAACATTCTAGGTTTTGGAGCATTGCTGAGATAAGACAGATAGATTTGACTGTGTTTCTCCCTTGTTCCTGTTTGAACTAAAATGCTTAAGTAGAAAAGTGCCACTTGGCTGAGAAATAAAGAAATTCTTCTGTTTAGTTTATTCCATTTTTTCTCTCTCTCTTCCTAAAGACAAAGAAGCTCAAAAAAGCATTGGTACTTGTGATAGATATATTTGACACCCAGCCATACTTTAGTTCAGACTGACCAAGAAGCAACAGGCCTCATGTCCTTAGGGTGAACTTGCGAGCTGGAAAGCCCCTGCCTCACGTACAAGGGAGTGAAGGTGTCTTGAAAAGTATTTCAAAAGGTGGTTTTGAAACCCAAAAGTGCACGATAAGCAAAGTACAGAACAAGATGTCATAGCTAAACTGAAGACATCCATCTTGTCTATACTATTGACTAGCAGCCAGCTACTTCACGCTATAAATGTTACTATCAGGATGTGACCAATTTGAGCTCTCCCTGAACTGCAGCTGGACTGCATGCTAGGTGACTGTCCCCTTCAGCAGGGACACCTCTCAAGGTTAGAGATTTCTTACCTGAAACTAAGAGATCCTCACTCTAGGTGGAGAGATCCCTTACCCACGACAGATCCTTGGTAAGTGACTGATAGCATGCTGAATTAATACTACAAAGCTAATTACTAATCCATGTAGCTAGTCAGCTATTATAAATGTTGTATGGATAATTCCATTAGACATAAACTGTTGACCAAGTCTGAGACTAAGGTTGGATCCAGCCACACCAAGGCTCCAAAAAGGAGTTTAGAAAGCAAGAGGGTTCACTCTGAGCCTTGTGACTCAGTGGGAGGGTCCTCTTTACTCTTTGCACCTCCAGACTCTGTGTGAGTAATTTTAACTCAGTTTTCCTTTGTATGTTTCTTCCATGCAGTAGTTAATAAGGTGAAACTTGCAGTGTGAAACCACTATTAAAACTTTGTTAAATTCCATCAAACCTATTGAACCCTGTCAAATTATTATTTTACCTCAGTAAAACATATTGCTGTTTCTTTTGAGTGAGGTGCATTCCACTCTTCTTCAACACTACTAAAATAAGCAAGGTAATCAGATTCTTAAATAAAGAGAAGGTGTTCCAAAAATCAATTATAATTAACATTCTTTAGCATGAAATGGAAGGAGGAGCTTATTGGCTTGTTGCTTTACATCTCAGCTTCTGCAAGAGGTACTCACCAGTATTGGTAAAGTGCTTTTAGACTATTTGAAAGGAATTGCTGTACAATTGTGGCATCTTACTGTTACGAGACATTGTACAAGACAGACACTTACGCAAAGGAAAGCAAGGGGGCTTTCACAAGAGAAAACTAGCCAGGAGCTAAGTGTGATAGCAAGTATAGCAAGAGTGGTGACCTTACCGCAAAGAGCGGAGCACGCAGATAAGGTGACAGACCAGGTCCATTGATAATTGGATCTTAATTGTAAACTGGGAACAGATTGACCCATTTACAGAACCAATGTGAGGAAAAAGGGTCTGATATCTCTCCAGCCATGTTTGGCCTTTCAGAGAGACATTCCTCAAGTGGTCTGTAGTTGAATAATGGAACTGCATGAACTATGCACATGGAAGGGAAGGAGGTCTTGCCACTCCCAACCACACCTTATGCACTAAGCAGACCAGAGATAAGAAGTCGAATTAGCTCTACGGTTAACTGTGCGTGTTTCTCTGTGGGTGTGAAATGACCTTCTCTGCTGGGTGGTGTGGAGACAGATGGTACATCAGGACTGACAGTTGTCTTCCCTAGATTTAGACAACCTCAGTTCGGATGTCTCCGTGGAAGCTAATTGTGTTGCTGTAGAGAGAAAAATGCATAATCCAAGCATGTTTTGTATGACCACATGGATGTATCTATCTATCTAATCAGTTAGCAGTGTTGACAAAGCAACTCTAAGAATCTATTCCTACAGTTTCTATCCTATAGATAGATAGATAGCTGTGGAAGTTGACTTTTCTCCTGACTGATATTTGGCTGGGCAGACAAGACTCTTGAAGTGCCCTAGCAGGGTGGTGAGCAAACTATTGCTTAATTAGTAGCCTCTTTTGTATTATTTATTGTCTGCATTAGCCAATACATAATTACTTCATACTTTCAATCTCTGTGCCAGACTAAAGATTCCCAAATAAACTGACCTAAAATAAGGGTGGTAAGAAGTCCTTATTCACTCAGTGTTTTGAAGTTCAGGGCTCATCACCACCACTGCATACAAATGGAAGAGTTAGATACGTAATTTAGGACTTTGAGAAATCTCCTATTTACTCCAAATCTAACAGTTTTTCCCTGAAAACTTTTCTGTCCCTCTTCAGTTGAAGTTTCACAATCAGTTAGAAACCCCTTATCTTTAAATCCTGTAAGTTATAAGTTAAATGATACTATTCTGCCACTGTACAGCAATTGCCAGCTTCTCTTCCACACAGAGGAGAAACCACTTTAGGACTCTTCCAAGGCAATGTTTTAATGCATTTTCCCCACCACTGCAGCTTAGAGTTTCAGCCTCTGATTTGCTGTGGGACCTGAAACATTATACATGCTAAGTCCAGGCCTGACTCAACATGTGTCTCTGGTGACAGAGAAGGTCAGGTCTATGAGGACTCTGGCAAACAGGCTGTGAGAAAGGCAGTTGCAAGAGATGGTCTTCAAGATCAACTGCGGAGTGACCCTACTGGGAACAAAGAATTTTTGTGAGCCTTCAAAAGAAGAGGATTTACTATCTGCTGTTACTGAGGTCAGTTGGCAGTATGCAGGATACATGTGAAGAGAGTCAGGAGGACAGGACAGATAGGAGGACTTTTCCATTCTCAAATGGAAAAGTGTGAGCATCTGCGTGGATTCTGTAGTGTCTGTTGTGCTTGACACCCTACTAGTCATACATGAGTATTGCCATGTTTGTAATTTCCGTTTTTGTCATGAGAAATAAGCTGCAACTGTGAATCTCCGAGTCCTGTAATACAGGAGAGAAGACTTAACTCTATGCACAGGGACCTACATTCAAACATGACACAGGTCCCCCTACCCTGCCCCCAGAAAGGTGAAGGAACATAAAATAAAATAAAATAAAATAAAATAAAATAAAATAAAATAAAATAAAATAAAATAAAATAAAATAAAATAAAATAAAGAAAAAAGGTGCTAACCAAGGCACTGTCAAATGCTTAGGGTGAAAATGTCTAGAAATGGTTCTAATCTCTTCATTGTGGGGCATCTATAGCCTTTCTTCTTCACCCTAACAAAATTACAGGATCTCAAAACAGCAGGATTGTCCTCATTCCTTCCACTTGGTGCTCTCTCCAGCCCAATATTGTGGTTAAAGTCACCAAAGTTTCCTCAAGAACACCTTTATATCCTTGTTCCTTAGTGTGTAGATGATGGAGTTCAAGACAGGTATGATAACTGTGTAGAGAAGTGAGATTGTGTTGTCTACTGGGTAGGAAGAAAAAGGCCTGGTATAGATGTAGATAAAAGGGCCAAAGATCACTGTGATGACAGTGATGTGAGAGACACAATTAGAAAGACCTTTGCAACACTCTTGACTGGAGTGACTTCTCAGTTTGGCTAAAAGGATGGAATACAAGATGATTAATAGAATAAAGAAAAGAAGGGTTACTAAGTGGTTACTGGATACCATCAACAGCTCCATCATGATCATGTCTGTGCAGGCCAAGCTGACTACTTGAGGTGCATCACAGTAGAAGTTGTCCAGCTTTTTAGGGCCACAAAAGGGAGCTGAACAATGATGGCCACTTGAACAATAGAGTGAGGGAAGCCCCCTACCCAACATGTTACTAGTAGCCCTAAACACACCATCTGATTTATCACAATCATGTAAAGAAGTGTATGGAAGATAGCCACATAATGGTCATAGGCTATGACAATAAGAAGGAAGATTTTGATTCCTCCAGTGAAGTGGAAAAAGAAAATTTGGACTGTGCAGCCCACAAAAGAGATTGCCTGCAGTGGGGGAAGGAGAAAGCCAGTCAACATCTTGGAGACAGTTATAGAGGTGTAACAACAATCCAGGAAGGAGAATTTCCCAGCAAAATGTACATGGGTGTGTGAACTCTGGGTTCACAAATAAGCAGTAGCATCATGATGAGGAGGCTTCCCACCACTGTTGCTCCATAAATGGCAATGAAAGTGATGAAGAAGGGCTGCGTTACATCCCAGTTTCTCAGGATGATGATTCAGGTTTGCTGATTCCCAGGTCGGGATTAAGGTGATATGACACCAGGGATTCTTTAACTCACAAACCTCAACTTTTATATGCTCACAACAAGAATTGGCATGCTCACCACCAAAACTGGTATGCTCACAACAAAAATTGGCATGAAACCATGACAGTAAACTGTGTAACATGTGCTAACCCTACATCACCAAACATATACTACAGGCCTGGCTTATTCAGGAATCAGTTCAGGGAAGACAATAAGGAGATCCCTCCTGTTGAGTCACGAGGTTCAGAGCAGACCCCCTTGCTTTCTAGACTCCATCTCAGAGAGGAGCCTAGGGGTGGCTGAATCCACTCCTAGTCCCAGACTTGGTCTGTATAAAGGGATGAAGTATAGGGACTACAGAAAAAAAAAGAGAGAAAGAGAGAGGGAGAGAAAAGAGAAAGATTTCACCTGTCCTCGGTTCAGTGTTGGTTCAGTCAGCTGAGGCGTCCAGTCAGCCAAGGAATCCAGTTCCAGTGGGCTTGCGCACCTGGGGCTTCAGTTTGTGTCCTATTACTATCCTTGCCCCTCCTTCGGGTGGGCATTAGGCTAATTAGGTGTCATGAGTGGTTTGTGAGCCTTTGGGCTTGGGGATCATTTTGGGAGTAACTTCCCCTTTCCTGCATGGTGAGCTGTCCTGCTGTGGTCGGTTGACCCTGGCTGGATGCCAGGTGCCCACCAAAGCCATTCTATCCCGACGCCTGCAACCGGGGGCTCTGCACAGAAGGGCTGGGCAGCCT
>JAOBAS010000080.1:39613253-39631198 GCA_025311575.1 Elanoides forficatus
AGGCAGAGTTGCTTGTTATGCACAGTTCGTAGTTAAGCAGAACTTGCCCCACCACAATGTTTGAGACATTAACTCTTTCAGTCTCTTACACCACCCCGTGGCTCAAACATTGTCTATATAATATTCTCTGTAGTCTTCTCCCAGACTGGTGATTTCGATGTAAAGAAAGGGGAGAGAGAGATAACATATAAAACTTCATTTAACGGACAGAAGAGGGAGAGAAGAGAGGGAAGAGATGGCATGGGGAATCATACAGTGAACGATTTCATGGCCAAGCATTAAGAACAAAAAATCCACATAACAACATATGTCCAATGCTCCTACCCTGTGAGTCCCAAGGATGTTAGAAGAGAGGTCAACAAGGATCCTCCGTTAAGTCAGTCTCTTTATTGCATCGCTTAGAAAAGTTCTGCAGTCTTCTCTGTAAATTCTCTCATCTTTCACGCTTCTTCTAAGGAGGTAGCTGCATTGTATATGGTAAGACAGCATTCTCCATCGGTGAGATTTAACATCCCATATACCTCATGTTCTTTTAACAACATCACAAGATTCAAGGTTTCCTCCTCAGGGAAGATAAATCAATTGTCAGAGAGAGTTATTTGGTTTGGTTTTTTAGAGCCATGAAAGGTACCTCAGAAGCATTGTTCCAGGAGCAATTTGGTTTACCAGCCTTTTCTTTTTTTTTTTCCACAAGATTGATGACATATAGATTAATGAGGCTGAATTGAATTCCTTTGTACAAACACCTGGATTGGTGTCATTCCAGAGGTGCACAAAACCTTGAATCAAATGCCAAGCTAGACCTGGAGAATCTTTTTCCTATCCTCTAGTGGAAAGGATGAAGATGAGGGAGAAGACTCCCCAAAGCATCTTTCCCTATAATAACAGACAAAAATTACAAATAACAATAAACTGATAACACAAATAGCAATTAATATTGTTGGGACTAACATGCATCCCTCGCTGCCTTTCTCCTTGGTTCTACAAAGTGCAAATATAAGCATACATAGATTAAAACGAGGGTATTATCCATTGTGTGTGGATTCGGTGGTCTTTTCCATGTGCATCGGTTGCTATTCATGCATACAAATCCAAAGGGATTTTCAATGTCATAGCTACTTCCCCTACAGTGGGTAAATCTACCAGAACAGGTTGTCCAGGATAGTGGAGCGGATGTATTGTATCCTTCATATCTCCCCTTCCTGGAAGTAGGGAGGGGGATTTGGGGAAAAATGCAGTCAGTCTAGGACATCTGTTCACCCCCCAGCAGCTATTCACTTTTGTGACTGAGTCTGGTACTCATTGCAGCTATCCGGGTTTGTGGGGTTTTAGGGTTTGTTTTAGAAGTCCATTAGTATGCTCCACTGTCCCATTTGCTTGAGGGTAGTACGGGATGTGGAAACCCCACTGTATTTCTTCATTGTGAACCCACTCTTGGACCACCCCGGCAGTAAAGTAGCTCCTGTCATCTGATTGAATTGATTGCTGTCGTATGATTCCTTCAGCTTCCTGCAAAGCTAGGCTAACTACAAAGAGGCCTTTTTTCCAAACTGAATACCATTTTCCTGCATCTTTGAAACTGTGCGAATAGAATCCAGCAGGCCAAGTCATGCCTTTTGGTCTGCATTGCCACGTATGTATGGACAGTCCGTGAATTGCAAAACCCCACTCGATGTGGAGAGGATCTGTGGGGTGTATTGGCCCCAAGACCTCATATACCCCTGGGAGAGACTGAAGGAATTAATGTCTCAAACATTGTGGTGGGGCAAGTTCTGCTTAACAACTAACTCTGCATAACAAGAAGCTCTGCCTAGCAAGGAACCACAGGTGAAAAGAAGCCCATCAGCAATAGGAGAGGGAGGGTGTGCTGGAGGGTGCAGGCTCCCTGTTCTGTTCTGCTGTTCTGATATAGTGAACAAGGCAGCTCACCATGTGTGGTGAAAGATCATGTCTGCAGGGAAGGGAAGCTACTCCCCAAATGACCCCCAATACCATGGCCCAAAGGCTACCTAATTAGCCTAATGAGTTCAAGTTCCTGCCCGAAGGAGGGGCAAGGATGATAAAAGGACACAAACTGAAACCCCATGTGCACAAACCTACTGGAACCGGTGTCCCAAATCGTACAATGCCATGAGTATAATACAAAAGCTCTGGCTACTGTTGTTCTAAAACATATCATATCACAGATCTACTGGAGACCTAGAGATTGGGTATTTCTGTTCTAAGTGTAAGAACTTAAAACTGATAAATTCTTAATTCCAATTTTCTTGTACTGCCATTAGACATAAATAAAGGGTTCCAGAGACCAGCTAATCTCATTTATCTTTGACACCTGTCCTGTGATTAATTTTGCTTTCTCTCCAAGAGAGAATTTCTCTCTTCTTTGTTCTTGTGGTTACTGCCTTAGCTGATTACTATATAGACATATAAAGTGGGGGAGATTAGTCTCATCTCAAGAATCTAAAATACTAGTGGATACTAGACAGCCCAATTCTTTCTTCATGATAACCTTCTGCTGTACAGAATCTGTACCTCTTCTGTGAAAAAGACTTGGGATAAACACAGTGAAATCACTAAGTGTTGCAATCTGCTTCAGTATTTCTGGGTGACTGACCATTCGATTCCTTTATTTTGAGCTTTGTAAAGTGCATATTCAGGAAAACCACAGTTCCTTGTACAAAGATAAACTGGCCCTTGATACCAAAGTTCCTCATCATTCAAAATGTTCCAGTGTTGGCTCATAGATGCAGGTATACTTGAATAAAGTACTTGGTACTTTTGTAGTAGCTCACTCACAGGCTCTCTTTTGAAATGATCCAACCTCTTCCTTTGAGATGAAACCCATTTGTAGTTTTGGAGAGGATTCACAAAGGTCAACACTTCTGTGTACCTGAGGGGTGTCAGATTGGTCAGTTCGGCTTTCAACTTGCAGGCTCTAGGGTTTGGGGGTTTTTTCCTCTCCTCCTTGCTCAGGGAAGTTTCATTTCCTGTCGGGGCAGGTGTACCTGCCACAATGACATAGGACATGGGATGTGTATCGCTGGCACAGAAAACAAACATCAACAGTTGGAACCAGGCTCCGACTCAGGCAGCAGAATGGAAATCCTCTGTCCTTCATTCAGCTGGATACTGCATTTCTAGCAGCTAGAGGCTGTGCAGAGATATGAGGAGTTATGCAGTGTAGCAGAAATGTTTCCAGAACAGGCAGATGTGTGTTGTAGAGCAAGGATTGCCAGAGGTAGTGCGCTACATGTTTGTAGCTGCAAGAGTAAAGCCCAAGCAGTGCAAGGGAAGTTTCAGAGAGACTGGAAAAGTCTGCATTCGTGTATGGAAGGAGAGAAATTAAAATTTTCTCTTTAAAACTAGTTACAATACAGTTAAAAACTCTTAATGTTTTTCCTTCTACAGTGTTTAGGTTTATAATGAAACCTGTCCTGCATCAGGAAAGGCATAAATGTTTTCACGTGTTCCTCTAAGGTGTCCTGGAGATGTTGTGCACAGTGTTTTCTGTGTCTGTGTTCAAAGCAAAGCTCCCCATCACATAGTCAGTCAGCCACACTGATAACCTGTGGGACTGCATGTCCTAGTAAAGTAACTTTGTAGCTTGTAATCATTGCCAAGTGGCCACATGACTCAGGATTATAGGTTTATCCCTGCTTGGGCACCACATGCACTTTTATTTTCAAAGGTAGGAAAAAGATGTTCCCTTGCTTCATTTGGAGAGGAGACGTATTTTGTATTCTCAGGTAGTAGTAATCACAACAGCATACATGAATCTTTGCCAGTGGCCAACTGAATTTCATGAAGACCTCTTGTTTTTGAAAAAACTGATCAAACTCTGAGAGGACAAAAAACGGAGATATGAATCCCTTTGGGTTCAACTGTGCTGCTCAGGGTGCTGCATAAACACAATCCTCATTTCCAGTGTGAGCCATTTATGTCACCCCACAAAGATCTTCATGGTCTAAGCAGATGGCCTTAGGATTGCCATGCAAAAATGTTTCTCCATGATATAGAGTGCATTTAAAGTGGAAAACATTGTGACCAAATCAACTGTGCCGCAAAATAGTATGGGAATAATCAAGTGTTAGCTTAGCTATCTATAGTAAAAAGTTATGTATCTGGACCAATTGCTTTAGCATTTAAACCATGATTAGTCTCATCTACCTGAGGATGATCTTTAACACCCTGTAGAAGACCTTGCCATCTAGCCTAAAAAGAATCTAGAGAAATACCTCAAAAACAAGTGTCTATATTTTAGATATCTAAAGGCAAGTGAATTAATCTAGTCTTCAAAAGAAGTCTTAAAAGCATCATTTCTTAGTTCTGAGAATATTAAGAAACCTTTAGAAAAGATCACAGATAGAGGTGGTATTCATCTTACATAACTTTAGCAGTTAAAAAGTAGGTTACTTCCCTCAGCAATAATAAGTGCATTTCAAGGAAGCTCAGAGGAATGAATTTGCTAAAGTTATTCTTTTGGTTATCTTTAATCTGGAGTTCAAAAGCTAGAGCATTAGGAAACTTATACTGTAATATATCTGTAGCCCTGGAAATATGTGATGAAATGAAATTATTTATGTCATGAAAGTCATGATTTAAACATATTCTACAATTTTTCCATGGAGCATTTAAGGACAGTCAGTGGTAGGTTTTTATGTCACGGATGAATGAAGTTATTCACCTGCATATTAGGTCAGTCACATTCCTGGAAATAAATTCCAACTCGGTTATGTAATTTTGGCCCTGAAGTCATGCTTCTGAGGACTGTCAAAAGCATAAGACTTATAGCAGATATAACCACAGTACAGATTTCTTGTTGCTAAGAGATGTTAAGAGCATAACTATTTGGTATTCACGTATCAAAGTCCTGCAAGATAAGCTACTTAAATCAGCCTTTTCCTTCTTCACTGATCTTTGAGAGCTACTGAACTACAAAATACATTTTTTTACTCTTGCCCATGGGAATTGATTGCTCACTGTGTGATGGGTTTCAGATTAGTTCTAAATTTTAACATGGGAAAAGCACCAATAGCAACTGCATCCTGAGTTCTGCTGGTCTACAGCACATGTATTAGATTGCTTCTGGATCATTCTTTCTGTCACCGAAGCTGGAACAATCTAGTGTTTATATTAGTTCAAGAACTGTTCTTTTTGGCAGTATGAATGGGACCTCACTAGTTTTCACTCTGTTTTTGGCCCAGCCTTCCGTCCCTATCTCAGCAGGATTTGTATCCCCAAATGAATGTGGACTGTACCCCTCCCTCTAGAGCTTCTCCTTCAAATTTTGATGAAAAAGCATAAATATGACGAACCTATGTTAGAACTCTCTCATCAGTTTAGGTACCTTACAAAGTAATAGTAATTACTTCAAAGTCAAAGACAGCTCTCACTATTCCAGTAGGACATCTGGGTTTACATAGAAGTGTACTGCAAGTTATCTAAAACTGGAGAGACCAGAAGGGGTGTCTATGAGTCCAACTAATATACATACACCATGCTTAGCAACCAACCTGTGAGTAACAACTATCCCTTATTGCTCCAATTAGCACTAGTGAGCCTCAGTGGACACTATATAGTTCTGTGGAAAATCATCTCTCCTCTTTCACTGGAAAGGGTGATCAGAACAGAATGCTTTTCTGGAGATCACATAATTTAGTTTCTCTTTCTTCCGCTTGTTCCACCACCCTCCCCACAAGGTAACTTCATAATACATGACTGCCATCAGCTGTGGATCCTACAAGTAAATCCTTGTGCATGCAAAACTGTCTTTAATGGCCCTTTAACCCTTCTCATGCTGTGTAGCCTAGCCATGAATATAGTCACAAGATACTTTGGACCAATTGACCTTGGGAGCAGCAATCATCCCTTGGAGCAGAACACTTAAATAACAGAGAAATTATCTTTGTTATATTCAAATACTGCTACTGATGTACTGATGCTGTTGGAACTTGAAGTACTTAGTCCATAAAAAGATATCTGCTATAAACATTTTTTTTCTTGTTCTACAGGGTGAAAACTGCAGCTGAGAGTTTGAAGACAGTGGTAAATGTGCAAACTTACAAGGCAATGCTATGAAAGAAGAAAAATCAGCCAAAAAAAAGAGGCAAAATTATATGCCTAAGACTGCTTGATTTTCTTTAGAACTTTTATAATCTGTTCAGAAGTTCTTTTCAAAATCTGGATGATTTCTAAATTCTACTCATCCATTTGTCTTTTCAATCAGTCAGTTGTATTTTAATTGTCAATTTGCCTGGTTGTTTACAACCTCATCAACTACTGAGCCCTAAAATGAAGAGAATAGTTTTACTAGGTACCAAAGAGGGATGATTCCTGTGAACCTCAGTGAAGTGAGTGAGTTCAGACTCCTGGGTTTTTCTGAAGTCTCTCACTTGAGCCCTTTGCTCTTTGTAGTCTTATTTTCTCTTTATATCCTCACCTTGATGGCTAACACAGTAATTGCTCTGATAATAAATAGTGATAACACCCTTCACACCCCCATGTATTTCTTCCTCACTCAGCTATCCTGTTTGGATATCTGCTATTTGTCAGTCATTGTCCCAAAGATTCTTGAGAATTTAATGGTGGGAACAATAAGTATTTCCAAGACAGGATGTGCAATGCAAATGTTTTTCTTCCTTTTCTTTGGAGTTGCAGAATGTTTTCTCTTGTCTGGCATGTCATTTGACCGTTATGTGGCAATATGCTACCCCTTGCATTACACTATCATTATGAACAGTAGAGTCTGCAAAAGCCTGGTTGCTGGAACTTACATTTGCGGGACTGCTGTAGGCTTAGTACACACCAGCATAACATTCAGCTTACCATTCTGTGGTCTTGCCATCAACCACTTCTTTTGTGAGATTCAACCACTCTTGGAGCTGCTTTGTGGTAACACCTCCCCAAGTGAAATTCAAGTCATTGTGGTGGCTGTCTTTGCTATTGTGGGTCCCTTCTTACTGATCATTTATTCATATATTCACATCATTTCCACAATTCTTAAGATGTCATCAGCTGAAAGACAGCAAAAAGCATTTTCCACTTGCTCCTCACACCTTTTAGTTGTGACTCTTTTCTATGGTACAGCAAGCTCCATGTATTTGCGGCCCAAATCCAGCTACTCTGCATCTGTTGATAAGTTGCTCTCACTTTCTTATACTGTAGTCACTCCTTTATTGAATCCTATTATCTACAGTTTGCGGAATGAGGAGGTGAAAGGAGCCCTGAGAAAAAGATGGAGGAAAATTAATTTTGTGTGGAAATGAAATAGAATATTTCCATTGTTTCAGGTGGTGCAATCAAAGTTTACACCCCTTCTGCGGTGAACAATCAGAAGACAGTAAGGGAATTCTAAAACATCTAAAACGTACCTAAGCAGTGTTTTTTTAAGCTGTGTATTCTTACAATAAATTGAACCTGGAGTCCTGTCCAGATATGCCCAGTGAAAGCAGATGAATTCCACCCCAAATACAGAAGTCCACAAAGGAATAAGAGAAGCTATTAGTAATAGCAAGAAAAAAAGGAGTTGTCTTCCATATATTCAAAGAGAATGTGAGTTAGTTAGCTAATGGTAGTTATCTAGATTCAGCTGGGATGCTTCAGTATATCTTCTATGGACTCAAACTGTTCCTACGGAAAAGCAAAGGTTTGCAGTAGGTTCTGTGTCATATCTCACAGACCTCACAGATTTGGAAAAAAAAAAAAGGGAATTGTTTTCTTAGAAGAGTATTTTTAAATAGACTTTCTGTCAACTCCAACATGTTTTGCTTACACACGTGACATAGTTCTTTAATTTGAAAGTGTCAGTAATACCTGAAGAAGTCTGAAAATCAGGTTCTTATGAATCTGCTTTTGCTTTTTTATTCTTTTAATTCATATAAATATATGTATATATATTTGTATATATAAAATAGATATATAGACAGACAGCACACAGCACACACTTCTAACAATTAATAGAGTAGGTGAGAAGAGTGAATATAAACAAAAGTCTTAAATCTATTTAATCTATTAATCTATTAGTAAAAAAAAGCAAGTAAAATGCACTTGTATTTAATAAAACAAAAATTCCACACAGCATTTAGAAGACTAAAATATGTTAAGAAACAATATTTGGCTATATTTAAAGAAAAAGAAAAAGCATATAGCATATAACTATTGAGATCTTACTCCATGAATTGGGTATCAATATTTTTTATCTGGCATAATAAACTCCATCTGTATTTTTTTGTACAAAATCTATAATTTTAAACCTGGTGGTCCCCACTGATGATGAGATTAATCTTAAGATTACAGTTGATAAATTTAGATAATTAAATATAAGAGTTTCCATGTCTGCTAAACTTCTGTAGTTCCCTTATAATCAGTAGGGATCTTCTTAATATGGTCTATGGAGTCTAGAGAACTACTTAGCTATCCAGCCAGTAGGTATTTGCTTTAGAGTAACTGAGTTGCTTCATTGAGGACAGGATTGAAATGCCCCTAAGCAGGGTTCTAGTTCCATATGAGTACTCTGCTTAGCTGTCTTTCCCCCCCCAAAAATAACACAGGTCTTCCATACATTCTGCACTGTTTGCCACATACGTGTGGAAGTTTTGGGATATTCTGAGATATCTCAAAATGGATAACTGTGAATTAAGTTCAGACTGCATTGACTGAATCTACACTTCAGACGTTGTTCAGGGTTCAGAAATCTAGCTCATATATTGATTCGTATATTCAGATGCATACATTAACTGCCTTAACTTTAAATGGAATCCATTCCAAATCTTTCCTGAAAAACTGTAAAGCTTAGTGTTAGAATTCACTTTTAAGAACTGTGTATCTTAACATATTGTTCTTACTATTATAAAGTTCTCATGCTTTTAATTATCTTCAGAGTGGATAGACTAAACCTAAATATTTTTTTCCATCTTCATGGTTATTGTATCAGATACCTATCTGTATTTCCTTCCTAATCACCAAAGATAAATAAATGCTCTATAAGGTGTAGTAGTAAGGTATTGTACGTCTCATCCTAATATATAAACTCAAGTGAGTGATTCTATAGCTTTTAAAGCAAGGACTATAAATGATTGTTTGTGTCTCTTCCTCCATAACTGTATAGAAGTCCCACATAGACATGATTTTATTGTTCTATTTTTCTTTTTTTTTTTGGTGAAGAAAACATTAACTGTGATACAAATATTAAATGAGTGACATAAAAGAAAACAAAGCCAAAATAATCTAAAATGCAAACTGGTCTTAGATTCATGATAATATAATCTTTGTTCCCAAATTGTACCTTTACCTATTGCCTCAAGACATTTTTGGCATTCATGTATTCGCTATGAATTCCATCTATTCCTTGACACGTTCCCTCTTCATGATATTATATTTTGTCATTCTTTATAATTTATACTAAAGTAAAATGATTGTATAATATGAAGCATGATTTTTAAATTAATTTTTGAGTTTTTTTTAAGGTTAGTTTGAAAATAGCCCAGTTTATGTACAAAGAAATTATATACGTTTGGAAATATTTGCAGGCACTTAGACCCAGTGGATGGTAATGAATGCATATGCAATAATAAACTCTTGTTAATTCCAAAACTGAGCAGTTCTATCTAAAATGAATGTTGCTCACCTCTACATTTGGTTTTGAAATAATTTGATAGAATACTCGTTGGCACAGACAGAAAAACTGGGAGTTGGGAATTATATTCATTTCCTCTACCTTTAGCCTGTTGGTCCATGAAAGGTCTAGAGCCATTTTAGCGTTCTCAGGTTCCTAGGATGACTATCCAGGGATGCCTTTATGGCATAGGAAAGACATGTGCACTCTGAAGCATCAACTGGGGTCTAGATGATTTAATGTTGGGCACCTGTGGTGGTGCAGCCAGCCCCCAGCCACATTGCGATGCCAGGACCAGCCAACATTGTGTTCTTGCACAATGAGTTAGGACAGTCTGGTATTTTCTTATCCTGGCTATGGTACAGTGAGTCAGGACAATTAGGCACCCCCTAACTATACCTCTCTCTCTCTCTATCTTTGTATCTGTGTGTGTGCATGTGTGAATTGACTTAGGTATGTTCTATTGAATCACTTTGTAAATGTTAAATTAATCAGTGATAGTTACTAAATCTTGTCATTTACCTCAAACTGTAAACAAGCCTCAGACCACTGCTACACACGCAATCCCTTAGACATAAACCATTGGCTGAGTCTGGGACTAGGAGTGGATCTAGCCACACCTAAGCTCCGATGGGAGTTTAGAAAGCAAGCGAATCTTCTCTGAACCTCATGACTCAACAGGAGGGTCTCTCCTACCTTTTGGTACCCCCAATCTTTGTACAAATAACGAAAAATCAGTTCTAACTCAATTTTCTTTTGTATGTTTCTCCCTTACCCTTTTACGCTTTCGGTCTGTATATAAATCATTCCAGTTTGATTCTAACTTGATTTCTCTTTGTACACTTCATCCACTTATTAAGTAATAGAGTGAACCTTGCCATCAAACTTTGTGAAGTCACACTTTTATAAATTCCTATTAAATCACTTTTGCTAATACCTTTGACAGTGATTCTTTAAGCTGTCCAAACCACTCATTTGCGACAGCACCTTAAGCAGCACTGCATGGTTACATTTAAGTACCTAAATCAATCCCTGATTTTCTATGTTGTGTGATACCTATACCCACTAAAATAATCATGGTGTCTTCTGTGTCCCTCATCATTGCTGTTGCTCAAGTTCCATGGCAAAACTGTGACCTGTGCTCCTCATATCTTAGTTATACTCTGGTGCCACTTTCTTAGTACTCTCAATATCATCCCATGTTCCTTTATCCCTTCGCTTGAAAGAAAGTGACATTTTTAATGGAATATCAGCATGGCTTGTTTAGCTGGTTAACCATATCAACTGACTACTGTTACATAACATGAAAACATGTGAGCTTTAATTCCCCCTTATTCAGACTGAAGAACAGACACAGATTTTTTTTATGAAACATAGGCAATCAATATCATTAAGAACTCTGGTTCACAATAAAATTCACTTTAAATGGGAAAGTTTACTAAAAAATTACTAATAAAGTGAGTAAAAAAAAAAAGGAGGAATCACATCAGGCAATTTCTTAGAAATCCAACCGAAAAAATAAAACAGTAAATTATGGACAATTATGTAAATTATTATCCTAGTATCCTCTACAGGATCAAGGTCTTTTGTTTCTGTTTACTACCTTGTTTATATGACTAGGTCATTTCTTTTGAACTAATACTATCTATTCTACACAAAACAGAAACATTAAAAATAATAAAAGATTAAATCTCTATAGTTTGCAGGACTAGTCCATAACATTTAACTTCTATAAAACTCAGATAGCTAGAGTACAGATAAACAGAAGCATATAGACTCTTCGTATCACTTAGGAATCTAATGATCCTAGCTTTTAATGAGAATTTTGGGGTGCAATACAACTAACCTAACCCTAAAGCAGGCAGGGAGCATAATGCAAGCCTTTGCATAATGTCACACATTGCATCCAAATATAGACATCAAAAGAGAATATTAAATGGCCTCTTTTGGATAAGAATGTTAAACTATACAGTGAAGATTACATATGAGCAGAAGTCAAACTGTAATTCTTCTTTTGGATCACTCTTACTCTGCCAGACAAAACCAATATAATCATAGAGTGCCATTTCCAGAAAACTGGAGCTAGTCAAAATTGGTTTTCACTCACTGATAGATTTCCAAGCAAAACTGAAAAATAAAACTGACATGAAATGTATTTTTACAGTTAAAAACCCAATTTTCTGTTCAAAGTTACAGAAAAAAAAAAAAGGTTAAAGATGCTGTTGCAGTGAAAGAAACATTATGAATGGTCAGCATCCAGATTTTTGCTTTAAAAAGATGTAGTAACTTGGATGACATCTACGGGGAGGTGGAGGAGGTGGAAGGTAGCGAAATAATATATGGTTGTCTTATTGAACATTTAACTCTCCTAAGATTCATTGCCGATTTGTGTTTTCCTAAACTGAAAAAAGCAAAGTTGAACTTCAGGTCCCATAAATGAAGAATCTTACATATAACTCAAGATGTTATTGACCTGGGAATCAAAACTGCCTCATGCCTTCTACATGATCAACAGAACACTCTTACTAAAGGTGGCTGATTAACACAGAGAAACAGAAGTTCCTTTTTTTCCTGTGATTACAGGAAAAATAATATAGCATTTTATCCATTGATTCAGCACATTCATTAAGTGCCTAAACTTAAGTGGAACATGTCCTGGGTTGCCTTTGTTTATTTCTCAGCTAGAAATATGAATACAAAGGGGTTTAGCTTATGTACACCCATAATTCCATTTATGAAGTTTTGAGCTAAGAATGTGCTTTCTTGACTATATGAATGACATTTTTTGTTATTTAGTAGAAAAGTCAAATTTCACTTGTATAATTTATAAGAGAAATTCTACAAATGCTCGAATTTTTCATAAACTAAATTTGTCATTATTTTCCATTCACCTGGAGACTCTTAAAAATTGCTCACAGAGGTGTTGCTATTTCTTATATGGAAGAAAGAAAATATTTATCATGATCTTAGCTAATATCTACAGAAAGATAGAAATTATGGGACAGAATTTATTTGGAGATTACTATTTTTTATCCACTGACCACAGAAAGCTATACAGAATTAGAAAAGTAATTTGAGACAGCCTATGTCAGGAATATGGCATCCCAATTCATACTACAGAGATTGCATTCTTGATCTCTGGAAAAGCTACTACTCATGGAAGCCTGATTTTAACCACTTCGGAAATTCTTTAAAGAGTCTCAAGTATTTTTCATATCCAGTTCTAAAATGTATAGATACAGATTAGCTTCTGTAGTTATATATTACCGTGTGTAGACACATACTAACATGACATTATTTAATTAAATTAAATAAAAATATCAGGAAACTATAACATACTGTTTTGGTTATAAGGAAGAAATTTTTTACGATGAGGGTGGTGAGACAGTGGAAGACATTTCCCAGAGAAGTTGTGGATGATCTTTAAAGGCCCTTTCCAACCCAAATCATTCTATGATTCTGTGAAAATTATAGACTTTGTGCAGCACAGACTGGGATTTACCAGGCTGGGAAGCAACTCTGTGGAAAGGGACCTGGGGATCCCGGCTAACAACAAGCTCGATATGAGTGAACAGTGTGCTGCTGCGGCAAAGGAAGCCAACAGGATGGTGGGTTGCATGAACAAGGGCATCACCAGCAGAGATAAAGAAGTCATTATCCCACTCTACTCAGCGCTTGTCAGGCCACACCTGGAATACTGTGTTCAGTTTTGGTCCCTGCTATACAAAAAAGCTGTGGACAGGCTGGAGAGAGTCCAGAGAAGGACCACAGAGATGATCAAAGGACTGGGAAGCCTGCTGTATGAGGAAAGGCTGAGAGAACTGGATGTGTTCAGCCTTGAGAAAAGAAGGCTTAGGGGACACCTTATCACCATGTTCCAGTATTTAAAGGGTGGCTACAAGAAGATGGAGACTCCCTTTTTAAAAGGAGTCACATGGAAAAAATGAGGGGGAATGGGTACAAGTTACCCCTGAGGAGATTCCAATTGGACAGAAGAGGAAAATTTTTCACAATGGGAACACTCAGCCACTGGAATAATCTCCCCAGGGAAGTGGTTGATTCCCAGCACTGGACACTTAAAGGTTTGTCTGGAAAGTGTGCTGGGCCATCTTGTCTAGACTGTGTTTTTGCCAAGAAAGGTTGGACCAGATGATCCCTGAGGTCCCTTCCAACCTGGTAATCTATGATTCTATGATTCAATCTAAATCTACCTTCTTTCAGCTTAAAACTGTTGCCCCTTGTCCTGTCACTACATGCCTTGGTAAAAACTCTCTCCTTCTTTCTTAGAAGCCCCCTGTATACATTGAAAGAGATGCCTTCTGGATGGTATCCCTTCCCTCTAGCAAAAAAAGTTCCTCCAGAGTCTTGTCTTCTCCACATTGAAGAACCCCAACTTGAGAGCAATGAAGTCACCCCTCAGCCTGCTTTTCTCTAATTTAGACAAATCCAGAGTCCTCAGCCATTCCTCATAGGACGTTCCTTCCAGCCCTTTCACCCACTTTGTTGCCCTCCTCTGGACCCATTCAAGTACCTTCACATCCTTCTTAATTGTGGGGACCAGAACTGCACACAGTACTCAAGGTGAGGCCACACCGACACCAAATACAGCAGGATAATCACCTCATAGGAATGTTCTCTTCTCCCTGGCATCCAGTGTGGGAATGGTTCAAAGCTGTGTCAGGGGAGGTTCAGACTGCACATTAGGAAATATTTCTTTACAAAGAGAGTGAGCAAACACTGGAACAGGCTTTTTAGAGAGGTGGTCGATGCCCCAAGCCTGTCAGTGTTTAATAGGCATTTAGACAATGCCCTTAATAATATGCTTTAACTTTTGGTCAACCCTGAAGTGGTCAGACAGTTGGAATAGCTGATCATTGTAGGTCCCTTCTAACTGAAATGTTCTAGTCTAGTCTAGTCTATTCTAATTTAATATTATAGTATATATATTGTATGTTGGCCTTTTTTGCTGCAAGGGTGCATTGCTGGCTCATGGCCAGCTTATTGTCATCCAGGACCCCTAGGTCCTTCCCTGGAGAGCTGCTTTCCAATTGGTCAGCCCTCAGTGTGTACTGTACTTAGTTGCTGTACTCAGACCTCTTCTCATGCCAACACACATGCACACACACACAGACAGACAAATGGACAGCTGGTCCAGGACTGTGGTTTCCCTAGTAGCAGGTTCTCAGACTATGTCTCTCCAATATTTAGCCTCAAGGCCTATGGTATATCTGGTAGCTGGTTCCTAGACATGTTTTCCTATTTCCTGGCTACTTCAGCTTGAACTTCACTAATGTCAAACACCTCAAAATAGAAACCACTCTCATTCAAGAAAATAATCAGTAATAAATTTAAACAAGAAGATAGGACAGACTACTGATGAGACTCAGGACTTGGCCAGACAAGCATACTAGCCAGCAATCTGTTTACACTCCACTGGCCCCTTTATCCTCTATTCCTTCCCTTTTCCCATGCTCCTCCCCAATTCACCTTGGTCTCTCTCTTTCCCTGGCTTTGGTCCTTCCCTTAAACATCACAAAATCCCTTTAAAACATCCCATAATAAGTTTTCCACAATCCCAACGTGCTCTTCCCCCTGATCCCATAGTCTCTTCCTCCTGATCTCTATAGCTCCTTTAGTCTGCATGGAGTTTGGGGAAAGTTTCTGCAGTTGACTCAGCTTGATGGATTTCACATCAGGGGCAACAGGCTAATCATACCCCTTGGAAGGCTACAGGAGTAGTCAATTCAATGATGTGCTCTGTGTTAATTGATTAAGTTACTAGGGTTCCTCTGTCTATCATTGTCTCCCTGATCTTTAACTGGCCTTTCTGTTTATGGTGAGTAGCCTTTAACCATATAAATCTAGCACATTACACCTGTTTTGTAACTGTGGCTCTGCAGGCAAAGGAACATTAATTCTATTGCCAAAAGTCACAAGTTTTTAGCCTCTTCCATTGTGGGAGTCTCCATTACCACTCAAACTCGTCTCTAGCTGTCCCTCCTTCAGTATATGATAGGGCTCAGGTTCTTGGTTCTTCAGGGTCTGAGAAAGTCCTTGTTGCTCTTCTGTTCCTCCTGCCTGACAGTGCAGTCTGTTCACCTCTTTCCGCAGCTCCTTCGTCTGGTTACTCAACACATCAGCTGAAACACACGTCCTCCATGTGAAGCTATCATCATTCCTAGCCTCTCTGGCTATAAGGCACTCCTTATAGCCAGAGACCTGGATGCTTCTCTCTCAGGAATTCTGTCTGGGTAAAGGCCTCTGATGACTCAAGGACAGTTGGTTCAGATGTTGCTAGAGATGGTGTCACTTTTTCTCTAATCTGTTCACTCATACCTTCTGAATTCTGTACTGGTTAATACTTATCCTAGAGGAATCCCAGCAGAGACAGAGATAGCTGATTGACTTCCTTTCTTGCTATACATGCTCACCGTGTGGGTATGGCTCCACAAGACAGTCCAACGTCTGCTAAGTTAACACCAAAATGAAAGCACACTGCCAAAGTCATCAAAGGGAAGTTTCTTACCTTGTGATTAGTGCCCAAGGTGTATTTTCTTTCTGAATGCAGACAAGTTCCAGCACCATGTACATTTATGTAATAATGCAGCTTTGGATTAATCAAAAGAAATACTCAAATATGAATCTTCCTGCAAATGTATGTATTGGACAGAAGAAAAAGGGTTCCATTCAAACCAAAATAAACCAGCCAATAATACAAACTAAAACTTGGTTGAACTGAGAATCAATTCATAAGCATTATTTTGGGAGCAATCTTTAGCTGGTAAAGCTACTACAATAGTTTGTAATGTCACTGCACATAACAAAGATTTTTAATGTTCCAGGCCCCCATTGCCTCTTACTGGATCTGTCATGACATGAAACACACTACCATAAAGTAACTTAAACATTATTCAAGAGTTTTAGTATTCGAAAGCTCATAAGATATTGAAAATAATGAGATGCTTGTTCACAGTTCTCCACATGCAGATAGGCACGTAGAAAGACATGTCATAAGAAAGCGAAGGAGCTCAGTGCCATGAATATTGTTGGCAGACTTGCCTGGGTGAAAAGAACAAACTAATATGGACTAGTGGAGTCCTACCTTTACTAATCTAAAAACTTACATGTTCTGAGGTTTTCACTGGGAAAAATATTTGTTGTTCCACTTCAGAAGAATCCCAGGACTTACATAGACTGTGTGCAGCTTAGATATTTCAGGAACAGAATGGGAAGTGAAAGGTAGAAAGATTCAGACTAACACTGTAGTCACTTTCAGTAGCCCTTCTAAACTGTACTTCTTAAATCATGGAGACCTGTGAATTTTGGATCCCTTTGTAGCGGCTTGTGAAAACTCATATATTTTACAATGTCTTAACTAAAGAACCTGGATATCAGGTCAGAGTATAGTACTGTGAATTATATCAAACTGAGGAGAGTGTTGATATGCTGGAGAGCAGGGCTGCTATTTGTAAGCAACTCAACAGGCTGGAGAAATGGGATGCCAGGAACTTCAGGGATTTCATCAAGGACAAATGCAAAGTCTGGCACCCAGATAAGAGTAACTCTATACAACAGGACAGGTTGGGGCCTTGTAGAAAAGCATCTAGGGGTGCAAGCTGAACAGTAGGCAGCACATCCTTGCAGCAAAGGCAGCCAAACACATTCTCACCTCACATAGTAAGACTGTAGCTAGCAGGGTGATTGAAGCCATTTTTACCCTCTAGTTGGCACTTGTGAGATCCCTGTTTGCAGTACCATGTTCAGTCTGGGATTGCTCAGGACAAGAAAGATAGTGACATACAAACTACAGTTAAGACAGTGAAGGGAAGGGCCATCACTGTCTTTTCTTGTTACTAAAACATAGCTGGAACACAAGACACTGGAGGAGAAACTGAGAAAGGTGGGTATGTTAGGAAGACAACTCTAAGGGGAGATGTCATTGCTGTCTACACCTCCCAAATGGGAGAGTGTAATGAATGTGGATCTAGACAGTTGAGGAGCAAGGACCTCAGGTGGCAACAGAGGAAATTCCAGTGAGATATAAGGATTTTTTAATTTATTTTTTATTTATCCTGAGGGTGGTTGATATTATGTTATGTGATGAAAGCTTGTCTGCACATCCACAAAGGAGTACAGAACACAAAGGACCACAAGAGCAGGTAGGGAGCACAAATAATGCTCTGCTGGGCTACTCCTGGGCTCATCACAGGAGCCATCAGCCCATGGAAGACTCATCTGCACAAGCCCAGAGGAGCACAGGAGCACATGGGAACCCAAAACAAGGACTCTGTGAAGAATAAGCACCTTGTATGGGCCCCTCCCAGGGCTGTCC
>JAOBAS010000080.1:39631298-39650832 GCA_025311575.1 Elanoides forficatus
TGTCCCAGCAGTTTGATCAGCCCCAGTGTCCAAGTATGACACCCAATAAGAATAGTCATCAGGAGCAGCTCTCCAGATCAGCTTTCAGACTAAGAGGGGTCACTGCCTAGTGGTGTGGGGCATGCTGGGTTCAGCTATGAGACCAAGGGAGTCCTGGTGGGCTCTGGGTGTGAGAATGTCAGTCTGTCTACAGGGGCAAGAGCACGGGGAGGTCGGCTATGGGACCAGAGGAGGCCTAGCCAGCTGCATGTGTGTGTTTGTGATGGTCTGTAATAGCAACTGGAGTAGGACTGCTGTCTCAGGGGCTCTTGTGTCTAGATGCCGGCAACTGGGGAGACAGGGAACCAGGGCCAGCTATTGGGCAGATTGAGTGTCAGAACCTGACTGCCGGAGGGATACACCTTGTACATGTGTATATATACACACACAAACATGTTGTCACTGGTGGCCCTCCATTCTTCTCAGCCAGAGAAGGGAACAGGATGAGGCCTTTGGTCTTACGTTTGTGTGGGCGCTCTGGGTGTCTGTAATCTCTGTGGCCAGCCATGTATATGTATACATATATATGTATACATGTTTGTATCTATGTACGTATCTACATATGTGGTGTATATGTGTGCTCTGTGTGCATGTGCCTGCTGGAAATACAACTTCAGCCCTGAGACAAGGAGTGGCAATAGCCTTGTCTCTCTCAGACTACTAAATCCATCGTGATATATTTTTCTCTAACACTCAAAATATTGAAACTTGTGCCTACAGAAGCACATATCCTTAGAGATATTAAAAACTTTACTGAACAGGTCCCTGGGCAACCCGACCTAGTTCACCCTGCTGTGAGTAGGATTTCAACAAGGCAACTGCCAGAAATCCCTTCCAAATGAAATTATTGTATTTATAAAATTAATATGCTTGGGATCAACCAGAGATACTCTATCCTCAGCATCCCCTTTGGGGTTCATGATAACATTTGCTCTCTGGCATGTAGGACATCTACTGTGATGTATTTCTAGCAGGCTCTTTTACAGTTTGCTGTAGAAATATTCTTCTTATAAACCCCATTATTAATGACTAGTCTCTGATTTGGCGTGGGTAAGGACAGGGAAAGATTTTTTCAAAATGCCTTTTCTAGAGACTCTGTTGCAGCTAAAAGTAGCACTGGATATCAGGAAATTAAAATCAGCTCTTATAATACCTCTCTGATAAGCTACTTGGTCATGTCTGCTAATAGTGAGCTGGAATCAATCAGGACACAGCCCAGATTCCAGCAGATGGTGCCTGGGTGTGGATGGAGGCTTGGGAAATTCCAGGACACTATAGTTATAGACAGCTTGGAAGTAGCTATCTAATTTAAGGGTGTAAAAGACTTTAGTTTCAGAGATGTGGTTCTTTGGTATGCCAGTTGGTCTCAAAGCTAGAAAATGTTCTTTGCTACATTTTATTTACTAGTATAGACTGCTTAACATGTTGACACACTGATGCATCACCACTAAAAAAACCCCAGAGTAATTCTTTCTGCTCCAAGGAAATGGAGTTCCCAAAAGGACCTGTTTTCCAACTGCAAGAACTCTGCAGATGTCTCAGATACCCTGAGGCATCTAAATGGCTAGAGACACCTTCCTGTAGGTACTCAAATCACTTTTGTATATCATTCACAGCATCCAATGTGGGGTGAGTCCTACCCAGTGACATTCTTACCCCTGCAACCCAGTGTCCCGTCATGAACAGCCACTCAGATTTTGGTACATGTACTGTCATGGGAAAATCCTCCTTTAAAAGAATCAAGTCTGTCCTGGTTTCAGCTGGGATAGTGTTATTTGTCTTCCTAGTAGCTGGTACAGTGCTATGTTTTTGAGTTCAGTATGAAAAGAATGTTATCACTGATGTTTTCAGTTGTTGCCAAGTAATGTTTAGTCTAAAGTCAAGGATTTTTCAGCTTCCCATGCCCAGCCAGCAGGAAGGCTGGAGGGGCACAAGAAGTTGGGAGGGGACACAGCCAGGGCAGCTGACTCCAACTGGCCAAAGGGGTATTCCGTACTGTGTGATGTCACACCCAGTATATAAACTGGGGGGGGGTGGGGGGAATCACCACTCAGGCACTAACAGGACGTTGTTTGGCAGGTGGTGAGCAATAGCATTGTGCATCACTTGCATATTCCAACCCTTTCATTATTACTGTTGTCATTTTATTAGGGTTATCATTATCATTATTAGTTTCTTCTTTTCTGTTCTATTAAATTGTTCTTATCTCAGTCCACGAGTTTTACTTTTTTTTCCTGATTTTCTCCCCCATCCGACTGGATGGCGGGGGAAGTGAGTGAGTGGCTGTATGGTGCTTAGTTGCTGGCTGGGGTTAAACCATGACAAGGTCCTTTGACAAAGGAAACTTAATACTGTTTTTCACCATTGTTTGAGAGTGTAGCAACAGCAAGCAGAGCTATTTCTGATTTGTACAGGCATGAGCAATAGATAACTTGTGTCTTACCATGATCTCTTCTCATGCACACATAGTGTGTCTAATGGTCTTACTTCTGATACATACTGCACTGAGTGGAAAGAAAATTGGTCTTTTTTATTTGTGAGAAAGTATATGGAGATCATGAGTCCACAATGGTCCTCTATTCCTGGAGCACAGATGGTATGAATTAACCTATCTGCTCTGAAACAAGACAATCATTCTTGTGCTAACAAGCAGATTATTTAGACTTTAAATTGTAACAGATCAGGAATTAACTGCAGCATGTCAGTGTTCACACAGATGACTGAGTCTCAGGAAGACCTACACTGAGAAACACTGATGAGCAGGATGCATTTTAGACACAGGGCAAATAACAGCAGGGTTTGCACTGCAGGTTTTCCTGTTGCTATTAAAAATATCTTGAATTTGCCTCTGTCTTTCAGTTTCTCCAGCTCTTGCCCTCTGCCTTTGCTCACATCCCTTGCTTCTTGTCCTCTCTTCCCAAGACGATGAAGTTTCTTTTGAAGATGCTGAGTGCATTTATCCCAAGGCACTAGAGTTTCACAAACTTTTAACTAGGCCTTTGTGTTTAGCTGAGTCCCTCCCAGGGGAAGCACTGGGCTGTAGAGAATTGGGAAGAGGGCAAATCACTAGCTAGGAAAGTTTTTAACCTCAGGAGTGAGTCTAATCCCAGAAGTCCTTGTTAGCTCCACTTAATTGCTCTTAGTTTTTTACTGAAGACAAATATTTCATTGTCTGAAGGAAAGGCAGGATGACATCGATCAAAACTGCATGAGTAGGAACACTGGCCTCTCTGATATTACATCCTTGTAACATCAGAGCTGGAGAGAGTTAGGGTTTTTAAAAAACTTCTGACCAACTCCAGGGGCTATCAGGACATTGCATGGGGGTCACTGGGGCAATGTGCACCTGCATGCAAATAGGGCCTTGCTTAACCCCGGCCAGAGAAAGCATAACGTTATTTAACAACTCCCAGGAGCAAGGACCAACGGCAGCAAAGATTGCTTTTCTGCAAGGGACAGAGATCATAGGTAATATTCCTGGGTGGTGTAAATTGCTTTAACCAAAGCTAATGCACTCCTACTGAATCAGGCTCAAAAGTTCAAAGCCACATGCTCCAGTGTAAACCAAAAATATCTCCACTAGAATGAGCTCTTTCTCACCATTACCAGTACCTAAGGAGGTATATTAAAAATTGCTCCTTTCCTATGAATGTGCTGGTTCCCTTTTTTACACCAGAATCTACAAGCAAACATTAGGAGAGTGCCTCAGAGAGAGAGGCGAATGGGGCCATACCATTCCGAGTTACAGGCTACTTACCCTTTCCAGTCCCAAAGCACTGCACCGTCAAAGGATACCCAATGCATGGCATAGCAGGACCAGGTCAGGAACAGCCCTTTTTCTAGGCTATAACTTTCATTCTAGGCCCCATTAAAGTGGTTAAAGGAGTCTTCCATCTGAAAGCAATTAGTGACCTTGCATGGCATTTACTGGTAAACTTCAACTGTGTTCCAAGCAAACAGGAGCCCAGAGTTTTTGACTCAGCCATGCTGGTCTGACACACGCTTGTACCCTGGTAACTCAGCTTGTTATTCAAGCCCTGAACCTTTTGCTCAAGTGCCCTGTTCATCACACTACTTGTCACAGCACATTTCATACATATTAAACTATTGTTCTGTCTTGGATTATCCATTCTGTCCTTTAGCCATGCTAACCATTGTCTTAACCATGTTATCCACACTCCAGCCTGATGTTACCTCACTGCTGTCTCCAACTCCTCATGACATCCCACTCCCTCACTTGGTCTGTTGTACCAAGTACAGTTCTTAGTTATCTGACTTGTGTTACCTAACTTTGGTGTGACCTGCTCCAGCCGCTGTCTGAATTAATGTAGTACCCTTGCCTGGCCTATTCACCATGCCCCATTGCCAATGACAGTCTGAACTCATGCATCCCCCATTGACTCTAACCGTTTCCCTAGCCCACTCTATTCATTTCATGTTATTTTATCCTACTGCCCCATCATGGCCTGACCATTATGCTCTATCCATTGGCTTTGGACATATTCCTCATCCTTCTGTCTTTGCACTGTCCACACTAACCCTGCTCTGGCCTTATGCATTTTTCATTCCTTCATGACCTCAGTTCAGCACATCTGAGTTAACCTATTGATGTGGCCTTTTTTACCCCTGTCAAAACAGCTTCTTGTCTAGCAAACACATTGATTCCTGTGTCATACCTGACCTTTGACCCTAAATCGCTATTCCAAAAGTCCCCATATGTTATTCTGCTGTCCTGACTTGGCCTATCCACTTAAAGGTATGCCTTTATCCTGCTCCAACTATGTTTGCCATACTAGTGACAGCTGCTACTTCATGATGCATCATAGCCTTTTGAATGAGACCTGCAGCCTTCAAAGACATCTCAACCATCTGCCCTTGTGCTGTACATCCCTACTAGCCTTGTCCCTCAAGCCATGTCCATTTTTGCTACCCATTACTCCAGCTGAGTCCATCATAGTTCCATGGTGGACTGAAGTACCTCTTCCATGCCTTGATTCCTCCATTTACCCCTACCCCTTAGAAAAACATACTCGATTAAAACTGACTGAAATCAAGGTCCTGTTCAGAAAATAGAGCTATGACAGTCAGCATCAGCTGTGCTCTTCTCTGTTAACCACACATGCAAACCAACCCCTTTGGAGTTCTTTTCTTCATCCACAATTTTCAGTGTGCATCTACAGTGTGATACTCCGGATGTTTTGTTGTGCAGAAAAAACTGTTACCAAACTCTGTAGACACAGATTAGGAAAATGGCCGTGAACATACTCACATGTAAGAGGTTACCAGGAAGATGAAAGAGGTACTAGTTGCCTGACTTGATGGTCTGGGGCAAATGGAAGCATAAGTGCACAGCAGGAAGAAGTGTGTGTGTGGAGTGTTCCTGCTGAAACCCAGCAGTATCTGACTTGCAGAACACAGCCTATTATAGCTTTATGAACTAATCACATTTGAAAGTGTCTCCAGGTTTGCCTAGTAAGACAGCTACAGCAAAGGATCTTTGATGAATTTGACTATACGAGGCTGTAAGATTTACTTTGGCATATTCAGAGTACCTACATTAAACCACTGTCCCGGGCTGGCCTTTCAGATGTAACTGACTTCCCTGATCATGTTTATCAATATCAACACACTGCTCTCTTCTGGATTACCCACTGTGTACTGCTGTTTAGTCTCCTCCCCATGTGTTTTGTCATAAGCCTTGCCTCATTCCTCAGTTGTGTATTATGCTCTGATCTGATCTCCTGAAGGTAAATCACAACATTTCCTTAGCTTGCTCCATCACTGTTTCAGCCTGCACATTCCACATTACACCACTCTATAGACTAACAGCATCTAACTCATTAACTGATCAAGCACCTTCCTGCCACCTGCTTTCTGGTATGGTCTTTACTTGCTAAGCTACTGTTGGTCCTGATCATTATATGTTTGAACCATGTGAGCACATAACTGGCTGTCTGACCTGGACCTCCCCTCTTCACCCAGACCCCTGGTGTGCTACATTCATGCCAAGCCCATCCCTCGGGTTCATTCAGTCACATTCTGTCACCAATAGTTTCCAGATGCCTGACAACAGAGCAACATCTCCTTTAATCTAGTACATCCATAGTGACTCTCAGCTGCTTAAGTTCTTCTTTCTGCCGGGTAACCCTGGTGCGGCAGGGGAAGATTACTTCAGGCCACTGCTTTCTGCTGATCTGATGGCTCACAGGCGGGAAGTAGCTTGCAATGAACGTTGATGGGCGACAGATGGAAGCAGTAGCCCGAGTATGTGCTGCAGGCACCGCCTCCAGAGCCAAGAGCACCAACTGCTAGAGCTGCTACTGCAGAAGGGAGATTTGGAGGAGGGTGGGGGGCAGTTCATCAGATTTGCAGAACTGTGTCACAAGCAGTGCTGGAGTTATTTCTGAAGATGGCTTGGTGTACGGCTGGGATATCAATTGGCAATGGAGAATAGTGTGGTGACAAAATGATGTCCATTATTATAATCTGGGACTTCTTTGATCTGAAATTTTACCCTCGCCTTTCCAGAAATGGGGATAGCTTGTTGGCTCTAAGACAGATTGAACTTGGATCCACTCCTAAGGACTAATCTGTCTAGTCATGATTGAAAGTCTTCTGAGCTAATCATGGGTGACCTGGGACAAAGGTTTTCTAAGAAGGAGTTTTAGTCAAGGTATATCTAGCCCTATATCAGTCTAATTATGGGCAGGCTGAAAATCACTGTTATTTTACAACAGTAATAGATAGGAGTGCAGAGAATGTAGTGGAGCTATCTTGATTACATTAACCTGACATTTTCCCTCATTAGAGTAAAGACAGTTAATGGGATCTGGATATCTGGTGCCCATTCTCTGCCTTGAGATCAAAATTATTTCTTATTTGAATCCTGATGGAAGCATGAACTGTGAGATTAGCTTAAAACTATGCCCTGGCCTCATCTATAAATTTTATCTTTCTGCTCTGGCCTGGTCCTAGTTACTGTTTGTGCTCAATTTTAATCCATTAGGCTTAGTTCCAAATTTGAAAATCTGAGCCTAATCCACTATTCTTATGTGTCAGTCAACTATCCTACTAATTTCTTGCCCAGATCCATCACTGTTAGTTCATTAGTTTAGTTTGTTCTGTCCACTTTACACCCACTGCCTCAATCTGGTTCAGACTTGTTGTTTCACTGACATCCTCCAGCCCCAACAAAGCAAAATACGGTCTCCTCTGGGCTGACTTGTCCATGCTCAGTTCCTATCCACTCTTCAAGAAAACAAGTAGAGCAAGCTTTAGTGTGGATGGAGAACAAAAGTGAGAATGTTGTTATAGCAGTAGATTATCCATATTATCTGAATCTAAGAATTAATAAGAACCTCTTAACATATGAACATGGGTGCCTGGCCCTCATTCACTCAAGTGAAAACATCTATTTTCCTCTCACGGGGACCAGCAACTTTGTCACTCATTGAGGTATGCTAGATTATACCAGTGAGATCTTACCCCACTCATGCCAAAAAAGTAGTAATAATATACCTCAGAGATATCACTAATGTCTTTCAAAAGACCTACTCTACTTAATTTATATCACAGGAGCACTTAAGTACAAAGACACTAAGGGAGTCACAGCAATCTACTCCAGCTCCCAGTGTAAGCCAAAATATCCTGACCATACTCAAGTTTGGTGGAGATCTGAAGACAAGTTTTTCATTTGCAGATTCAATGTGGACAAGCATATGGAGCTAAAAAGATCCCAGACATTTATTCTAGGTGTTTGGGACTACTAAGGAACCTAAGGAAATGAGGAGACTGTTTTCATTTTGCCTATTCAATTCTCTTTTAAGCTGTGAAAGGCATCTTGGTTGAGCCTTACTCCTAGGTCAGGAGCAATGAAGACTTTCTGCACTGCTCTAACCTATCCATTTTAACTTTCTGTCCTGGATTCTTTCTCCCACATTATCTCAATGTAACTCACCGGCATATCCCAACTCACTGTCTGGCTTGACATGGTTGTGTCAGCTCCTTGTTCTTGCCTGACCTCTCAAGCAAAACTGTTCCATCTGCTCTGTATATATCCTCATTACTAGGTCCTAGCTCTTCCTGTATAAGAGGTGGAATAGACCACAGGAGTGGTTTACAATATCCATAATCTGTTCCATCTCTGATAATGGAAGGCCTTGGCCTTGTCAACAGACTATGACCTCCTAATGTGTATCACATTGTCCAGGAGGCTAAACTATTTGTTAGCCTTTAGAGACTGACTTCTTATTCCCCATGGGGCTAGATTTGGGAAGCTAATGAGGATAAATCTCACCAGAAATCTTTATACTGCCTTAAAAGCTGGGCTGCAGCTCAGCACAGACACCCTATTAAACCATCCCTTGCAGCCAGGTGTTTGACTGAATGAAACTCATAGTAAATGTCATTTACTATGGTCTTTTGGTATCTGGCCTACATTCACTCTCAGAAGGTCAACTTGATTTACAAATAATAGGAGAAAATTTCACAGATGTGTAGAGCATTTTGCAGTGTCTGAGATGTCATATCCACCAGTGCCTAGGAACTGATTAATCTGTATCCCACAGATATGACTAATTCAATTCTATACACTGTACTTCTCTGCATCATATGGAGAGCTGGCTACAACAGCTGCAACTATGTTAGTAAATTCAGCAGTGCTAGCCACTGCAATATCATCACCCATGATGAGCATAAGACAGAGGGATAGTGCCAGGACCCTGAGTGCACTGATAGGCCTTAACTGCTCTGATCAGCTGCACCCTGGGCTTCCACCCCCAACATCTGACCAGGAGCTCTATGTGCCTGCCCCAGCCCTTTTCCTGAGTTTCTCTCTGGATTTCCTGAGTTGACCTTTGACATGGCTTGTACCTTGTCTTTGCCTGAGAATCACTGGCTGTTGGCTGTTCTTGTTACTACCCTACTCTGCTCACCTGTCTCTAGGTCCACAGGAATGTATCCTGTCATTGGGCTTCTGTTGTGGTCGCCTTTAGCTCATGGGTGCCTGCCTTTAGGGAGCAGCACCACTCCTGCTAGTCCCTGACATGAAAAATAGCTACTATTGCTCTGCTGGCTACAGTCTTGCTGATACAACTGAGGATGCAGCCGATTGTTGTAAGGGAGAACTACTGAATTCTGCTCAGCTAACTATCCACAAGGATGTCCAGATGCTTTTCTACAAGGCTGTTTTCTAGTCAGTCAGACCCTAGCCTGTCCTGCTGCATGGCATTACACTGGCTGAGGTGCAGGACTCTATATTTACCTTTGATGAACTTCATGAGGTTTCTATCAACCCATTTCTCCAGGCTGTTTATACCCTCTGAATAGAAGGTCTGCCCTTCAGCATATCAACACTCTCCTCAATTTGGTATCACCCACAAATTTGCTGTATGTACTCCAACCTATTGTTCAAGTCTTTATTAAAGACATGAAGCAATATTGCCCCCAGTACCAGTCCCTGAAGGACTCCTCTAGTAACCAGATACCAGCTATACTTTATAGAAATTATCACAATCTTTTAAATCTAGTTGTCCAGCCAATCTTCCACCCACTGTATGGTCCAGTTGTCCAGTTCATATCCTATCAATTTGACTATACAGGAGACTGTTTCAAAGGCCCAACTGAAGTCAATGTACACAACATCCAGTGATCTCCCCTTTTGCCCAGAGCCAATTATCCCATTAGAGAAAGCAATCAGGTTTGTCAGGCATGATTTGCCTTTGGTGAATCCATGCTAGCTCCTCACAGTCATCTTCTAAATATGGCTTGAAAAGCCTTTGAGGATTTACTCCATAACCTGTGGTGAGGCTGCTTGTCGTGTAGTTCCCTGGATACTTCTTGCTTTTCTTTCAGATGGGAGTAACATTTGCTTTTTCCAGTTGTAAGGAGCCTCTTCCAACTGACATGACTTTTCCAGGGTGAGAGTAGCCTCCTAACAATATTGGCCAGCTCCCGCAGTACCCCCAAATGAGACCCATGTGGTGCTGTGGACTTGTGTATAACCAACTTTGTTAAGTGCTCTTGAATGCTATCTTTCTCTCCTGTGAGTAATACTCCACAGGTTCTGCTTGTAAGCTGGAGGACCACAGAGGCATGAAGGCAGACCTTACTGATGAAAACAGAGGCAAAATCACAATTGACTTTTTGCTATCAATGTCATTTTAGAAGCTCTTTCTCTTGCTTTTCACAACCCTTGCTCTTTTCAGTTAGGTAATTTTATTTTGGCTTTCCAGCTGTCCCAGGTTCCTTTGATGAATTATCCAGGGCTATCTCCTTTGAGATCCTGCCAGAAACATCCTGAATAAGCAGATGTCTGGTCTCCTGAAGTGCAGGACTGCGATTCCATCATTTGCTTTGCTCATTTGCTCTCAGGATCGTAAACTTCATAACCTTATGGACTCTGCAGCCAAAGTTGCCCTCAACCTCCAAATCCTTGACCAGTGCTTCTTTCTTTGTGAGCAATGACTACAGTAGAGCACCTCCACATGGCGGTTTTTCATCACCTGCAACACGAAATTGGTTTAAACACAACAGTTAATAATACAGTTATAACATAGCCATAATTCTAGTTGTAAATTGTGTAGTTAATATAGGTCTCTGTGTATACTGAATCATGGAATCACAGAATCTTTTAGGTCTGGAAAGGACCTCTTAACACCTTCTAGTCCAGTCCCCCTGCTCAAGCAGGGTCAGCTAAATCAGGTTGCCCAAGACAACATCCAGTCAGGTTTTGAGTAACTTCAAGGTCAGAGTTTCCACAACTCATCTGGACAACCTGTTCCAGGCTTTGACCACCCTCACAGTAAAAAAGTGTTTTCCTGTGTTCAGATGGAATTTCATGTGTGTCATTTCATGCCCTTTGCCTCTTGTCACATCACTGAACACTACACACAGATAAGATCCCCTGAGCCTTCTTTTCTCCAGGCTAAACAACGTCAGCTGTCTCTGCCTCTCCTCATAGGAAAGTTGCTGCAGTCCGTTAATCATCTTTGTGGCCCTGTGCTGAACTCAGCCCAATAGCTACACGTCTTTCTTGCACTGGGGAGCCCAGAACAGAACATAGCACTCCAGATGTGGCCTCATCAGTGCTGAGTAGAGGGAGAGGATGACTTCCCCTCACCTGCTGGCAATAGTCTTTTTAATGCAGCCCAGGATGCTGTTGGCCTTTTTTGCTGCAAAGGTGCATTGCTGGCTCATTGTCAGCCTGTTGCCCAGGACCTCCATGTCCTTCCCTGCAGAGCTGCTTTCCTGTTGGTTGGCTCCCAATCTGTACTGATGGCTGAAGTTACTTCTCCCTAAATGCAAGACTTGGCATTTCCCCTTGTTGAACTTCATGAGGTTCCTCTATACAGAGTATGTATATAATATATGCATGCGTACAATTAGTATATCTCCATATGTAGTCTCTGGTGACTTCAAAACAGTACCATTGATGTATTTCAGTTGAAGATCTGCCCCTATAACTTCTAAGGTATTCTTGGTACTGCGTCCTAAGCATTATGTACTCTCTCACACACACTGAATTTGGGTCACTAGTTGCAGGTGAGATCCATGTAGGAAAACGTGGGTACATAGTGGAGGACTGGCATTCTCAAAAATGTCTGGGAAGCAAGCAGATTGAAATCAACATCTTGCATTCCAGTAGTGTCATAGCAATTTGTGCATGCTGGGGATCAGCTTGATTGGCCTCCGGTAAGCTATGCAGCCTTATGCCAGATGAAATTTTTACCTTTGTGTCAGAGAAGTGATAACAATTTATCCTCGGCATAACACAGCTAGTTCATTCCAAAGGAGTGGTACTCACTGATGTTACGTGGTGATTTGCCCACAGCTTTAAAGGGGTAGTACCAATTTACCTCAGTTAAAAACTTGGCCCATTCTGCTCATACGTGGGCTCACTACAAATCTCCTCAAAGATACCTATTCAGTAACACTGTCTATTTGGCTCTTTCCTCCTAAATTTCATAAATGCATGGAAAACAGCATTTGTTTTGGAAGGCTGAGACACCCTCTCTGAAAGACTGCCATAGCTAACACTATACTCAGATGACATGGAAGATAACTAAGGCCTCTTTATATATATGCATCCTGGGATTTACTGTGCTATTGTATGTGCAGAAATTTTCTTACGAGGCCCATAGGAATAGAGTTGGCTGGTCATCTAGACTGTGTTACAGGCTGTTCCTATGGAGACAAACATTATGGCAACTGTTATCAACAGGAATTTATGAATCTGACAAGTTAATTCTGCAAAAGGCCACTTCTAAACATCTGCGACAAGTGACCTGCAGAGTGACCATCAGGGAGCAACAAGTGATGGCCACTCCTGCAGGGAGGGGCAGCTCTCAGGCAAACATGGTAATATGGCTGGCAAGGCAGTTTCCTCACCAGCAAGGACTCAGTGCTACAGTACCTAAGTGAGACAAGTGAGGCAGGCTCAGGGAATGTAGCCAGGTTCAGCTCTTGGTCACCAGACAAATTCATGTTGATGAGGCAGGTCCAAGGTCAAGCCAGAAAGTAAGTTAGGGTTAGTGTTCAGGTTTGGGTCAGTGGGGTCCATAGCAAGTCATAGGCATGACTACAGTACAGCTGGAGCTGTAACTCAGGCAAGGCCAGAAATGTCTGAGAGCCTCTCTCCAAGGTCACCAGAGGGAAAGGAGGGCAGCCCTCAGCCCCACTATCCAAAATTTGGTCCTAAGCACAGGGACCCAAACCCCAGGGAGGGAGATTTGCTCAGCTTCCTGGCAGTTACCTCTGTTATTTGGTGGCACCACTAAAACAAGTTTGGAGATAGAGCAAAGCTCAGGAAGAGATTCAGTTTCTCAGGGAGCTGTTGGAAAACTCACCCCAACACACCGATTCAGTCTTTTCCATCCAGTGTCACTCGCTGCCCCAGTCTGGTGCACCTATTTGATCCCTTTGTAGTGTCCTATCTTCCTGCATAATCTACATATCCTTAACCATGTTAATCCCCTTTCCCCACTTGACTCAAATGTAGTACACAGTTATTATAGATCCTTACTAAGGGAACACCCCTGACCCATAGACCGGCTTGAACCATCCAAGCTAATCTGCATATCCTTATTTTCATTCAATCTGATAGACTGAATGATCCAGCATGTAGCTACTGTGGTATGTATTTGATCTGTAGTATGTATTTGACCTGGAGATAACCCAGTGAAGGTGACTTGAAGTATTAGGTCCTTATACAACATGGCAGACCTAGCTCTGATGCACACAAGTGATTTTTTTCTGCCGTTGATCAGCATTAGCAAAGGAGGTTTGTAAGTGGTGCAGGGAACAGGCTGCAGACAAGCACTGAGTCTTACAGGAAACCAGCTTTAAGATTTACCAAGAGGTAGGATAAGTTCAGTGACACCAATGACATTATCTGATAACAGGATAAAGTCAACCTGGCATCAGATATCATAAGAACTGGGACAATTCTCCGCCATGCTTGTAGCAGCTAGTGTTGAACTGACTCAAAAGAGAAACCATTCTGGCACAAAGATTGGGATTTCCAAAGCAGACCAATAGAGGAAGGAGTTCATATCCAGCCGACATCTCCTCTGACTACCTCAACAAAAAAATACCAGCCTTGGCATGACTATTACAGGACAGAGCAATTGAGATTCCTTTCCTGTCTGTGTACATTCATTCTGCAAAGCTTAGACACTGTTTTAGTTCTTATTCAATGTTAATTTTGGTGAGTAGATTCAAGGTCTGAGGATTTCTTAGGAGAGTAAACAGCCCAAATTAATCTCTTTGAGTTCCTTTACTAAAGGCCATTCTCTGTTGAGTCTTCTGTGGGGACAGACTTCCTGAGTTTCCCTTTGTCCAGCCAGAGTTTGGACCTGAGGCTGCTACAGCTACTAATCTAAGGAGGAAAATTATCACCTGTCACTGGAAAGAATATAAATGTGCTGTAATCTACTGCTTTGGAAACAGATATACCCAGTGCCAACTTCGAGGAATGAGAAGCCAAGGTTTATGAGAAAAGCAAGGAAGCATCCTTGTTTCATGAAAGGTTCCTTCTAACTTCCAGAGTTAAGTAAGCTGCAAAGTGCAGTCTTCTGAGGTATCCTCAGAAATGTATTTGTGTAGATACTGCAGATCTTAAGAAGAAAAACTGAAGTCAGGAAAAAAAAATGCCCTGCAGAGATTGTGGTCTTTGACATTTGCTTTATCCCGCTGTCTTAGATTTATCAGATCGTTATGGTTCCCTTCCAACTTGAGATATTCTATGACTCTATGATTCTATGATGGAAATATCCCTTCACTTGGACAGGTTCTTGATAACCAAGTCCCTGGCTTGGCGCATCAAAGTCAGCTCATAGCCCTACCTCTTCTCTCTGTATTACCTTTATTGGTTAATTCTAACCCATTTCCTGGTTTTCCTTAGCAATGCTGAAGTATTCTTTTATTTTAAATCAGAGCTGATATGAGGTGAGAACAATATATTGGTCTGGTAGAATCACATGAGGTTTAAAAAAAGTATCTTCATTCTGCTTGTACTTCAACTTCTGGCTGATATTTGGGTCCAGATTTTCTGTTTGTGTACATTCTCTGTGTGAGTGGCTCTCACTTTGGCACTGGTCTGGAGTGAACAACTACTTCGGAACTCTGACAGAAGGAAATGATGGAGCAGAAGGATGGACCAAAACCCACCTCTACAATTCCTGGGGACACACCTAGCTTGATTTAGATCAAGGCAAATTCTTGGACACATTAAAACTTTGAGCAGGTGTCTCTAAGTTGAATGATCTGTTCCAATTTTCCAGAGTTGCACCAGTAAAATCAAATTAAGAACTGGAAACAAAGTTCAGAAACTCCAAGCAAAATGACCACAATAGACCTGTCCTTTTTAACACACGACTGGTGTTTCCTAGGAACTTTGTTCCTAGCAAGTCCCAGTCATCCAATACTCCTTCATTCTCACATGCTTGCAAGCATCTCTGAGTCAGAACAATCAGCTTCACTGACTCCACTGGAGCTGTTCTGGTGCTCATTAAATGACATCTACTCCCAACAATGTCAAAGATACAATATCAATGTATCCTGGGCATTAGACTTGTGGCAGTTGACATGAATGCTAATGCTTTAAAGGGAATGAGTAATGCTCATTTACCCCAGCCGGAATTCTCATCCATTAAAGTCAATTAACCAAGAAGCACTGTGTAAGTCCCCATGGGGTTATGCATTCTGCTTTGAATTTGTGATTTCACTTTTCACTTGCAGGAATATTAAAAGCAGCTGTTTATACCAAAACCTACTATTTCTAAAGAATTGAGATAATCCTTTTCTGTCTATTGGTCCATTTCTACACTGGTTTAGCTATCTGAAAATAAGCTAGAAAGTTGTCTTGACTAATTAACTTTAAACCTTTTTATCCCTCAATGTTATCCCATTATTTCAGTATTTTTGACAATCATCATACATGGGCTGGCCTGGTGAGGCTATGATGAGACAGAGTGTACACTCAGCAAGTTTGCAGATGACACCAAATGGGGAGGAGTGGCTGATACACCAGGGGGTTGTGCTGCCACCCAGAGGGACCTCTATAGGTAGGTGAAATGGGCTGACAGGAACATCATGGAGTTCAACAAGGAGAAGTGCAAAGTCCTGCACCTGGGAAAGAACAACCCCAGGCACCCATAGATGCTGGGGGCCACCCAGCTGGAAAACAGCTTTGCAGAAAAGGCCCTGGAGGGTCCTGGTAGACATCAAGCTGAACAGCAATGTGCCCTGGTGAGAGAGACTGAAAGAGTTAATGTCTCAAACATTGTGGTGGGGCAAGTTCTGCTTAACGACAAACTCTGCATAACAACGAACTTTTTGCACAGCAAGGAACTACAGGTGAAAAGAAACCAATCAGCACCCATCAGCAACGGGACAGGGAGGGCCTGTGGGAGGGTACACAGCTCCATGTTCTGATAATGCTGTTCTGATAAGATGAGCGGGGCATTTCACCATGCCGTTTTGATATGCTGTTCTGATATGCTAAGCAGGACAGCTCACCATACTGTTCTGATATGCTGTTTTGATATGTTGAGCAGGACAGCTCACCATGCATGACAAAAGATCAGGTCTGCAGGGAAGGGGAAGTTGCTCCCCAAAGGACCCCTAAGTCCCAAAGGCTCACAAACTGCTCATGACACCTAATTGGCCTAATAAATTCGAGTGCCCATCCGAAGAAGGGGCAAGGGTGATAAAAGGACACAAACTGAAGCCACAGGTGCACAAGCCCACCTGAACTGGACCCCTCAGCTGACTGAACCAACGCTGGACCCAGGACCAGTGAAATCTTTCTCTCTTCCTTTTTCTCCTTCTGCCTTATTCTCTGTTTTTCCTTTTCCATAATCCCTACACCTCATCCCTTTAAGACATAAAACTGTTGACAAAGCCTGGAACTAAAAGTGGACCCAGCCACCCCTAGGCTCCTTTCTGAGAAGGAGTCTAGAAAGCAAGGGGGTCCACTCTGAACCTCATGACTTGACGGGAGGGATCTCCTTACTCCCTGACTTGATATATGGTTACCGTGGGTTGCACGGTTTACTGAGGTAGTCTCATGCCAGTTCCTGTTGTGAGAAACCCTGCCACTTACTGTTATAACTCCCAAGTTCAGGTTGCTTCTATCATGAATAAAATGTTTAACTGATCGTTTGGTGTTGTTTCAGCTTAATTTCACACAAGGAAATTCCAAACTCACACAACTCCCTGGTCTGTCCAGTCTGGGTCGTGATACCTGGTGGCAAAGAAGGCCAATGGTGTCCTGAGCTGCATTAGGCAAAGTGTTGCCAGCAGGTCAAGGAAGGTGATGCTTTCCCTTCATGCAGTGCTGGTGAGGTCACCCCTGGAGTACTGTGTCCATTTCTGGGCTCCCCGGTACAAGAGAGACATGGACATCCTGGCGAGAGTCCAGCAAAGGGCCACTGAGAGGATGAAGGAACTGGAGCACCTCACATATGAGGAAAGGTTGAGAGAACTGGGACTGTTTAGCCAAGAGAAGAGAAGGCTAAGGGAGAATCTCATCAATGTATAGAAATACCTAAAGGAAAGGTGTAAAGAATCCAAGAATTCCAGAATGGCTGAAACTGGAAGGGACCTCTGAAGGTAATCTTGTCCAACCTACCTGCTCAAGCAGGGTCACCTAGAGCTGGTTTCCCAGGCCCATGTCTGGATATTTTTTTTATATCTCTAAAGAGGGAGACTCCACAACATCCCTGGGCAACCTATTCCAGTGCTTGGTCACCCACACGGTAAAAAAGTATTTCCTGATGTTCAGATGGAACCTCCTGTGTTTCATTTGGCCTCTAGTCTTGTCACTGGACACCACTGAAAAGAGCCTAGCTCTGTCCTTTTTGCACCCTCTCTTCAGGTGGAAAGAATTGCAGCTGAATTGCACCAGCTATGAAGATGGTGATGAACTCATGTTCATTCTGGATCCTCCAGTCTTTTCCTGACTTTGAAGACAAAAGGGCATCTCATGGTATGAGCCTGGTCAGTAAGGACAATTGCCCTGGAATTTTTTGGGTGCTTAAAGCAACACCTACCTTTGGGCATCTGAATTACTTCAATTTATTCTGTTATGCATTTGGGACAACATTGTACTACTGCTGTGGTGAGGAGAAATTTTTCTCACCAGCGCTGTGGGGTCTGAGCTGGCTGATGGCCAGTATTGTGTTATAGTAGGTTACTGTCAATACAGCAGTCTGCTAGTGCCCCTGTCACAAAAGGGTAATGTTTGAGGAAGAGAAATATTCATCCTTTGACAAAGGGCCTTTTACATACTAGTGAGTTACCCAGAAGGCTGAACTTTATCTGTATTGAAGAAAATAATTTTAAAGGAAGTACAGAGTATTAGAAATATTCAGCCAGATTCCCCTATGAATAATGCAGATGGTAGAATGAGTACTGGGAGTTATGCCTGGCAGGAATGGCTCATGTAGTGGGAAGTAGCCTGTGGAAGGTGCTCGTACTATAACAACACTGTTTACATCAGACATGCAGGAGTGTTAGTTGTTTCTACAGGAGAGAAAAACAATCATCTGACTTCACTTTTACGCCCTCTGGAGAAGTAACTGTAAAGACTGTTAGAGTAACTTCTTAGAAACTATGAACTATGTTTGTTTGCAGTTTCTCAGTTTTGCACTCTCATACAGCAATGGTTAACTCACTATTTAGGACTGCTAAGTCCTGCAAGTAGTAAGATCAAATATAAGCTGATCTTATCATATGTTTCCTTGGTTTAGTTATGTTCTCCTACCATTTCTTGTTCAACCACCTGTGCCTTGTACCCTCCAATATTCAGTGCTCCTGCTGGGTTTGCTTTGTGGTATTTCTCACTCCATGACCTATAGCCCTTAGCTTGCTGCATTGATTTTTTTGGTCCATTTGCTTTCTTCCAGTCAAGCTAACCATTGCTGTTAGTGTGACTCTTGGAAGAGTGTGTATAGCAGTATTACTAAACATAAGCAACTGCTGTATATGATAAGTAGGCTCTTCTGTTACCCAGCTCAGAAGGCTCTTTTATAGCTTCTCACACACTTTAAAGATGATTCTCACAAAAAATCCTTTGCTTTTTGCTTTCCTTTTTCAGACTGTATCCTCTTCAATTCATTGATTATCTCTCTTGCTTTGATTAGCATGACCAGTCACAACTCAGGAACAAATGCACAGTATTATTTGCCCTTGACATCTAAATATTGACCCTACAAACTTTTTCAACTTTATGAGAAGATGTCCTTCTTAGCAGAAAATTCTCTCAAACTCTAGAAAATCCACATACAACTGTGTCAGCCTGTTCCAGGATTGCTCACTGGTCTTGTTCATTTATCCACTTTCAAGGAACTGGACAGGGGGTGGGAATTGTGACTTCCAGGCCTCGCCCACCAGACTTCAGCAAACTATTGCTTTTCTGCAGGATGTTTTACCCTTGTTCTTCACTGACATTTTCCAACCTCTAGACAGCAGCAGCAGCAGTATATTCTTCAGGTTTGGCCAACCAATATTAATTCTCTATTCCCTCTGCATGGACAAATCAGGGTATAACATAGGGGTGTGGAGTACAGTAAAACTTCTTTGAATTGCTGAATGAAAGACCTTGATCCATGGAAATATCAGCCCTTGAGAGTATAACTCGTGTCTATTTTCCTATCGTCCCAGTTTTCAAATGTAAATTCAGAGTTACTCCTCATCTATCCACAGATGAAGGAGGAAACTTCTGGTACCAGCCGTAAATAATGTGTATGTTACTTCATATATGTTGTAGCTGATTCGTCTAGAAACAGTGATCTAGGAAATGCCACAGTTGCTGTTCTTGAAAGGAGATAGGAAGATTATTAGCCCTCCTACTAAGCCATCTGCTAGGCTCTTGGAGTGAGTTACTTCTCCATCTTATCACTGAGTACCAGAGGAATGGATAAACTCTTTTCATGTCATTTGGCCACACTACTAGGGGAGGAGAGGAGAGGAGAGGAGAGGAGAGGAGAGGAGA
>JAOBAS010000080.1:39658714-39671447 GCA_025311575.1 Elanoides forficatus
ATACTGAACTCAAAACACAGCACTGTACCAGCTACTAGGAAGACAATTAACTCTATCCCAGCTGAAACCAGGACATCTGACAAGGATGTAAATTGACTAGTTTTCAAAAAGACAAGTCACTATGCATTAGACATGGTAACAGAAAGAAATTATGACAGTAAAAAGCCAGCAGGATCCCTTTACTCCTGAAAATAACAAGAAGGGAATTCCCAGGGAAGATTCAGCACACCTTATTTAGTGTTAACAGGATGCGACCTGCCCTAGACTCCACAGACTGTATTGATGGGAACTGCACTTAATGTAAAGGGGCCTAAGCTGAATTTCCTCTGACTTAGTTCTCCAGAAAGGATTTCTCATCTGTAAGTGTCTTTGCTGGAAGTTCAAGTATTTCAATAATGGTAAGTTACAATAGTTACAAAGAAAAAGGGTGACCATTCAGCAGGGAGTTAAGCTATTCCCTTTTCTCCTGAGAACAGAACCCTACAAACAAGTCTCCTGACAGCCTTTTTCATTTCAGTATTTCTTAGGGTGTAGACCATGGGGTTCAGCACTGGAACAAGCACAGTGAAGAAGATGGAGGCCACTTTGTCCAGTTCAAATGTCTTGAAGGGCCGAGCATAGATGAATATTCCTGGAATGAATGTTATACTTATTGCCATTATCTGGGCTATGCAGGTAGACAAAGCTTTGTGCTTTCCTTTGGTGACTTGCCTCCTTATCTTGACTAAAATGACAGTGTATGAAATAAGCAGCAAGACAAAAATTACTATGAGGAGCAGTCCACCATTTGAGACCATCAGCAGCTCCGTCAGGTGGGTATCAATGCAGGCCACTTTCAGTACTTGTGGGACATCACAGTGGAAATTATCCAGGGTGTTAGGACCACAGTAAGGCAAAGGAAGAAGCAGAGCAATCTGTGTTGCAGAGTGAATGAATCCACCTGCCCATGACCCTGCCACTAGACCTAAACACAACTCACGGCTCATTATTGTCAAGTACTGCAAGGGCTTATGGATAGCCACATACCGATCAGCTGCCATCACTGCAAGAAGGAAGATATGAGCACCACCAATGAAGTGGAAGAAAAACATGTGAAGGATGCACTCCTTGAATGGAACAGTTTTGTGCTGGGAGATGAGACCTGACAATAGAATGGGAGTATTTACTGATGATTCGGTGACATCTGTGAACGCTAAGTTGGCCAGGAAGAAATACATGGGTGTGTGTAAGCGGTAGTCAGTGATAACAGTAGTGAGGATGGTAATGTTGCCCAAGCAGGTCATCATGTAGACAACGAAGAAGACAGTGAAAAGGAATTGCTGAACCTTAAGACTGTGGTTGAAGCCCAGGAGGACAAATTCCGTCACAAGATTGGTTACATTCTGTGGCTCCATTCGTTACCATCTGAGCATGTCTGTGAGAGGAACAAAGTAGAGGGGAGACTGAGGAAAGCAAGCTTTTCAACACCAGAAGAAATTATCTTTCCCCTCCCTGGGCTCAGAAACCCCCATCCTAGAAACCTCTTTATATCCCTGCACTATACATTGGAAATTTTGTTCAGTGGAGGTAGTCTCAGTGTTGGGAACTGTTTCATCTTCAGTTTGGTACCTCTGCATCTATACCCTTAAAATCCAGTGTAACTTTACAATTAATTACTATCTTCATAAATAGGCTTCTCTTTCCCCAGTAATGCAGGCTTTGGCCCCTCCTTGGTGCAACAATACTTATTTCTAATATTACCTTTTCCCATTCACACATCAAGAGCCCTTATTCCACATAGGACTGCTTTGTCTGCAGTCTCAGAGTTGCCTGATTCTTCTCCTGCACAGAGGACTCCAAAGAGAAAACAAAATTTAAAAAAGCCACTCATACATCATTCTGTCTAAGCATCAAAGTAGGTGCTAGGAGCAAAGTTACTATGAAATCTATATGAACTTTCCTGGGTCTGAACAAAAATGGTTTTTCTATAGCCACTAAGGGATTCCTGCTCTGGCAATCATTAAGAAAATAAATACTTTAGCGTATTTTATGATGTACTAGTGTTTACTGTGCTACTCCTGTGTTAGCCAAAGGGAAACAGGATGTATTGCACATTCTTTACTTTGCAGGCATGTCTGTTTCAGGGCAGAGGTGATCTAAGGAAAAAAAAAAAAAAGAACATTTCAGCACACAAAAGAATGCCCAGTTTCTTGAATTTTTCTCCTCTACCATGAGACAAGCAATCTGAATAATGAGAAAAGACAATCTGTTCTGAGGCCCACTGGGCTCTTCACCACATCCTTCAGGGGAGTGTGCCCTGGACTTTACATTCAGAGACAACCCAGAATATGGAGACTGAAGTTAATTTCATTTGTACAGGAATAGGCACTTCATTCTACTTATCTTGGATACCTGAATTAAGATTCAATCATCCTCTGAGTGTGTCGAGTTCTTGTTGTTGGTTCCAAGCAGACCTTGATGATTAGCTCAATCATGAAAGTGGGACTGTCTTTCTAAAAGTAAATGTTCAAAGTAATTTCAGATGTCCCAAAATACCCAAGACATTTATACTGGGTTGGCGACTGTCATACATGATTTATAGGTGACACATGCCCTTGAGGTATGGCAGCGCAAATTCAGATGGCATGCCCTAGGCATTTCTGTTTAGGAGCCTGGATCCTACCTGCAATGTCTTCTAGATACATACACTGGACTGCACCTCTTTCAACCTCAGCCCTCAGCATCCTAAATCTCTGTATGTGAGCTAGTTGTGCAGTCCTGTTGAAGTAAAGCTTGAGGAAATGACAACTGCACAATGTTATCAATTAGTCCTAATCTTGATACGTACACTAGGATGAGACAAACTATGGGAGTGCCTGTTCCTCACTACTGACTCTAATGAAGCCCAAAAGGCTAGCTTATAACTGGATTCCTATCGAGTAGGTATCTGAAGATATGTGAACAGTATTCTGTTCCCTGACCCTACAAAGAAGTAGTTTTGACAGCCTTTATGTGCCCAGTGCTCATTCCAGGACAAGAAAGGCTTCTATTCTGCCCTACCTGCTCTAGTTCACCCTGTTCTCCCTGTGTCTGTGAGGACTCCATGTCACATCTCAGAGCTTTCATTTTCACATCAGACTCTCTTCTCTCTGCTTCCTTTTGCCATTCAGTCTCACTCCAGAGATCCTGCACTCTAGCCCCTATTTCTCTCTTTGTCTTAAATTCAGTGACTCAGCATATCAGACCCTTCATATACTTCGCCATTTACCAAGTCTGTTTCCAACCCACCAGAAGGCAGAAGTTCCTCGTGCCCATTCCATTTTCTCTATGTGTCCCAATTACCTGCCCAAAACATGTGAAATCTTTGTTTCTTCCATCTGAAAATGGGAGGCATGCATTTCTCCAAGCTTCCTTTATGCTCCTTCCACACTTTCTCAGAAACCCTGTGAACTCTTCTTGTCCTCATAAAATATTTTTCTCATTTTTACCTCAGTTCCTGTCTGTACTGATCAGATGACAGATTCCCCTATGCTATGGACAATAAACCTTGCTTGCTGCTGCTTGCTTGCTTTTGTAGGGGCTGAAGTTTACAAAGTCAGTTGGTTTGACTCTGAATGGCTGGCATGGACAAAGCCTGAATTTGGGACATTCGTTCTTTGCGTATTCATCCCTTTTCCTGGAGAGTCAGATGTTCAGTTCAGAGAGAAACCACAGGATAAACCAGATTGGGGATTACCAGGGGATTTGGGCTTGTGCCATGGTTGTGTCATTAAAGAATTTAGAGTAATCTAAATTATCCTATTTGGATTTTCATTTGAAACAATAAACTTTTCTCACAGATGCCACGACTAGCAATATTTGTTTAATTTGCTGGTCACAATTTGTATGCTATGTTCCCTGAAAACAGAGATGTCAGGAAGCAGGAATAGTTGCCTGCTCTGCAAGGGAAAACAAGCCAGGGGGTGAGAGTGACAGCGAGGCAGACAGGAGCAGCTGACCTCACCAGCAAAGGCAGCAGTCTCACAGTACATACAAAAAAAGAGCAGAGCAGAATCATTGACAATAACCAGTCAGCCAACAGCCCAGTGATTGCCAGAGGGAAAGGGATGCCAGGGAACACAACACCACTAAGCTCAATGTGGTAAGTGGACCAAGCAAAGGATAAGCTGCGTGAGGGAAAGTTTTACACTCACACACACATGCAAACATACAATTAACTGAGATTTGCCAAAATTACCCTTCCAGTGAGCCAGCATAGTCAAGCCCAGGGGAAGATCACACTCTCCAGCGAGTCTCGGGACTGGGTTCTTGGGTGGCAGGTTGGCACCAACACATGACACCTCCTCCTCAGGTGCCCTGCATCTGCACACTGCAGCAATGTTACTCTCCTATATTTGCTACAGCAGATGTCAGTGCAGGCTACCAGTCAGAAAGTCCATGATGACATCATTCCAGCAGTTTCAGGTATTGTTCTATTGTCACCTGATCCAAGGTTGTTCACATCTTGTTTGCATTGTCCTTTTTGCCATGGCTCACCACATTCAGCTTCTGCTTGCACTGCAACTCAGCTTTTGGACAAAACAAGGCCATGATACTCACATGTCGGCTAGACAAGTCCACAGTAGTGAAGTAGGTTGAAATTTAAGCCAGGAACACAAGCAGTCAAGGTGAGGTAAAAACCAGCAAGATACAAGGCCAGGCACAGCATACATGCAGCATAGCTAGGGCAAGAAACAAGAAGAAGACCTAAGCTTAAACACTTAAGTCCTGAACCAATTGGCATAATAGAGTTTCCAGATTAGGCTTCCCATGGCTTTCTCATAACTTGGATGTTTCACAGCAGATTAATACAAGGTTAAACCACATTGTATCAGTGCTGACCTTGAACACAGGCAGCTGAACCTTTGGGAAGATGAGATAAGAGACAGCAGAGAAGGGTTACAAAGAAGGATGTTACAAGCAGGTCAGGGCATTTAAAGCCTGTTGCTGCACCTGTTGTCCCATCAAGTCTGAGAAAGTAATCATGAGTAAATTGGGAGCATTGGCTGAGGAGTCACTGACATCTAGAAAGGCCAAGCTGGCCAGCAGAAAGTACATGGGGTTGTAAAGCCATGGGTCACTGATGACTGTGACAATGATGGTGAAGTTTCACAGACAAGTTATGACATAAACTGTGGAGAAAAGCATGGAGAGAAAATCCTGAACAAAGAGTTTTCTGTCCTCTGAATCTTTCTTCTCTTATATTTTCTGGGGACTGCGCCGTGCCAGCTGCTCATCTCAGATCCTCTCTCTGAAGCACCTGTGGGGTTTACTAACAGGATCAAGAAAAAAAGAAAACAAGAACAGTATCATTTGAGAGATTTAGGGATTGCGTCATAAGGGAATGAATTAAAAAGTTCATGGTTTATTTTATTCCGTAGATGTTAATCCCACAAGCACAAGAGGCTCAGCAAATGTCCTTCTGTGTTAAGCTCCATAAGCCCAAATACTTTATGTGTCTCCCTACAGTGCTATGAGTTACATGCCAGGATCATATCAGTAGTCAACAGGTAAAACCTGGCTAATCAATATGTTTTTGGCTTATTAGTTGTGTTGATTAATGGTATGTGAACTTTAGCAAGAATAACCCGTTTGTCAGCTCACAGCTACAGAATCAGCAAATTACAGGGTCATGTAGGATGAAAGGACCTCTGAAAGTTTTCAGTGCAGTCTCCTATTTAAAGGAAAATGCTCAGGGACCTATCTAGTCAAGTTTAGAGTATCTCTTAGTATCTCTGTGGCAATGTCACAGCCTCTCTGAGCTCCTATTCCAATGTCTGTCCACTCTTGATAAAAGAAAGGTGTTTTTTAACCTGAGTTGGGGTTTGTCATGGTACAACTTGTGTCTTATGCTCCTCATCCTAACACTGTGCACCTTTGAGAAAATTCTGGGTCAGTCTTCTCTACACCATTCTATTAGGTAGAGGAAGACAGCAATAAGCTCTCCTCTTAAGGCTGAACAAAATAATTTCTCTTAGCTTGTCCTTCATTGGGCTTCTTGCAATAAGCCCATGTCTTTCTGGTACTGGGGAGGCCAAAAATGGGGAAATTACTCCAATGGGCTCTCACAAGTGTTGAACAGAGGAGAAGGGTCACTTCCCAGACATGCTAACTACTCTTGCTATTATAGCTCAGAATGCAGCTGGCCTTAGTTGCTGCAGGGACACACTGTAATGACAGGCCTAACTTGTGCACCAGGACACACAAATCTTTTTCTGCAAAGCTGGAGACTATCTGCAGCCCCCGCCCCCCAAGCCAGCATTGCTACGTAGTGGTGTTGTATCCCAGATATAAGACTTTGTGTCTGCCTTTTTTAAAATTGAGAAGGTATCTTTCAGAGCATTTCTCTAGCCCATCCAAATCGTTATGAATGGCAACCTGTCTTTCTAATGGGCATAAATTGGTTTAATCAGTAGGTGTCTGCAAGGGTGATCTCTGTGGGAGGAGATAATGAACTGCCAAGTGTCAGTCAAAATCTGTTTCACTCAGGTCTGAAACCAATGCAAACAACCAGGTGTATGCGGGTCAGGGACATGGGAATTGCACAGCAACACTTTACACATTCAGAGAAGCATATGGTGTTCTTGGTCAAACATGTATAAAATAGGAGCTAGCAGCCAATACAGGCTGAAGAAATACTTCTGGTGGGGATAGGTGGGAGAGGACACCACGTGAGTCCTGAAGGGACAGCAGTCTGTTGGTAAACCACACTACCACATGTACAACCTGAGAAAGGACTACGACCCATGAGCTACTCATGCTGGAGCATGGACACTTGTGAATGGATTGAGGTGCATCTATATGCCTTCTTGGATCAGGCACATTATGGACAGATGCTTCTGCCTGCTAAACTGGCAGAAAACAAATAAGCCTAGTGTGGCAGAAAGAAACTGCTGTGTGTAAAGTAACAGAAAACGGTTATGCATACCATTTCAACCTGCTATGCTGCCCATCACCTTACCAGCATTGTGTTAACAGGCTGAATGTAATCCACAGCAAAAATACAGAAAGTTGAGACCAAGTGGTTGTCACGGAGTGAATTTCCCTGCCTTAGGACTGTTTTGCCAATGATGGTAATTGGTGGAAGATGTGAGCAACATGACAATCTGTCATAGAATCATAGAATTGTTTGGGTTGGAACGGATCTTAAAGATTGTCTTTTGGGTCTGGGATTGCCCTAACCCAGGTGTAGGACCTTGCACTTGGCCTTGTTGAACTTCATGAGGTTCACGCAGGCACACCTCTCAAGCCTGTCAAGGTCCCTGTGGATGGCATCCCTTCCCTCTAGAGTATCAACCACACTACTCAGCTTGTCGTCATCCGCAAACTGGCTGAGGGTGCACTCCCACTGTCCATGTCCCTGACAAAGATGCTAAATAACTCTGGTCCAAATATGGACCCCTGAGGGACACTGCTTATCACTGGTCTCCACCTGGACATTGAGCCGTTGACCATAACTCTGAGTGCGACCATCTAGCCAACACCTTATCCACCAAGTGGTCCACCCATCAATACAGGCTATGTTTCTCCATTTTAGAGACAAGGATGCTGTGTGGGACAGTATCATGTGCTTTGCACAAGTCCAGGTAGATGACATCAGTTGCCCTTCCCTTCTCCACCAATGCTGTAACCCTGTCATTGAAAGCCACCAAATCTGTCAGGCAACAGTTGCCCTTAGTGAAGGCATGTTGGCTGTCACCAATCAACTGTTTTCCATGTGCCTTAGTATAGTTTCCAGGAGAATCTTCTCCATGATCTTGCTGGGCACAGAGGTGAGACTGACCAGCTTGTAGTTCCCCAGGTTATCCTTTTTTGCCTTTTAAAAATGGGGGTTATGTTTCCCCTTTTCCAGTCACTGGGAACTTCACCCTTCTGCCATGACTTTTCAGATATGATGGACTTTCCAAATATCATGGTCTGGAATTGGAATACTTGGAGCAACTTTTAGATGCTGGAAGCTTTGAATCTGGTATTAGGTATTTCTGTTGTTCTGCAATGTGAGGGTTGCGCGCAAAATACATGTGAGAATGAGTTTGAACATTGTGCAAACAATCAGGAAAATGGGGGACCAAAGTGACCCAAGAAAACAGTAGTAGGATGTGAAGAGAGTTGGGAAGAGAAAGGACAGTGCCTGCTCCAAGCCCATGTAGCAGTGGCCTGGAACATGGACTATTTCCCAGTACAGAAACCAAGGGAATTAGTCTAGGAGTTGTAAAAATGCTACAATGCAGAAAAAGCATCAGGAGACAGATGCACTGCTTTGGTATGAGAGAGTGCAAAGGCATAGTATCTGCTTCAGGTAGAGCTCCAAAGATATTGGGACCACTTAACAGAGGTTGAGAATCGAGAACTGGAATTACTTTCTCTGTCACACTACTGAACTTCTGTCCTGGTTTCAGCTGGCATAGAGTTAATTTTCTTTATAGTAGCTGGTATAGTGTTATGGGTTTTATTTAGTATGAGAATAATGGTGATAAAACAGTGATGTTTTCAGTTGTTGTTAAGTAGTTGTCGTGGTTTAAGCCCAGCCAATAAAAAAGCACCACACAGCTGTTCGCTCACTACCCCTGCCCTGCGCCACTGTGGGATGAGGAGAAAATATAAGGAAATGCTCATGGGTTGAGATAAGGACTGGGAGGAATCACTCACCACTTATGGTCATGGGCAAAAGACAGGCTCAACTTGGGGAAGAAACAAAATCAATTTTATTTACTACAAATTAAAACAAAACAAGGATATTGGGAAGTAAAACCAAACCTTAGAACACCCTCCTCCCACCCCTCCCTCCTCCTGGCTCAACTCCACTCCTGGTTCTCTCCAACTCCTCCCCCTGGCGATGCAGGGGAACAGAGCATGGGAGTTGGGGTCAGTTCATCACACCTTGTCTCTGCCGCTCCTTTCTCCTCAGGGGGAGGACTCCTCACTCGTCCCCTGCTCCGCCATGGGGTCCCTCCCACGGGAGACAGTCCTTCATGAACTTCTCCAACGTGAGTCCTTTCCGTGGGCTGCAGTTCTTCACAGACTGCTCCAGCGTGGGTCCTTTTCATGGGCTGATCTTCAGTCACAGACTGCTCCAGCATGGGCTTTTCCATCGAGTCACGGCCATCTTGGGGGGCCTCCATTCCCCCGCTCCCCTCCATGGGCTGGGGGGGGACAGCCTGCTGCCTCACCACGGGCTGCAGAGGCATCAGCCTCCTCCAGCGCCCCTCCTCCCCCTCCTTCCTCACTGACCTTGGTATCTGCAGAGGGGTTCCTCTCACATTCCAATCCCCTGACTCTCTACCCATTCCCCTTCTAAACTCTGTTCTCCCAGATGTACTACCACTGTCACTGATGGGCTCTGCCTGGGCCAGAGGTGGGTCCGACTTGGAGCCAGGAAAGTTTCTAGCAGCTTCTCACAGGAGCTCTCTCTGCGGGCCCTCCCCCGCTACCAAAACCCCACCACACAAACCAATAACAGCACTGTTTAGACGGAGTAAAGCATTTTTCAGCTTCTCATGCCCAGCCAGCAAGAAGGCTGGAGAGGCACAAGAATTTGGGAGGGGACACAGCCAGGACAGCTGACCCAAGGCCAAGGGAATATTCCATACAATGTGATGTCATGCTGTGGAATGATTGCTGGAGGTGACTTATTGATATGTCCCCCTCTTAAGGGAAGGTAAACCTCCAGGGTGGAATGCAGTGGATATACATGAAATCTGTTCAATAATAATTCCCTAAGCAACATAACCTGCAACCTTAGATGTTAGAAACACCGGGGGACCTTGGTATGCTGACTCTGAGAAACAACACGGAAGGTGGAGCAGAGTGGAGACACCGTGGCCAGGCTCTGTGATATCACTGCAGGGATGGGGAACTGGAATGATAGGAATGAGAACGATAGGTCTCTGCATTGAATCCACTGAAGCAAGGAGGTAAAATAATGGGTGTTCTGTCAACGCTATTGTCTTATTTCTGATTCATATGACAAGTGCCCAGTTCTGGAGTAGTGACACACAACATCATGTCCTTTGGGTGAACTTTGCTCATTATAATATCATTATAATACCAAAACACACCTCCATCCCAACAGCTACCCACCTCCAAGGTGAGACCACCCCTCACAGAGCATGTGCTCTGAATTTTTTCTAGCATGTACCTTTAAAAGTAAAGCAAGAGAACTTTATAGCAATCAAAGTAAAGGTGTGTATGACTACAGCCACTCAAGCTCCACCTAAAAAATAAGAAAATATAAAATGGCTTAAGAGAGGATAAATGCTAGGGAAGATGCCATCATAGACAAGTCAGGAGGACATCACTGACTTCTGAGATCAGTTGATGGGCTGAACCTCTCTTCCCCCCCCATAGGGATGCCTATTTGGTGAGATTCGAACACTCAGCTGTATCGAGTGCTTCCCTGGGAAACTTAGAATTCTTTAGAGCTCTTTTCTTTCATAATTCAATTTACTTGTAGTTGACTGTATTATTATTCGCATGTGCTTTGCAGACAGTGTATTTATAACCAGCAATCCAAAAGAACCTGTACTGTTGCTTTAATAAACTGCACTGCTCATTAATCTAGCCGTAAAAGTTTGTTAACATAACCAAACTCCCTAATCCTCGTGCGTTGAACGTGGCTAAGCCAAGAGTACAGTATGCTATTAAGTGCATCCGTCATCATGATGGTTCAACATATTAAGGGAGCCTGTGTAACAGAATTATGCCTGTGTGGCTAAATTTTGGTGAGATTAATTTCATCCCAACCAAGTGTATGCCTTATCTGGAACCAAATGAAATGTGCTTCAAAACATCTGGACACATGAAAGCAAATAAAGCATTCATTTTTCCATTTAAGCAAATTCACCAAAAAATACATTTTGCTCCCACTCACTCTTGGAAGACTAAATGGTGAGTCTTGGTCTCTGGAGACTGCTGAAAGAGAAGGAAGATGCTCATGTGCTGTACTAAAACACGAGACAGAAGAATCTTGGGAAATTTGGCCCAGGTTCTCTGCATTACAAGGTGAAATGGCATATACAGGCTAATGCCACACTTTCATACAGGTACTTATGGACCTAGAGCATTCATTGGTCATGTAGGAGACTGCATTCAGTTTCCTACTCTCTCAGACAAAGCAAGAGCTCATTTCCTCCTCCCTTCCAAATGACAGAATATAAATTACTCCAAGGTCCTGGAGTCATTTATCTGTGAGTGCTTGTATGAGGCTCTCAGGCACTTCTCCAACAAATTTTATTCATGGCGTAAAGAACTAGTAACAGCGAGATACTAAATACAAATGATAATATGGCCCAGGTGACAAGATACCTGTCCAAGACACTTTGCAATCTCTGCTACAGTGATGGTACTATATGAAATATTAACTATTTTTCTTGGAAACAAATATTGAAACCTCATTTTCCATCAGACAATGCAAGGTGGTATATCATGAATACTGAAGTAGTAAGATTCATATACACTCATACTGGACAGAAGAAACACAAAATCTCTAAGCAGAGTTTGAGATACATCCATTTTCCAACTGTTCCAAGTTATCAGAGTGTTTTAAAAAAGTTAAGCATAAAAGAAACAAAAAATCCAAGTATCCAGAGGAGAAGAAAGATTCCTTTCAAGCAGAATAAGTTTACCTCTTCCTCAGCTCAGCTATAATTTTGATTAGTACTGCTTTCACTTCTTTATTTCTCAGGCTGTAAATCAGGGGGTTTAATGTGGGAATTATGGTCGTGTATATGAGAGCTAGGACTTTCTTAGTGTCTTGTGAATTGCTGGATTTTGGTCGTAAGTAAATCAAGGTCCCACTTGCATAATACAGTGTTACAACAGTAAGATGTGAGGAACAGGTGGAGAAAGTCTTGTGTCTGCCCTCTGCAGGGGAAATTTTCAGGATGCTGGAGATGATGCAGGCATAGGATACCAGGATGAGACAAAATGGTGTAAAGATTACCAGCACTGTGCCTGTAATGATCTGCTTTTCATATGAAGAGGTGTCAGTGCAGGAGAGCATGATGAGGGGGGGAATATCACAGAAGAAGTAGTTAATCTTTTTGGGCCCACAAAATGGCAATGTGAACACCCAAGCTGTCTGCACTACAGACACAATGTTACCACTGCAGCATGACAGCAGGACCAAGGAATGACAAACTCTGCTGTTCATGATGAATACATATCTAAGAGGGTTGCATATGGCCATGTAACGGTCATAGGCCATGGCTGCCAAAATGTAGCATTCAGTAGCTCCTAAGAAAATCACACAGTAGAGCTGTGTGGCACAGCCCATATAGGAAATGCTCCTGTCCTCTGACAGGAAGTTTACCAGCATCTTGGGAACAACGATCGATGCTGTGGAAATATCCAGGAAGGACAGGACCCGGAGGAAGAAGTACATGGGCATGCGGAGGGTGGGGTGCACTGTGACTATGAAGATGAGAAGGTTCCCAATGATGGTGATGGTGTAAATCAAGCAGAACATGAAGAACAGCAAGTGCTGCAGTTCTGGGTGGCTGGACAATCCAGAGAGGACAAATTCAGTCAGCAGAGTGTTGTTTTCAGGTTCTGGTCCCTTTGTTGTCTTCATCTGGTAGGAATCAAATGGACAGACTGTCAGAAGAAGAGTAACTGCAGCAACATCATAGAATCATAGAATCATAGAATCATAGAATCATTTAGGTTGGAAAAGACCTTCAAGATCATTGAGTCCAACCGTCATCCATGCCCACTA